>CM045733.1:8042500-8187500 GCA_024760905.1 Plotosus lineatus
ACGTTAAAAGTCAAATTTTCAGTTTAGACGTACCTACGTAGTACGCTGATGTAATGATGCAATGACTTAATGACGCTGCGTTCATTGGTTACAAACGACAGACTGAACGTATTCCCAGTTCATTTATATGTATCAGTTATATAGCGTGTTACCCTTGTGTTAAGATGTCGTCTTTGTGATCTTTGTGTTTACACTGTTTTGCGGACTTTTGTAACCCTAAGAAAATATGGTTGGTCAGAAGCATAAGCCTACTAGCATGGGTGCAAGTCTCGTACACAGAGATGAATTAACTATCTGCCCGGATCTGCGCAATCTACCATGCATACTCAGTTAAGCAAAGAGAGTTGTAAAATGAAAGAGAACTCTCTGCTCTGCTGGTGATTTACATCAGTGCAGGCTGAGTACTAAACGAGTTCAACGGACCCTTGCTCACTTAAAAGACTGGAAGTCCGTATAACCCGCCTTCAAGCACAGCAAGTGCACTACTTTCGGTATTGAGCGCCTCACATATTGTAAGCGTTGATTGGCTGCTTCATGTAATGAGAATCAGCTCAGCTTCATGTAAAGTGATCATCCGTTGACCATCGGAACCATTTACAAGCACAAAGATCGTATCATAGAGAATGTTAAAGGTAATATTTGATACTGTATTTGATATTTGATGAGTGAATTTGATTAAAATTTATCAATTTTAAATTATTTTGCTTGAATTTAATTTATTTGAAATTAACTTTGACATTATTTGAGAAATTTGATATTATTTTACAATGTTATATAATAATTGATTTAGAGGTGTTTTATGAAATACGGTAAAGGTATTTATGGATGTATAGTGCAGTATGAGCATCATACGTCACTGTAACAACCTGCGTTCACTTTAAACTTATGTTTGGCCATCCGGAACCAATTAAAAACGTAAGTCGGGGAGCGTCTGTATAATCGGCCCTCTACTTACGAAATTAATCCGTTACAGAGCCTTTTACGGAACCTGGAGTTTTCATAAGTAGAGGCGCATTTTACATGTCAAACGCGTGATTCGTTCCAAGGCTCCCAAGACTAGCCCATAAACCCTTTAAAAATGATAAAAGTACACCAATTTTGTATGAAATATGTGTTAAAAGTAAAAGAAAATTATTTATTAAACCATTTAAACATGTTATTAACTTCTTAAACCATTTTATTAACATGTATTAATTAAACTATTAACACACACTCACACACACACACACACACACACAAAAACACTCACTCTCTCTCTCTCTCTCTCTCTCTCTCACACACACACACACACACACAAAAACACTCTCTCTCTCTCTCTCTCTCTCTCTCTCTCTCTCTCTCTCTCTCACTCTCTCTCACACACACACACACACACAAAACTCTTTCTCTTGCTCTGTCTTGTGCGCGCTCTGCTGAATGCGGGCTCTGTGTGTTGTATTTAAAGCGGAATTGCTGTACCTGTTTGAAAGATCTGAGGTCCTGATTCAATATTAACTTGCTTCCTCGAGAGATCAGAGGTCCAGATTTAATTTTAACTTGCTTCCTTACGAGATGGGAGGTCTTGTGGCGCCGTCCACTTCTGTGCACAAAAATGCTTCGTGGCCGAATGCAAAGCTTTTGAGACGGGGCGTGGCTCATCCGGACCTCCTCAAATAAGCTGCAATGAGTACAGTACTCTCAAAACTCACGAACCAACAGTACATCTCTCCTTTACGCGTGTGACAAACAAGCTAATGGGTACAGTACTATGGAGATTCAGCGCCCTCCTGGCCAATGGGAGGCCAGCGGGGCGGGATGTTGGGAGACAGCCAGTGAGAGAGCAACTTGCGCATTGTTTGAATTTTTGAATGGAACGTTTGAATTTTTGAATGGCGCTTTTTGTACGAAGAGGTTGTTTCATATACAGAGGGTGAAAATTTAGGAAAATGTTTTTCGTAACCTGGATTTTTCAGATTCAGAGGTTTGCGTAAGTACAGGGCTGACTATATATATATATATATATATATATATATATATATTAATTTGCAGATTGGATATTACTGTAAATGTTGATCAAAGATTCCATGAGAGAAAACTATTCTAACTTGTGATTTAAAATTTTTTCTGAGCCCAAAGGGCGCTGCAACCCCTTTTAACCCCCGCCTCCTGATTATGTCAGACTTTTCTGTTTTTTCTAAATTTCCAACTTGCAGTCATGCCAACATATTGACGTCACTTTCGTCGGGGGCGTCTGAATGTTTACATGAACGAACGGTACATATTGTGGACAAGAATCTGGTGGCATGTGTTGGCCAATTTTATTTATTTGTTACTTTTTTTATTTATTTTTTTTTTACGAAGAGGCTTGTAATAACAATAGTGTATTTTTAAAAGGCATATACTGCATGTATACTGTGCGTACAAGCATTTATTAAGGTTGGGTTTAATTCTTCTTTAATGATTATTTTATAGAACTGAATATTAAACAGCCACCCGACTGCCTGAAGGTCGTACTGGGATAAAACAGCTAACTACATAAAGTGTGAACATTTATCATCACGTTCACACTCACCATGTACACTATACTATCCACCCCCACCCCCCCACATACACACAAAGAAAAGTCTATATACATATATATATATATATTATCATTTTGATGTTTGGAATTTAAATAAATGAACCAATGATGTTGTGGTGCAGTGAAATTAACCTCAGCTGGATTAAACTGGTGTCTCTCATCCTCTTTTTCATTTATTCTCTCCCGCTGTCCTCCTATCTCCTACTACTCTCACGTTTTTCTCTTTGCCCTCGTTCTCTTGCTCTCTGTCCCTCACCTCCTTTTATTCTTTCCCCCCATATCTCACTCCCACATACACACAGTGACAGAAACATTATTGATCTCCTCCTCTTCATAAATCAGCTATAGATCCTTGTTCAATCCGCAGAGCGGCGTGTCAACAGCTCACCGTCTCGTCTCAAATAGAGACAGAGGGGAACCCGGCAAGCTGAACCCGGCTTCGTTTCTAGCCCCTATGGATTTATGGATCCGGATTTGTAAGATAAATGTGCTAAACGTCTCGGGCCTTGAGTGGAGGAGAATACTTTAAAACAAATGGTACGGGAACGCGAGGCTGATGATGAATGAAATGTTGGGCTGCTTCTGGTTATGCCCGTTCTGTTGAATCATCCTCTTTTTGTTGTGGAAAAAAAGTGAATTTATTGTTTGAGGTAGCGACCCACGACACTTTCAAACAGTACAGTGTTTAAAGTTCTTCTCACCGGAGGCGAGAGAATGCAGACAGGAGTTTAATCTTGTTTCTGTGAAGTGATACAGAAAAACAGCCTCGCTTACTTGTTTTTAATTATTCATCAGCACGTGTTTATCTGTTGTGGCTTGCATGCCAGCAGGAGAGTGGAGATTTTGATTGGCATTTCTCTCTTCAGTCTCTCTCAATATTTTTTTTTTTTTTTTTTGTGAATACCTTGTCTTGTTCCCCCTTGCCGTTAGCCTCCAGGAGAACAAGTGGTGAAGAGAAAACAAACAGGGAAGGGAATAGATAGGGGATAGATGGAGAGAGAATATAAAAAGCCAATATATATATAAATATACGTCTCTTTCAATTTAGGCTGCTCGTTTATCAGATGCCGGTGTCTGACAGGTCATCACAGAGCAGAGACAGCACCCAAATCGGCCCAGGCAACTAAATTACCTTTAAAAAAAAAAACAATATCTGTCTATATTTATTTATTTAATTATAGTCTTGCTCTTTTAACCCAGCTGTACAAGTATATCATTATATTTCTCAAAAATATTCCTTTCTTTGTGTATCGCTGCCCAGTTTGCCTGTGAAAGTATTGACGAGGACACAAACGGTGTTGAACAGAGGAGGAAAATATACAAGGCGGTCGCACTAAGAAAGGAAAACGTGCTCTGATGCTCCGCTTTGAAGGCAGGAGAAGCCGGCCACGAGGATGCTCGTTAATTCTGCTTCTCAGCCTGATCAATGCTTTCTCCCGACGGCACCACAGTAAAGCCTCGAGTTTCTGTCGCCCACAAAAGCCCGCAAGTACCGACGGTACATCAATGAGCTGCTTCCAAGTTTGTAACGTCGTCAGAGTCACAGTGGTGCTGCTGATATGTTGACTCGGCTGTAGCCCGGTAACCCTGGATACGGTAGTCTTGGAAACATTGTTTGGAGTTTGAGTGCTGAATTATTATTCAGACCAGTTTCTGACCAGATCAGTTATTATTTAGGACCAGTCACGTCTGGTTAAAGAATCGTGCATGCTGACTTGATGTGACCACACCCCGCCCAAATCCCTGACAACCCCCCCGGGATTATTATTTTTTTTTTCATTCCTATCAGTGACTGCTAAAATAATGAATATCTTAACATTTACATTTATGGAATTTGGTAGATGCAGATAACAGAACGACCTGAACATCTACACACCACTGAGAAATTGAGTGCTAAGGGCTTTGCTCGAGAGCACGGCAGTGGCATTTTGGTGATACTGGGACTTGAACCACTAACCTTTGGATCAGTACACCAGAGCTTTTAAATAAAGCATTACGATGGGTTTATACCCGGACACATTATTCCTGATCTTGGAGATTCTAAAACGTGTGGAGAACCATGATTTATGGTCACAATTGGAGCACAATGTGGGGTATTAAAGGAAGGAGGGGTGCATCCCAGAGATGAAACCTATAGGAATAGTGCTCCCAAGAGTTCATCAAGATCCCCACGATAGCACAACAAAGTCTGTTACTCCCTGGTCTGCTCTGTTCAGGTTTGTTAAGCTCTACTGCGCTTTATGATGATTCACAAGTTCGAACACATTTGCCGCCAAATTGTCAAATTCATGGCAAAATTTTTGAAAGTCAAAAAATTAATCACAATCAGCACGATCATCCTGATTCCACCAGGTTCCCTCGAGATCGTCCTGATTCCACCAGGTTTCCCCTCGAGATCGTCCCGATTACACTATGACGCCTTGAGATCGTCCCGATTCCACAGAGACCACCCTCGAGATTGTTTCGTTTCCACCGGGTTTCCCTTGAGATTGTCCCGATTCCACCAGGTTTTACCTCAAGATCGTCCTGATTCTACCGGGACCCCCTCGAGATCTCGATCTCATGACCTCCTATGCTCATCACAATTTTCTTGACTCATGGAGATCATGGACATAGTGCTCCGGTGCAAACCCAGGGTTCATCATCGACCCACCATTGTTTTATCTAACATCTTTTTTTGTGTGTGTGGGGGGGTGGGGGGGGTGGGGGATCCACAACAGCTGTATCACCTCTATTGAAAAGCCGTAGTGGCTATAGTGGCCCCACCCTTCCTTATGTGCTTCAATTCCGCAGCAGATGCTTATTTCAATAAATGAAGCGTTTTAGAACTTGTCCAATCACTAAGCTGAGAATAATTAAGCTTGTTCCTCCAGCAAGCTTCAATAAGTCAAGTAACACAACAAAAATATGGTTTTACAATATGGTTTTACCATTTAAACCCCCGTCACACACGCAAACACACACACACACACACACACACACACACACACACACACACACACACACACACACACACACATAGAGCTGATCATTTCTTGCATTTGGTGATTTCCTCTGGGTTGGTGCCTGGCACTCTTTATGCTGTTGAGTTTTTATTTACGAACCCTCAGTCTCCCGAGTCTGCAGCGTCAGTCGGCACCCCATCGAGCCAGTATGGCCGCCGAGCTGCCGTGCCATAATGGCTACCCCGGTGTGTTTCCCCTCTGCGTGTTCTCTGGTCTGTGAGAGATAACACAGCTCTGGAGCTTCAGTCAAGCAGTCATCCCACATCCTCATTACCAAGCTGGGGGATTCCATTAGAAACACAGAGTCGTGTTCTTATTGCGCACGTTTACTCTGTGGCGGGATTAATCTTTTAGTTGATTGCTTTATTAGGCAGTAAAGCTCCCCTGGTGTGTGACATTAAACAAACTTCCAGATACTCCTTTGTCAACAAGGATGGAATAAACAAAGAAGTGTTTCCAGGCTGGAGCGAGGCTTTTTTTTTTTTTATGGGACAGAAGGACCAGGTAGAGTGGTGGTGGTAGTGTATGTGTGTGTGTGTGTGTGTGGGGGGGGGGGGTGTTAAGGCTCTCAGTAGGGTTGATGGAGAATCTCGACATCACTGTGTGTTTAAAATCAACACCAGCATCTGCTCTAATCGCTTCTTCATCAAGGACAGAAGGAGACAACTCAAATTGCGCCGTGTCCTCCAGATCCACTTGTGTGTTTTTGTGTATAGAGCTGAGAGTACTGGATGTGTGCTTTTATTTGTCATGTCCACGGCAAATAGCCTGTGTGTGTGTGTGTCGTCTCCCCCCCCCAAATTCTGTGCTTTTGATTAGCCTGAGGGATGCTCTGTATTCTTCTACTTTTCCTTTAATGCTTCTTTTCCCTTTATAGAGCCAAACACATGGCTTACGGTCCGATAAGCAGTTAGCCGGGTGAACCGTGTCCACTCAGTCCCACCCTCTTCATGTGCTAACTGTGAATTTAAGAGTAATTTAGTCTGAATAAATATATTTATTAAGCCCAAATAAAGCAAAGTGCAACAGAAGTGAGACCTTCACCTCAGAGTGAGACACTACAAATTAATCACGTAATCCAGACAATAGAGATTTCCGATTGTTTTTTATTTTAGTGCTAATTTCTCTCTGTACATATGCACACATTTGCATTTAAAAAGAATATATTTTTAAAGGGTAGACTTTGAAAAGAAAGAGTTTTACATGTGTACCTTGTATGAAATATGCCGCATGCACCGTTATAAAGATGTTTCATGGGTTTTCAGTGTACAGTTGGAAGTCTCTTTGTTCCAGGGATCTTATAAAGATATCATGTAGCTGCACAGCCTTGGGGTTTTACGTGTTCTGGAGTGGGCGGAGCCTTAAATATTAAAATGTTTGTTTTAATGGTGATGACTTACCCCTTCTTGAGACATTAAAGATAAAACTGAGTGTCCCATTTACCATTACAGCATTTGGCAGACACTCTTATCCAGAGTGAGTTCAAATTATCATTTTGATACAACTTCAGCAATTAAGGGTTATGGGCTCAAGGGCCCAACCATGGTGACTGTGGGGCCTGAACCGCTGACCTGTAGATTAGTAACTATTTGCATTCACCTAAGCCACCACTGCCCCTATATCTATCACACACACACACACACACACACACACACACACACAAACACAAAAAACGTTTTCTCATGTCATACTACAGCTGAGTGTTGAAAATAAATAAATAAATCTGAAGAGATGTACGGGGGCGTAGTGGATAACATGTCGGCCTCACAGTAAGAAGGTCGTGGGTTCGATTCCCAGCTCGGGCATTTCTTTGTGGAGTTTGCATGTTATCCCCGTACTTGTGTGGGTTTTCTCCGGGTGCTCCGGGTTCCTCCCACAGTCCAAAAACAAACACAGTTGGCTTATTGGCTGTTCCAAATTGCCCTTAGGTGTGAGTGTGAGTATGGATGGTTGTGTGAGTGTCGGCCCTGTGATGGCGAGCTGTCCAGGGTGTACCTCGCATTCACCCGGAGTCTACTGAGATTGGTGCCGGCCTCCCCGCAATCCTAATTAGGATTAAGCGGTTCAGAAAATGAATGAGATGAACATATTTATAAGTGTATATTTGAGTGAAAAATTACAGAAGCAGGAAAAGTTAATGCATTATTTATTCATTTCATTTTTTCAGAAACATGCTGACGGCTACGCAGCTTCTCTTGTTGAAAGTCAGCAATGGTTCTTTTACATGAACCTCCCACCATAGACAATGAGAGACACGGCCGGCCTTTGATAATCCAGTTAACTACATGGGGGGCAATGACAATCCGTTGATAGTGGGGCTTGAAGCCCCAACCTTCCGATCAGTGATCCAACACCTTTATTATTATTATTATTATTATTATTATTATTATTATTATTATTGTTGTTGTTGTTGTTGTTATTATAACAAATATTACTCTGTATCTATGGTGAATTAGCGTTAATATCCACTTCGATCACGGATATCATCAGCGGTTTCTTCCGGCTTCATCATTACATGCTTGTTTTTCAAGTGCGCATGAGTGTAACAACTCTAGGCATGTTTGGAGACATGTTGCCTTCCTGGTTGGCTGTTGTGATGCCACCTTGTCGGATTGCCTGGGCAACATCACGGTCCCCGTGTATTATAAGACATTAATGGTCAGTGCTGAGCTGCACAAACACCAAGTGTGGAAATCTTGGAAAACATTTATTTCTGTTCCTAATCCAGCTGATGACGGGAAAGTCAAGTTCGTATAAGGTGAGCTGTATGAGCCATTTTGGACTCATCTCTGCCAGCGTTCTTTTCCTCAGAGTCACTAGAATGCGATGTCTCCCAGTCTCTCCATGAGCGATATCAACTCCGCCCAACCCACCGCCACCTCAAAAAAAAAAAATAAAAATAAATGCCTGCTTATCCTCGCAGTTCAGCCCCTGTTAGTAATCCGCAGTATAGAACTCGGAGGTGCTGAAAGACATGCTGTTACTACGGAACATTTTAATAGTGAACCATATACGGACTTTTAAATGAGACAGTTACATTTGACATTGAGTGATCTTGAAAAGTCAAACCCCCAGTCATCCTGTCATGCCTTTATGAGAGACAGTGACCCCACCGCCCTACTAATTATAATTAGTTATATACACACACTATAGAATTCATTGTAAGACAAGCATATGGTTAATTAACAGCGTTACTCTTGTTTTGAATGCCATCGTCATCATTTGTTGAGTCTCATTTCTATTAAGGTCACGGGGAGGCTGAGCCCATCACAGCCAACACTGAGTGAAATCTGGGTACTTTTTACTCGGAATAATTATGAATATGTTGATTATAATTAATTATGGTTTACAACCTATCACAGGTTATTTATTACAAAGCCACTGGCACACTAACGTAATCCGCTTCAATTGTAAAACATTCGAAAAAACCCGGAGACAGAATCGGATCTGAGTACATCGGTGACGTCCGTAAAGGTCTTTAAAACCCAAACACGGTAATCTTAAACCTGATCCTGTAATGGACATGACACCTAAATACCAGGCTCTACAGCATGTCTAGACAAGATCAAAGTGTAAAAGCCTGTACAACTTTTATTTTAAAAGAAGTAAATGATGAAGAAGTCAGTGTTCCGGGTTCCTGATGTAGGTGGGGGGAGGGGGACGAGAGAGAGAGCGAGAGAGAGAGAGAGTTGTACTACATCAGTTATTATTATGCGCTATGGGTCTGTTAACTGGGAGGAAATGAATTATTTGTATGGTTTAAATTGTGTAAAACGTTATAAAGATGAGCACAAGGACCATTAAAACAAGTGCTGGTTTTCCTAGGTTTGAAAAAAAGAAAAAAAACTATATTTGATGTTAAGAACAGACAGAAATGCAATATTTTAGTCAATAATTTTTTTCCAGAAAAATGTAGTTATATAATTGTAAATCCAATTCAGTGAAGAGCAGAAGTATTAATTTTCACTGAAAGTACAAATCCTCTGAGATGATGTGTAAGTACCTGACCAGCTCCACATGCCCGTTTTACACTTCCATCTGTTCTTCACATTCTGCCCAGATAAAATATCCACATTCAACTCTTCCTAAGTGGCCAAAACACTTAATTGCTGACTTTATTCAGCTTTATGATCAGCCTCTCCATCAGGTTTAATGGATTCTCTTTCAGCCGGTTCCCTGTCCTTAATGCTTTTATTGTACTTTTAGAAATAATACATTTTTAATGGTGCGCAGATCGAAATCACTGCTCAGATGTAGTCATCATTCCGGAAGGTCGTATTGGGCCGAACTCTCGTCTCTCGGGCCGGCTCGGCCATCGTGACTCTGTGAAACTTCATGACCTCGAGATTAACACACTTGAACAACCCCCCAAAAAAAAAAAAAAAAAAAAAAAAAAATTAGCCACTGCTTCTCACCTTACTGCTCTCAATACCCACCTCCATAAACCTTTAAACCTTTAATGGAGTTTAAATCGTACAGCGTGGAGGTGGTGCAAAGACCCATTAAAAAGATGTTTATATGAGGAAGATCAGAACTCACTTTTTATTTCTCACACATTTCTTTAAAAAAAAAAAAAAAAGTGAAAGATGTGGACTGTGTTTGATGCGATGCATTATTGAACCCTCCCTCCTCTCTTTCTTTCAGAGCACCCAGATTTACAAGGACACCAATGAGAACTATCACAAGGCAGCGGACGAGGTGAACGCTAAATTTAGGTGAGTTCAGAAACAGCGGTGAATTTCCCAGGCCTGTAGAGATGATGGCCGAGTAGAGCGAAGCGCCTGAAATCTCAGCCTCAGGGTTGGATAATAAATTTCACATCTCATTCTTGGACTCGAAAAAGCATTTCAACCTATTTTTTTTTTTCTTTTTCCAAAATCTCAAGACAGAGGGGAAGACGTGTTTTTATTCTTGGTTAGATAGTTCTTGTTCCGAGTGGATTTTATTTAATATATTTATATGTTAATTAGCAAAAATAGATGATTGATGGGCAGGTGATTTCAATCTTTGTCATTCAACAAGAACACTCAGAGTTGGGAATGTAAACCTCTACCAAGCCCCAGCAGTTACACCAACCAAAACGTTAGAAAGTCACCTGATCTCACAATGTTAAAGAATCTTTAAAAAATTCCCATGCGCAGAATTTAACCAAAGTCCCACTGTGGTAGAAATTTCATCCAAGCCACTCATAGCGTTTTGCTTAATTGTGCAAACAAACAGAGTTTAATGCACAAAACTAATGAAAGAGTTTGGAATTGGATTGGGGTAAAATGAAGGGTTGGCGCTGTGGCGTGGCGAGGACATTTCTGCATGGAATTTTCATGTTCTGTCCTTGTTTACATAGATTTCCTCCTGATAACTCCGGTTTCCTCCAGCAGTCGAGACATGCACTGTAGGCTAACTGCCTCTTCCAAATTGCCCCTAGGTATGAATGTGAATGGTCATGTTGGACTCTTATCGCTGCGATTGACTCAGGAGCTGTTCGTCCCGAGTTGGCTGAGACAGGCCCCAGTCTCCTCACAAATTACCGAAGGAATTAAAAGAAAAAAAGTCTGTCTGTTTATCTGTCTCTCTATATTTATCTGTCTGTTTGTCTCGATACATCTATCTGTATATTTGTTTCTATACATCTCTATCTGTCCCGATACGTCTGTCTGTCTGCCTATTTGTCTCTATACATCTCTATCTGTCTGTCTGTATATTTGTCTCTATATGTCCGTCTGTCTGTCTGTCTGTCTGTCTGTCTATCTTTCTCTATACATCTATCTGACTGTCTATCTGTCTCTATAAATCTATCTGTCTCTATGTCTGTCTATCCATCTCTATACATCTATATCTGTCTGTCTGTCTGTCTTTGTGCATCTTTATCTGTCTGTCTTTTAGTCTATCTGTCTTTACACATCTATCTGTTTATCTATCCATCTGTCTATCTAGTGTGTGTTTATCGGTTGACACTTAAGGTTTCGGTATCAGTGGTATTGGTATCAGAAGCAAGAGGGTCGTATTGTGCCACCTCTAGTTTCTACAGTACCAACTCACTCAGTTTTATAACAGATCCTCACCTCATTTAATCCGAATGTTTTTATTTAAATCTTTGAAAAGTGTGATCGTTGATGTTGAGTTTCTATATGGACTCACTTCTATTGATTTTTGGAAGAAGTTTCCAGTGTCTAGTATTTTTCTCATTTGCTCTAAAGCTCTTCCTTCAGTTTTTCCACCTCAGCATAGTTGTCAGTAACTCGCTGTTTTCTAGGTCACGAGAGGTTGGTGAGTGAACGGCTGTTTATATCTGCTGTACCTTGTAATGTCAGATGTAATAGGAGAGAAAAAAAAAAACGTACATTTTGAAAGGTTGATCTACAACAGGAAATGTAATAAGAACTGGATTATAAAGTACACCTTGTCGTTCTTTAATACCCCAGGATGCACTGTTGTAGGAAAGTAATCAATTCAGGAATTGGTAATGTCTGTCAATCATGTTCTTCCTTTCCAATACAGATCGCCATCTTCACACTTCAGTTCAGGCGTTTCTGACCATTAGCCCAGAACTGTAACTAAAGATGATGAGCCCATTTTAGCTGTATATGTCTTAATGTGGCCTATTAGCCCCTCATATTAATGCTTGTGAGTGGCTGCGATGGGAAGAGAAGGCAGGCTGTTCCAGTACTAGCCTGACTTCACAAATTACATTAAGCCTTCATTAGGCCGCTTTCCTCAGCGCTAACGCAGGGATCATCGTCTATACCGAAACGCCAGAAATTGATTAGTAAACTCCGGTGGGGCTGGGGAGGACGTAGGAGGGGCGGAATTGCATTAGGAAATGCATTAAAACAGCATTAGCATGACATAGCTACCCTTCCCAAAGCAACCTCAGTGTGGGCTGGGGTGTCATGTGACCAGTGAGGCTCACAGTGAGTGCAACGATTGGCTGATTGCATTAGAACGGTGCATTAGCAATGTTGGGATTGGATTACTGAGTAGAGGTAGGAGGATATGTGTAACCTTTTTTTTTTCCCCGCGGATAATGAAATGTTTGCAGGCTCTGGTGTTACTGTTGGAGCCGGAGAGGCAGCGATATCTCCAGCCTGCCACAGAGTAATTAGGTTTTAGTATGTGTGTGAGAGAGATGGCGACGGAAAGAGAGCGAGAGAGTGCAGGGGTATTTGGGTTGTACATTAGACTACAAATAAATCCGTATTGGCCGTCCCAGCGGAACGAGCCGCGCTAGTCAGGTTCCGTAACAAGAAGCGGAGATAAGATGCTATCATGGATTCGGTTAAAATAATCATCGCGAATATTTAGTCAGAGCCTTTTGATTTCCTGAAAGTTGAAACCTTTCCTGAGATAAAAACGGCACAGATCTATATAATTGAAAGAATTAACATGAATTTGATATGATAATTGGACTCTTGAAGCTAAAGATGGCCGTTGCTTGAGCAAGTTCATTTCCTGTGTAGCGAACCGGCTTTGATGTTGAGCGAGTCGGTGCTCGACACGAGTCTGTAAGATCTGAGACTTCGACAGTGTTGGCATGTGGATGAGGACAACTTTTAAAGGTTGAGTCATATTCTGAGTTATTGATTTGTGGACATCAGCTTGGCATTTTTGTTAAAATACGATAATATTTTTTTTTGTCTTTTTGTATTATTATTTTTGTTAAGCTCCTCCAATGCAACAAAGTGGTCAGTCATTTGTATCACATTTAAATCTGGGGTTGGACACTTTTTAGCCGTATACACAAACTCTTACGTCGGTTACATTTGTCGTTACAGACGCTCCCCGACTTACGTTTTTAATTGGTTCCGGACGGCCGAACGTAAGGTGAAAGTGAACGTAAGTTGTTACAGTGACGTATGACGTGTGACGTATGACGCTCATACTGTGCTATACATCCATGAATACCATTACTGTATCTCATAAAACACTCCTAAATCAATTATTATAAACATAACATTGTAAAATAATATCAAATATATCAAATAATATCAACGTTAATTTCAAATAAGTCACTTATTTATGCCGAGTTACTTTACATGAAGCTTAAAACAGCCAATCAACACTTACAATATGTGAGGCGCTCAATACCAAAAGTAGTGTACTTGCTGTGGGTTATACAGACGTTCGGTCTTTCAAGTGTACAAGGGTGCCGTTCTCATTTAGAACACAGCCTGCACTGATGTGAATCCCAGCAAAGCGGAGAGTTCTTTCTTTTATGTAAGTAAATAAGTAAACTTTATTCAAGAGATCCATACAAAGTCTGTCTTCCTTTCGGCTTTTTCCCTTTTACTCAGGAGTCACCACAGCGAATCATCTGATTTGCACGTTTGATTTGGCAGAGGTTTTTACGTCGGATGCCCTTCCTGTCACAACCCTTTTAGCAAGGGACAGAAACACGCTGACAACTTTGCAGCCTACTCTTTACGAAAGACAGCGATGGTTCTTTTACATGCCTCACACCATAGACAGTGAGAGACATGGCCCGCCTTTGATAACCCGGATAGCTGCACTGGGGGGGGAGTGACAACCATGTGGAGAGTGGGACTCGAACCCCCAACCTTTGGATCAGCGATCCAGCGCCCTATACCACTAGACCACCACTGCCTATATATATATATATATATATATATATATATATATATATATATATATATATATATATATATATATATATATATATATATATATATATATATATATATATATATATATATATATATATATATATATATACACACACTAGTCCTTCTCAAAAATTAGCATTTTGTGATAAAGTTCATTATTTTCTGTAATGTACTGAAAAACATTAGACTTTCATATATTTTAGATTCATTGCACACCAACTGAAATATTTCAGGTCTTTTATTGTTTTAATTTTGATAAGAAAAACCAAAAACCCCTATCTCAAAAAATTAGCCTATTTCATCCGTCCGATAAAAAAAGTGTTTTTAATACAAAAAAGTCAACCTTCAAATAATTGTGTTCAGTTATGCACTCATGCACTCGGGAATCCTTTTGCAGAAATGACTGCTTCAATGCGGCGTGGCATGGAGGCAATCAGCCTGTGGTACTGCTGAGGTGTTACGGAGGCCCAGGATGCTTCGATAGCGGCCTTAAGCTCATCCACAGTGTTGGGTCTGGTGTCTCTCAACTTTCTCTTCACAATATCCCACAGATTCTCTATGGGCTTCAGGTCAGGAGAGTTGGCAGGCCAATTGAGCACAGTAATACCATGGTCAGTAAACCATTTAGCAGTGGTTTTGGCACTGTGAGCAGGTGCCAGGTCGTGCTGAAAAATGAAATCTCCATCTCCATAAAGCTTTTCAGCAGATGAAAGCATGAAGTGCTCCAGAATCTCCTGATAGCGAGCTGCATTGACCCCGCCCTTGATAAAACACAATGGACCAACACCAGCAGCTGACATGGCACCCAGGACCATCACTGACTGTGGGTACTTGACACTGGACTTCAGGCATTTTGGCATTTCCTTGTCCCCAGTCTTCCTCCAGACTCTGGCACCTTGATTTCCCAATGACATGCAAAATTTGCTTTCATTCGAAAAAAGTACTTTGGACCACTGAGCAACAGTCCAGTGCTGCTTCTCTGTAGCCCAGGTCAGCCGCTTCTGCCGCTGTTTCTGGTTCAAAAGTGGCTTGACCTAGGGAATGCGGCACATGTAGCCCAGTCCACTGCTTCCACAGGTCCCCCAAGGTCTGGAATCGGCCCTTCTCCACAATCTTCCTCAGGGTCCGGTCACCTCTTCTGGTTGTGCAGCGTTTTCTGCCACACTTTTTCCTTCCCACAGACGTCCCACTGAGGTGCCTTGATACAGCACTCTGGGAACAGCCTATTCGCTCAGAGATTTCTTTCTGTATCTTACCCTCTTGCTTGAGGGTGTCAATGATGGCCTTCTGGACAGCAGTTAGGTCGGCAGTCTTACCCATGATTGCGGTTTTGAGTAATGAACCAGGCTGGGAGTTTTTAAAAGCCTCAGGAATCTTTTGCAGGTGTTTAGAGTTAATTGGTTGATTCAGATGATTAGGTTAATAGCTCGTTTAGACTACCTCAACATGATATGCTAATTTTTTTAGATAGGAATTTTGTGTTTTCATGAGCTGTCTCCCAAAATCATCAGTATTAAAACAATAAAATACCTGAAATATTTCAGTTGTGGTGCAATGAATCTAAAATATATGAACGTTTAATTTTTATCAGTACATTACAGAAAATAATGAACTTTATCACAATATGCTAATTTTTTGCGAAGGACTAGTATGTATGTATGTATGTGTGTGTGTGTGTGTGTGTGTGTGTATATATATATATATATATATATATATATATATATATATATATATATATATATTTATACACACACACACTAAGTCTGTAGTTTGTAAACACTGAATGCAGTGTCATTGCATCATTACGTCAGCGTACTACGTGGGTACATCTAAACTCAAAATTGGACTTTTTTTTTTTTTTTTTTTGGGGGGGGGGGGGGACAAAAACGTAAAATCGAAAGAACGTAAAATGGATGAATGTAAGTTGGGGAGCGTCTGTATATCCTGACAGCAATAAATAACTGAAATTTGAGAAGCTGCAGAAAAAGCTGTCACATAAAGCCCCTGTGGTCTGTAAACACACAAAATTAATACAATTTAAGAAATCGAGTGCTCCCATGTCCTTTGCTCCTGTACGAACGCACTGTGAATATCCCTGCAGATGTTGCTGCCGCTGCACTCACCCTGTCTGAGAAAGTGTATCGCAAGTTTACCAGAGATTAGAAGAGAAAAAAACATAAATCATCACTTCCGTATTTACTTGTCACCAGTCGTCCTTCTAAAAGAAGAAAGAAGAGAAAAAGACAAGCAACAAAAGCTGCGAGGGGAAAAAAAAACACTTGAATAAAGTGAGAGGACATCTGGGAGTAAACATTGGTGTTGATTTAAGAGATGGCGCAAATTGAGGGAGTTAAAAGCTTGAAAGGTGATGCGGAGGACTCCTGAACCGTGAATGTACATCGTTTTCCTTTTGGGAAGTTGAAATAATGAAAGTTGAAGTACTCTTTAATCAGGTGGGAACAAAACCATATGTTGTCTTTTTCTTTAACAATATTCGGTGGTTACTTATCTTTGAATGAAAGCTAGATGATGTGGCTGAATTAAAAGTTTAAAGAGTTCTTTGTTGTCACTACATGAACACTGAAAGTCAGTTTAGCTGCTTTTTTCCTTCAAGCAGCAATTACAGTCGGCCCCCAACTTACGAAGACCCCTGTGTACGAAATCCCCGGGTTACGAAAAACATTTTCCTGAGTTTCCGTCCCCGAGATACGAAACAACCCCCTCTTATGAAAAGAAATTCAAAATTCAAATGCACCAATCAACGCGTGAGTTGCTCTCTCATTGGCTGTCTCTCAGCATCCCGCCCCGCTGGTCTCTCAGATGGAGACAGAAGGAAGCTTCACTCTTTATTTTTTAGTTTTTAAGTTGTTTTAATTCAGTAAATGTTTAATAAATGTGGGTGCATTTGAGCTTATCTGGCATCTCGATCCCTCAAGGAATCAAATTAAAGCTCAGTTTATCAAGCAGGGAATGTGCTTTGAGTTCACGTCCTGTGGGCGTGGCCCGCAGCGCACGTGAGAGAGGGAGACAGACAGAGAGAGAGAGAGAGAGAGAGAGAGAGAAGGAATAATGCTTTAGTTTTTAGTTTAGTTTTTAGTTAAGTTATTTTAATTCAGTAAATGGTCAAGCAGGGAATGCGCTTTGAATTCACGTCTTATGGGCGTGGCCCGCATTGCGCACGCGAGAGAGAGACAGAGAGAAGGAATAACGATTTTGCTTTTCGTTTAGTTTTTTAAGTTGTTTTAATTCAGTAAATTGTCAAGCAGGGAATGCGCTTTGAATTCCCGTCTTGTGGGCGTGGCTCGCAGGGCGTGCGCACGCGAGAGAGAGAGAGAGAGAGAGAGAGAGAGAGAGAGAATAACACTTAGTTTTTAGTTTTTTAAAGTTGTTTAATTCAGTAAATGTTTAATAAATGTGGGCGTATTTGAGCTTATCTGGAATTCCGATCCCTCAAGGAATCAAATTAAAGTTGAGTTTGTCAAGCAGGGAATGCGCTTTGAATTCCACATCTTGTGGGCGTGGTCCACAGCGCGCGAGTGTGTGTGAGAGAGAGATTTGTGTGTGTGTGTGTGTGTGTGTGTGTGTGTGTGTGTGTGTGTGTGTGTGTGTGTGTGCGCGTTCGTAAAAAATGTTTATTAATGGTTTAATTAATAATGTAAATCTGTTAATAAAGTGGTCTATTATGTTAATAAAATGTTTAAATGGTTTAATAAATAATTTTCTTTTACTTTTTACACATATTTCATACAAAATTGGTGTACTTTTATCATTTTTAAAGGGTTTATCGGGTTTATCCAGTCCAAAAACTGGAGCCTTGGAACGAATTAGGCGTTTAACATGTAAACTGCGACCCTACTTACGAAATCCCCATGTTACGAAAAGGGCTCTGGAACGGATTGATTTCGTAAGTTGTGGGCCGACTGTATATAAAAAAATACAATTAAGTAACTGCACTAAGCTATACATGTACATATACCTATGTCAACATATGTCCTATACATCCATTCATTCATTCATTTTCTGAACTGCTTATCCGAATTTAGGGTCGCGGGGAGGCTGGTGCCCTTCTCGCCAACTTTAGGTGAGGGCAGAGTATGCCCTGGACAGCTTGCCAGGCCATCACAGCGCAGACACACATTGACGGCTACGCAACTTCTCGTCGAAAGTCAGCAACAGTTCTTTTACATGAACTGCTCACCATAAATGTGAGGCCGGTGGCATAGTGGTTAGGGTGCTGCGCTCATGATCGGGAGGTTGTGTGTTCGAATCCCAGTTCGGACCCCCCCCCCCCTTTGTGCTAAGACCCCTGGGCAAGGTCTTAACCACAAGTGTGCCTCTGTTCACCCAGCAGTATAAATGAGTACCAGTAAAAATATTTCGGGAAGGTAACCTGCGATGGACTAACGTCCCATCTAGGAGGAGTTGAACTCCTAGTTGCTTCATGCTATGGAAACCGGGGATAAGCACCGCCCTGATGAGCCACTAGGCTCGGGTGTAAAAAGCCCAACAGACTTTACCCTTTACCCTTACCTCTCACCATACACAGTAAGAGACATGGCCAGCCTTTGATAACCCAGTTAGCGGCACTGGGGGTGTATATGCACATATATCCTACATACAAATATATACACAAATACATACCTATATATACACAAATATACACACATATACTCACACACATCCTATATGCACCTATATATACACATATATCCTACACATACACACACACACACACACGTACAGACGCTCCCCGACTTACATTTTTAATTGGTTCCGGACGGCCGAACGTAAGTTGAAAGTGAACGTAAGTTGTTACAGTGACGTGTGACGTATGATGCTCATACTGCACTATACGTCCATAAATACCATTACTGTATCTCATAAAACACCCCTAAACCAATTATTATGAACATAACATTGTAAAATAATATCAAATATATCAAATAATATCAACATTAATTTCAAATAAGTCACTTATTTATACCGAGGCACTTTACATGAAGCTTAAAACAGCCAATCAACGCTTACAATTTGTGAGGCGCTCAATACCGAAAGTAGTGTACTTGCAAAAGGAGTGTACTTGCTGTGGGTTATACAGACTTCCGGTCTTTCAAGTGCACAAGGGTGCATAAACATAAACAACATATATCCTACATACATATATATCCTATATATCTATTCACAACTATTCAAACATACACAAAAGGGTGAATGATCTGTCAACGGTGCAGGATATCCACCTGGTAAGGGTGGAGCTTTTAGATTTACAGTATTTCACAGACATTTTTAGCCATAGCAGTTTACAATTATTATTATTTTTACACAACTGACCTATTGAGGGTTAAGGGTCCAGCAGTGGTGAATGTGGGGACTGAATAACTGACATTTGGATGAGCAACCCATTGCTTTACCCACTAGGCCACCACTGCCCTTTTAACTATAAGGTATATGGTGCTAAAATGTTAAGTTCGAGGCCTGCTCTGAACTCGGATATAACAATTAAACATGAGTATCGCACTGTCCAGGAAGATGAATGTTTATTGTTCAGTCAGTGTGGGTTACATGTTTAACGTCTTCTCAGTAAAAGCTGTCTTGAAGTCTGTTAGTTTTTGTTTTTACTGTCCTGTACCTTAATAGTATCTCCTCGCTTTAAAGAAGAAATTCTTTTGGCCCCAAATCCTAGAAGTTTTTAGGCGCCAGGATGGATTACCACTGGGAATCAGAGGGTCTTGCTTGAAGGTTTGACAGTGAGAAATTTGTTGATGTTGGGATGTGAACTTGTGATTCACCGCTAATAGAGACATAAACACTGAACAAGGATGTTTACGAGGACTGGGATCCTACAAAAATGTTGAGGGATCAGGTGGATAGATATGAAACTTGAGATTTGTGGGACAAAGAAAGATTTATCCTGCTCTCTTTCATTCATCATGAGTAATTTCCTGACACGCATTGTTGTGGCATCATGGTCTAAATAGTGGTCGAAAAGACTATTAATACTTTGGGAACAAAAACTAACTGAATTTGTTTGAAAACATCAATGCCAAATACAGAAAAAGTGTAGGTGTGGATGTGACTGCTCCTTTTTGCTTGATTGGTTCAGAATTCTGCAACAGCATTGAGGTGATCGCCAAAATATTTTTCAGTAGAAGGCAGGATTTGTCTGGTAGAGGAGGAAATTTATAAAACTTTCTGTGGGAATAGGTAAGAAATATCACTTTTCTTTAGAAGAAGGTGGTCTGGATTTCTTGAGAAGGTTTGAATGTTCCAAATTTCATTAAGAGGTGGGATTGGCAGAATGTGTATTGGTGAAAGTGGGATTGGTCAGAAATTCTTCAGGAAAAAAGTGAGATTGGATGGGATTTGTTTCGGAGAAGGGGAACCGGTCCGACATTTTTCAGAAGGTGGCAGGATTGGTTGGAATTTCTACAGGAGAAGGTGGGCTTGGTTTGATTTTTTTTTTCTGAAGAAAGTGGGATTGGTTTGAATTTCTTGTGGAGGCTTGAATGTTCCATTTTTCTTCAAGAGAAGGCGGGATTGGTCAGAATTTGTATTGGTGAAGAATTGTCTTGGTAGAAATCATTCAGGGCAAAGTTGGATTGGTTGGGATTTTTTTAGGACAAGATGGGACTGGTTAGATCTTTTTCAGAATAAAGCAGGCTTGGTTGGTCTCAACTAGAGAAAGCAGGATGAGTTGGAATTTGTACAGGAGAATGATCAGTCTGAACTTTTCAGAAGAAAGTGGGATTGGTTAGACAATTCTAAGAAGGTGTGAATGTTCCGTATTTTTTCATGTGAGGAAGGAATTGGTCAGAAATTTTTCCAGAGAAGGTGGAAATGCTGGAAAAAATTCACAGATTATGTGATTGGTGCTATTTTTTCAGGAGATGGGAATGTTATAAATTTCTTCAGTCAAAGATGGGATTGGTTAATCAATCTTAAGGAGAAAATGGCATTGGTCTGAATTTCTTCAGGAGAAGGCAAGATTGGGTTAAATTTCTTTCGGAGATTATGGGTTCTTTAAGAAGGTCTTCAGAAGGTGGTGGCACTGGACAGAATTTCTTCAGAAAAAGGTGGGATTGGTAAGAATCCTAGAATGATGAGTCAACATGTATTTGGGAGATGATGAAAGAAGTCATAAATATTTATGTTGCAGTTGGGATTAGACACAATTCCTGTAGGATCATGGGGATTGGTTAGATCCAGGCAAATTTCAGGTGGGATTGGTTAGAATTTCATGAGGAATGGAATGAATCCATCAGTTATTTCTGCTCACACGGACATCACCAGAAGACCTGATAAACTCAAACCTGCTAAAGAATTCAAAGCAAAAACGCAGACTCGGGAATGTATGAGGTGAGTTTCAGTTAATTTTTTTCATGAGTTGATTTTACAGTTATTGAGATTTCGGTTGGATAATTAATTTTAATCTTTATAATGTAAATTGCTTTTAAGTTGCTGATCAGCCATCGCGTACTTTCTTCATTAACTGTGTAGATATTTCCTTCATTCTCTCAATGGAAAATCTGCATAGGACGTACTGCATCCCATCATAATGGAGTTCTACCCCGATTACAGCTGTACTGATGGGGGTTCTAATGTGTTGAAAAGGCATGTGGGTGTCTGAGGGGGAAACAGTCCAGCATGCAATGCAGTGACATCATTATTATCACGTTCACACCCCTACAGTGTATAGAAGGGATCATTCAATCAAGTCTCACAGGGCACATAAATTACTCCTCATCCAAAGAACAGTGTGTTTATGCGGGTATCAGCTTTCAGACGGATATGATCATGCTATGGTTTATTTTTAAACACTATTAGTTCTGGATAACCTCGTGTGTTGTACCTCAACTGATGCCTGAGTGCCATTTTCACCATCGTTCAGTTTTTGGTCGAATATAACGGTCATGTTTTTATTTAGAATTTTTAAAAAGTTTGCTTTTAAGCTTCTCTCTCACACTCAGAATCTCCCCTACATTTACATTCTGTCACTCACTCCCTCGCTTATATTATAAGCAGTGGTATAGTGACTCTTGTAATGTTGAGCTGAGTATTTATACCCATGCTATGTATGTATGATTGTGTCGAATTCCACCCCAGACTTGTGGCTCGAATTTTTTTTCGTGCTTATTCATGAGCCATCAAACACTCAGTGCAGCAAAGTGAGATCTTACATCTTCACATCATCCGACCTAATGTGCTGTAATGCATCGCAGGAAGCCGTCTTCAGCAGCTATAACCTTTAAAAAATAACCAGTCGTGTTGTACAGGCACTTAGAGAAGCACAGCGTGACCTAAAGCGAAAAGAAGAAATTTAGAACTATTAGCTAGAGATATAGTCAAGCGCATTAGATTGATTGTGTTGGGTGGACTCCTTACTTACACACACACACGCACTCGCATGCACGCACAGAGAGATTAAACGTGTCACAATTATCTTATTACCACTTACTTTGTTATTAGGGTTATTTCAGGTGATTATGATTATATCGTAAACATAGTGCCTCGTGTCACTGCTGCTTCATGACCTCATTTCCTTCTTATCTCTTTTGTGATTTTTTTCCCCCTTTAACCC
This sequence comes from Plotosus lineatus, assembly GCA_024760905.1. Lineage (NCBI taxonomy): Eukaryota > Metazoa > Chordata > Actinopteri > Siluriformes > Plotosidae > Plotosus > Plotosus lineatus. The sequence goes on from CM045733.1 coordinate 8,065,265, forward strand.
CTCCTCAAATTTCTCAACCGTACTGCTAATACCCCAAAATTGTGGCATTTTGAATCTCTCAAACAGAAGCGGGGTTGGTCAATGGGTCCATTGCCGCGACTGCTCACCTTCTGTATTCCTGCCTGTCCTCAGCTATCTTGCCTTCTTCAGTAGCACTGGTGCCAATCCCTCGTTTTGTTTCGTCGATCCATGTGTGTCGAGATCTGCCTTTCCAATAGCTCTCTGGTGCATGGCTCTGGGGGATCGAGTGTGCAAAGGATTTGTGTTTTCCGAATGCCCATGACCATGCCAAAAAACTTTCAGAACTTAGCCAGCTCAGGAATGGAGTTTTGTGGTCTGGCTGCCCTGTTTACCGCTTCTTGTACAGATGGGTTAGTCTGATGTCCTGTATATTATACTTTCAGGAGACGACAGTAACAGCACATCACAAATGCATGGATTTTCTTTTCCACATGTTTGAACCGCTCCAACATAATAGGGATTGACATACAGTACTGAGATAGATTGATATATTGGGGTAGAGAATACAATCTGGGTTAAAATGAGCTGTAGGACATGATTACTGTATAGCATTAAAATAGACAGAGTGACATCACTTTGCATGCCGCTAATCAGGAAATGCTACTTTTGAGAAAATAACAATTACGGTATAGTGCCACAACCCAAAGACACTGTTTATTTCGAGAGGATTTTGATTTTTCACTCAGTGACTGCCGTTGCCCACATGGGCGTTGAGGTCCCCGAGGACAATGATGGCGTCCTCAGCTGGAGCATTCTCCAACACACCCCCTAAAGACTCCAAGATGGGTTGGTACTGTGAAGTGTCATTCAGTGCATAAGCACAAACAATCAGTCAGGATGCGCACACCACCTCTCCCACTGATTAACTCCAGAATGGAATAAGGTCCAGCGCTTCTTCAGATACGTTGGTCCTGAGAACAAGCTATGCATTGACGTGAATCCGACTATATCTAACCGGTATCTCTCCACCTCACGCACCAGCTTAGGATTCTTTCCAGCCAGAGAAGTGACATTCCATGTCCCAAGAGTCAGAGTCACTAGCCGAGGATCAGTCCAACAGAACCCATGCTCTCGTCTGCCACCCAACTCACACTGCACCCGACCTCCATAGTCCCTCGCACAGATGGCGGGTCCAAGAGAGGATGAACCCTTGCCTCCTTTTCGGGCTGGGCCCGGCCGGGATCCATGGGCAGAAGCTGGACCACCAGGAGCTCACCTTTGAGCCCCTCCTCCAGACCTGGCTTCAGGAGGATGACCCACGTATGGGCAAGGGAAACCAGATCCTTTTACATTTCTCCATAGGAGTCTTTTTAACTGTGCTTCAACTGGATCTTTCACTTGTTTGCCTTGGGTGACCCTACCAGGGGCATAATGCCCTCGACAACATTGCTCTTAGGATTATTAGGATGCACAAACCCCTCCACCATTATAAGGTGGTGATTCAAGGAAAATATCTCGAGGCTCTGGATGTTGTTGGACTGTCTTGGTTAACACATCTCGGCAACATTGCTTGGTCATAAGGGGCTGTAACTTTGTATTGGCAAACCGGAGTGGTAGTTGCCCTTTTTAAAAATGGGGACTGGAGGGTGTGTACCAATTATTGTGGCATCACACTCTTGAGCCTACCCAGGAAGGTCTATGCAGGAGTGCTTGAGAGGAGGCTCAAACCGATGGTTGAACCTGGGATTCAGGAGAAACAATGTGATCTTCGTCTTGGCTGTGGCACTCTCGACCAACTCTATACATTCTACAGATGGGGCTTTGCACAATCTATGATGGGAGTTTGCACAATCTGTCCACGTGTGTTTTGTGGATTAGAGGCTTTCCACTGTGTCCCTCAGGCTATCTTGTGGGGCATGCTCCAAGAGTATGGTGTTCTATTACTTTCCCTTTGCTCTGGGCCACTCAGTATCTGTATCACTGGAGCCAGAGCTTGGTTCACATTGGTAACAACAGGTTGAATTTCTTTCTGGTGATTGTTGGTCCGCCAAGGCTGTCCATTGTCACTGATTCAGTTCATAATTTTTATGGACAGAATTTCTAGGTGCAGTCGTGGTTTTGAGGGATTCTGCCTTGGTAGCTATTGTATCTCATCTCTGCTGTTTGCAGATGACATTGTCCTTTTGGTTTCATCAATCCAGGACCTCTAGCTCTCATTGGAGCAATTTGGAGCCGAGTGTGAAGATGCCAAGTCTGCCAAGTCTGAGGTCATGGTTTTCAGTCAGAAAAGGGTGCAAGGCACCTTCCAGGTCAGGGATGAGGTCCTGCTGCAAGTGGAGGAGTTCAAGTATCTTAGGGTCTTGTTCACGAATGAGGTAAGGATGGAATGGGAGATCGACAGGCCGCTTGCTGCAGCCCCTGCTGTAAAGTGGGGCTTATAGCGGTCTGTCATAGTGACGAGGGAGCTGAGTCACATGGCAAAATTCCCAATTTACCATTCAACTACATTACAACCCTCACCTATGGTCACGAGCTTTGGATAGTGACCTAAAGAACAAGATATAAGCGGCTGAAAATAGCTTCCTGTGCTGGGTGGCAAGGTTCTCCCTTAGAGATAGGGTGAGACTCGCAACCATTCGGGAGGAACTTGGAGTAGAACCACTTTTCTTCCTCATTGAGAGGAGCCAGTTGTGGTGGGTTGAACATCTGGTTAGAATGGCCTGGAACACGCTGGAGGGATTATGTCTCTCGGCTGGTCTGGCAACACCTCGGTGTCGCCCCGGAAGAAGTAGCTTGGGAGAGGGATGTCTGGATCTCACTGCTTAGGCTGCTGCCCCCACGACACAGATGATGATGATGAAGATGCTTGTCAGGTATACAATAAATGTGATGGTGGTTTGTATGCAAATGAAAATGTACTGAAAATGTAATGAAAATGCCTCTTAAAAGCTCAGACTGTACAATAAATGCCCCAGACAGCACAACAGGTCCAGCTGTTTACATTTTTTTACATGATGTCACCTGTACAGCTGTGTATGATGTAATACAATAATGTAATTAATTTCACTGGATTTGCTATGGTACCTTACCTACCTGTAACGTGTAATAATATTCACTAATGAATACAGATCACACACACACACACACACACACACACACACACACAGTGTTATCAGAGGTTATGAAACTGGTCTTCAAACTGCTCCCCAGACTCCAGCTGTAATTACACTGTAGCTCCCGTTAGGTTTTTATTGATGATTTCTGTGACGAGGAGAGATTGGAAATATATATATCGCTCTCTTATCTCTCACATTCTCTTTCTCTCTGCCCCTAACCTTTAGTCTCCTCCTTGTCTTTTTCTCTGACTGTCTTTCTCCCTCTTTCTCCCCCTCTGTTTTTCTGTCTTTCTCTCTCACCTCTTTCTCTATCTCCTCTCTATCCACCTCTATCCTCCTCTCTTTCTTTCTCTACTCTGTTTCTGTCTCTCTCTTTCTCTTTCCCTGCTTCTCTCTCTCCTGTTTCTCTGTCCTTCTTTCTCTCTGTCCTCTCTCTTTTCTGCCTTTCTCTCTCTCCCTCTCTCTTTTCCCTCTCTGTTTCTCTTTCTCTATCTCCACCTCTATTCCCTCTTTCTTTCTCTGTCCCTATCTTTCTCTCTCCCCTGTTTCTCTTTCTCGCTCTGTTTCTCGCTCCTTTCTTCCTCTCTGTCTTTCTCCTGTTTCTGTCTCTTCTTCTCCATCTCCTGTTTCTTTCCATCGCTCTTCCCTATCTCTGTCCCTCTCTTTCTCTCTCTCTCCCCCTCTCTGTTCCTGTCTCACTCTTACCTCTGTTTTTCTTTTTCCATCTTTTGTCTTTCTGTCACTCCTCTCTTTCTCCCCCTCTCTCTGTCTCTCTCTCTCCTCTTTCTCCCTCTCTCTTTCCTCTGTTTCTCTTTGTCTATCTTCCTCTCTCTCCACCTCTACCCCTCTCTCTTTCTCTGTCCTTCTCTTTATCTTTTTCTCCCCCTCTCTTTCCCGCACTCTCCCCTCTCTGCCCCACTCACTTTTTCATTTTATGTCTCTTTTTAATCTTTCTTTTCAGATTCCTTCAGTTGTCCTGATTCTTTCCATCTCAATCACCCCCCCTCCTTTCTCTGTGTGTGTGTGTGTGTGTGTGTGTGTGTGTTAGGAGTCAGTCATGTGGTCGTACTCTCATTCTGTTTGAGTAGAACTGATGGATGCTATTGTTTTTCCTAATGAACGATGAAAATGAGACCTTGTCATTTTTCTTTCTAACTGCTTCATTTGTTTTTATTTGTCTGTGTAAGTCATGCAGCTTGTCTCACTCCAGATTTTTATTCCTCATGTGCGAGCTTCACCCCTTAACCTTATTAGTGCGTAAGTGGTTGTAAACAATGACAAATCGGCGGGTGTCTGTGAAGAGATTGATGACCGTTCGTTTAAACCCACCCCTCACTCAGGACATGGGACAAGGCACGCACGCGCACACACACACACACACACACACACACATACACATGCACACGCACACACGTGCGTGTGTGCAGATGATTGTCAAAGTAAGCGACCCAGAGCCATTTGAGAAATGTGTGGTGGTCTTTAATAACCTGAGAGCACTTGGTTTAAAGGCAGATATTTTTCTCCTTCTGTTCCATTAGTCAGTGTTATTGCACAGGACACACCGTGTGTATTCCAAAGCTTCTCAAAGATGACGTGACCATCTCTGTGTACTAATCTCTCCATTTTATTTTAAATGTAATGTTTCGCTTTTATCCCCCAGTCATGTTTCCATGCTGAAATAGGCTTGGGACTCAAATTTATCCTTCAGCAGTAACTCGCAACCCAGAAGCACTTTCAGTCTCCGTCCTTTTTTTATTCAATTCAGATTCGGAGATCCACACTTTAGGTTCCCAAAGGCATTTTTTGGTTTATATTTAATGTATTTTATATTTTCTCATTGAACAGTTGATCAGAATGAAAAGGACGAAACGAAGAAAATGATGCTCACATATTGAGATCCCATTATTGGTTCAAAAGCTACAGTATAGTAATCGTCTTCACGATGAAACCGCTTTATAAGTCCATTTTAAACTAAAATGGCCAAAATGTCAAAATTACTTTTTCATACGTCAGTTAAATAATAAAGAAAGCATGTTTTTCATGCTTTTCAAGCTTGCACTTGTTAAAAAAGCAAAGTTGTTAAATCTGCTGACTTTTGAAAGTAAATCAGCTGTAATTTCCAGAATACAGTGGTGCCTTGACTTACAAGTGACCCTTATAATGAATTTTTTCCTGATACGAACTTTGATCTCACCAAAAATCTGCCCCATCCATATCTATACTGTTTATGTTTGTGTTGATTGGTTCAATGTGGCATGTGCTCAAGCTGACATTCATGTTGATTGGCTCGATTTTACTTCTGGGAAAATGTCTTTTTCTTTTTTTTTTTTAAATTTATGCAGTTTTCTGTTTATTTTCAGCTTTCATGTAAGTAGTTTGGTTGATACCACAAAATGAATAACACAAATACCAGTAAAACTCTTTTATTGTTCTGTTATTGTTCATGTTTTCCACCTCGATGGTAATAAGCACTCACCATTCCACTCCGCTGGTAACATTTTAATGAGCGCCCACCCACTCCAATTTTTAAAACGCCTTGGGCGCTTATCACGTCGAATAGGCAACGTGATGTAAAAGCTCTTATCAGTGCTGGCCAGCACTTGTACACGTCCGCCATGGCAACTGTTGGGAACCTGCTGGAAGAAAACATGTGCGTCTTCTCAAACAGCTTCTTATGCAGTGTCACAAATATGCTCGGATGAGAGTGGTCTCCCCCCACATCGGCAGAAAAGTGTTATCTTCCCACGTCACACAGATGCTGGCGATTGGTTATTCTTGCTTTGATTGACGGAGGGGATAGACTATGCCAGCCAGCCCTCCTTCCCATACTGGGAAAACGATCAGTTTAACCCTTTTGTAACCCAGCCACTATGACTACTATGGCATTATCAGTGAATGAACTTTACAGACAATCCCCACACAGTAAGTTGAACATTTTAAAATCTTAAAATCAATGAATATGGTGCTTTATGAGGTTTTTAGTTTGTGACAAAATATTTTAAAAAGGGGCCAAGAAATAAAAGTTCACACTCACTGTTTATTTCCAGAATTTGGCAGACGCTCTTTTGTAGACTGACAACTGAGCTGTTGAGGGCTAAGGAAGTCGCTTAAGGATCCATTGACAGCTTGGTGGTATGGGGGCTTGAATGGCCATCCTTCTGATCACTAACAGAGAGTCTTATCCATTGAGCCACCACTGCCTTAACGTTTACATTTGTGGCATTCGGCAGACACCCTTATCCAGTTACTTGGATTTCATCACATTTATACAACAAGCAGATCAGGGTTAAGGACCTTACTCATGGGCCCAGCAGTGGCAGATTGGTGGAACTGGGGCTTGAATCCTACCTTGAACCTGCTGATAAATAACACAGAGTCGTCTTGATTGTTGCTAACCCAAAGTAGCTAATGTTTTGGTGTTTATGATGCATAGATCAGGGTCGTATTGAATCATATTGTGTATTAGTCATTGGTTCATATGTATTAGATCAGTGGCAATGCATCAGGATGTCTATCATTTCTCCTCTGTGATTGGACACGCACAACCCTTTATTTTAAGTGAAGCATAAAGAAATTGACTCGCATCTGTAGGAACTGTGCAGGAACCCCCTGAGCCACAGCCAGCATTTTCAAAATAGTAAGTCAGAACTGTTGTTTTTCAGTGAATGCATGTTCCCAGACACATCCTTGATAATGATTTACATGTTGCCATGCTTTACCCACGTGATGTTTGTGAATTTAAAAGATAATAAGTCAGGAATGTTGGTGTGTCTCTCCTCTCGTGCAATATACATCAATAACGCCTACGTGGCTGTCGTCACCCCCTTCTCTGGATGGGTCTCGAGCTCCTTTAGATGATGCCTCTCTTTCTGCTCATGTCTTCTCTTTTCTCTCTGATAAAGAATCTTATGCCGTGTCATATCTGACAATGTGCCTTTCTGCTATGATCTATGGCCTGTATACCTTTTCTCCATCTTTCGAGAGATATCCATATATATGGTGTGTGTCTGACAGAGAGGTGGAGGAATACAGATATCTTCATTACTAATGCATTATGGGTCATGAATGATAAAACACACTATCTTGACCTGTCCTTTATATGTCACAGTAGGAATGTTGCTTCATATGTGAAGGGAGTAAGAACTGATTATTAACAGAGTGTGAGGTCTGTACGAAAAAAAAAAAAAAATCTCAGCCCAATATTTTTCAGTACAGACCGAGCAAATGATGAACAACCTTTATGGGATATTAAAAAGTGGACATTAAAATGGAAGCTGTCTTCATCCTGAAAAGAGATTTAGTGCTGTGTTAGTGGCATCCCCCCCCCCCCCCCAGAGTGGACGGCATTATTAGGCACAATCAGAAATCGGATTTTAGCGTTGACCTAACACCACCGACGTGTGGAGTCTTGCGCCTTTCAGCGGTCGTCTTAGCATCAGGCTTAGCTTCCTTTGTTGTGTTCTAATTCTTAGTTTGTTCACTGTTCACGCAGTTTTCTTTACCTCGTGCTAATTTTGCTTACTTTGTAGTTTTGTTACCTGGCTACATGCTACATGTTAATTGTTTCAGTTTGTGTTGCATTTTCTGTATCTCTTGGGTTGCCAGTACAAAATAAACTTCTCATCTAGCATGTGTATCCTCTCTGCATACGCATTTGTGACAGGAAGCTTTTGGCTTATTTCTTTTGTTTGAAAACTGCTGGTTGCAGGTCACCTTCAAAGTATTTTTTTTTCCCGGTAGCCATTTATACTGAGAGGTGGATAGAGGCACACTTGCAAAGTGTGTTAAGACCTTGCCCGGGGGATTTTTAGCATGGCTGGTGTCTTATATCTATTCGAACCCATGACCTTTCGTTCATGAGTCCAGTACCTTAATCACTATACCACCGGCCCTGCACACACACACTGTGCAATGTAGCTCGCTAACAGCTAAATTGCAAAATTATACACACCAGTCCATATGTCCTTATGTTGGCCAATCAGATTGTGCGAACTGTTGTCGCCATATAATAAAACCATATCATTCTATACAGTATATTGCATCTGTCTCCATAATCAAGTTTTCACCGATTGTTTTTTTTTTTCCATTTAAACCAAGAGCACGTATGATTGACAGGAGCTGCATGCTTTAAGAACAGACTCAAGAATGAACAGTAAGCGATGGATGGAAAAACGACAGGGTGAATCCCTTTCTCTGAGAGACTGAGATCAGACAAAGAGATCAGATAGAGCTTCACAGACTTGGCAGCCATCCTCCATTCATTTCCCTTCAGACCTGCTCGCCAGTGTGTGTCATATTAATGAACTATCAGGGCAAGGAGGCTTCTGCCGATGTCTGAGCCCAAAAACCAACACTGCGGAGCATTGAATGGGGCGAGATAACGTCTATGCCTAATCTTTACCTCCCTTAAAGGTCATGGTGATTAAATGAAGGGGTAATGTGTGTTTGTTTTTTGTGACCCAGCAGAGAGCTGTGTATTTTGTAGGGGATTCGGGGTGGCGTGGGGTCGACGGGACAGGGAAGGTGTTTCCTGCTTCTGCTAAATGTATACTGTATCAGTAAAAGCATTCACCGTTGTGCAATAAGCAGTAACACACATCACTGTATGCAGTCTATTGTATAATATTATTGCTCCCTGGAGCTCCGGAAAGAAATATTGCGGCTATTGTTGGGGGAAAAAAATAATAGACACTTTAAAATAGCCAGCATTAGTCTTTTGGTGAAGGATTATAACCACCAGCGTACAGCGGTTGTTGGTTAGTTTCTTATTAACAAAGCCCTGGCCAGAACCATGCATGGGCTCAAGGTGTATCATGTTTTTTTCTGTATTGATTTTTATTATCATCTGATTTATTACCTTTTACCCATAACACAGTTATGGAAAAGGGATTGGAATGTTTTTGTTGTTTGTTTTTTTTTCTTTCTTTCTCTTTTTTTGTGCTTTGAACAAAATCCTGTCCTCACTTGGTCATGGATTTTCACCAAATTTGGTGAGCAGACCACACTACCTGAGTCCCAGACATAAGATTTCAGAATTTTATGGTGAAAAGTGAAGGTCAGGGTAAGCTCATAAATTTTCGAGAATGGAACGCTTATGACTTTGAATCGAGTGCTGATAGACATGCCGTTACTGTGGAACACTAATAGGAAACCATACGTGGTCTTTCAAAACAAACCGTTACCTTTGACCTCAAGTCACTTTCAAAGGTCAAAACCTCGCTGTGTTGTTGGGTAATCCGTCAATCAAAATCTTCACACTTAGTTTTTAGAGCACTGACATCAGACCGGAGGTTGTTGGCCGCCGTCTCCAGAGGAGATACAGTCATTTGTTGCTGTCGCGGATCCTCCTCCTTTAAGCAATCACCTTGTTCGTCCACAGACCTTTGCAGAGTAGCTACAGACGAATCTAGGTCTTCTCTGACGGCAGAAACAGCAGCCTGTAGTCCACTAACAGCCATCTCTATTTTAGAGCAGATGGCTCCCCACAGGACGCCCAAGGCTTTGGTGAACATACTGACCGTCAGCATTTCATCAGCTGATTCCGCCTCGGCGTCTGTGGCGCTATGAGCAGCACTAGCATTAGCGTCATGGGTTGGTTTGGTGTGCGGGGATTTATTGACTGGGAGGTTTCATCTTTTGTTGTCCAAATCAGCCAGGCAACATCACTCCAGTATCGTCATGATCACGCAGGCAATGTTTTACAAGAGCTTGAGCATGAAGTGGTCCGATTTTTCCGCAGTTGAAAAGTCATCTCACAAAATATGTCTATATCACGTTCAGCGTAATCGCGCCCCCTGTTAATCTGTCAAACAAAGGAGATTTTTCATTCATTTGCAATTCAAGATATTGGCACATAGGTAATTAAAACCAATACCCCTGTAGGGCTGGCTAGCTGTATTCATGCTGTGATATTTTGCATTAGTGCTGGATCACTGATCCCAAGTTTGGAGGTTCAAGCCCCACCCACTGTGTTCTCTCCCCCCCTCCCAATTCCGGCTAACTGGGTGACCAAAGGCCGGCAGTATCTCTCACTGTCTGTGGTGGGAGAGTCATGTAAAAGAATCATTGCCAACTTTCATCAAGAGGAACTGCAAAGCCGTCAGCATGTTTGCCCTGTGATGGCCTGGCGAGCTGTCCAGGGTGTACTTTGCTCTCGCTCAGAAGTTGGCTGAGATGGATGCCAGCCTCCCCGCAACCCTAATTAGGATTAAGTGGTTCAGAAAACGAATGAATGTATTTTGCATTATAGCCTTTAAAGGCGCTTTGTCCGGACTGTTTTGTATTCAACACGTTTTTATTTTGTGTTCATCTCAACAAGAAATCAAAACAAGTGTTGCAATGAGAATCTTGAGAAATAACCGTATCCACCAACAGTTAGTTTCTCTTTGAAGAAAAGGGAAAAACTTTTCTTTTATACTTCATCTTTTTGAACTTTTTGGAATACAAACAACAGGTCGAGTCCCTTTAAATTTGAAGTCACGTCCACTCGTTTAGTGTCCGAGTGTGTCAGTTCATTAAATCCATATGTGTGCACAATGTTAATGGGTACCGAAATCCATCTTTGTCAATCGTTCCTCCCACATCTCTCTGTACGAACGAAACTCCCACTCCATGTCATTACACTTTTGTTTGGCATGTGCGAGCAGTCAATTATCCCCCCACACCTGATCTCCATTGATTAGTCCTGCACATCGATTAACGATTGATCAGACGTTTAGGAGTGAAAATGCAGCAAGAACATCATACGGAGGTCCTCGGTCACTGTCACACTTTAATGTTGCTGTCTCATTTACAGTCTGACGATGGTAATGATGATGGACGATGGTGCTGACAGTGTAATGCTTTTTTTTTTTTTTGGCTGTTTGCAGGCGCTATGAAATTAGTCCGGTGTGTGCTGACCTGCAGGGTCAGATTCTGCAGTGCTACAGAGAGAATGCTGGGAAAACACTCCTCTGCTCCAACATCGCCTCTCTCTACCTGCAGTGTGTCAATAATGCTAAACAGGTGAGTGGGTCAGAGCTGATTTTTTTACTTTTTAAATGCCTATAATAATGTTAACAATAGCACTAAGTGTGTGTGTGTGTGTGTGTGTGTGTGTGTGTGTGTGTGTGAGATCCATGTAATTTTTTTGTTGCTCTTTGTAATCTCCATGTCATTGTTGCTCCAGTTGTTCTGGTCGAGGCTCAGCAACATTAATGTGGTAATGAAATGAAGCAGTTGATGATCTGAATGTACTGAATGTGCAGGTTATCACATCAATGAACTTTTTCTCCCAATAGCTCAAATATAAAATGGGGACTCGAATAAATAAAGAGTGAATCAGGGAGCACAAGGAATCTTTTGACATGGCTATTGGCAACCCAGAGTCCTGAACTTAACCCAATTGAAAGTTTTCGAGATGTGCTGGAGAAGACTTTATGGAGCGGTTCAGTTTTTCTGGTCAGCGATTGGAAAAATGAACCCGCCTGTGGGTGGAAATGAACCTTGTGATGTTACTTTGGTTTGTTGAAACAACGCCATGGTGATTACAAACTGTTACCAAGACTTAAAGCATTCCAACAAAATAGTAGTCTGCACAACTTGTTCTTTGGCCTCGGTAGTGTCACTCTTAAGACGCAATTTACTGAAGTACGGTGGTACCGCACCTTACGAAATTAATCTGTCATAACCTGGATTTTTCGTAAGTTGAACCACATTTTACATGTAAAACGCGTGATTCGTTCCAAGGCCCCCAATATTACTTCCTAAACCCTTTAAAAATTATAAAAGCATACCTTTTAAGGCCTCCTTCTGATTCAATATCATACTGACGCTTGACAGGTTTGGCCATATTCCTTTGCGATATCACTCAACCGCATGCCACAAGCCCACTTCTTCTTTTCACCCACACTGGGAATCACATGTGCTTGTGTGTGCACGCGCGTGTGTGTGTGTGTGTGTGTGTGTGTGTGTGTGTGTGTGTGTGTGTGTGTGTGTGTGTGTGTGCACATGTGTCTTCTTTGGAGAGTTCTAATCTTACAAATGTTTATGCAAGATTAAAAGTCTGAGCCAAAATAATAACGTTGCAATGAGCACACTCGAAAAACTCACAAAACAACAGTAACTCTGTCCTTTACACGAAAAGCATCATGGGTATTATGGAGATGCAGCTCCACAATAGCCAATGGGAGGGAGCTGCGTCATCCCTCCGAGCCAACGGGAGGCCAGCAGGGTGGGATGTTGGGAGATAGCCAATGGGAGGCCAGCGGGGCGGGATGTTGGGAGAGAGCCAATGGGAGGCCAGCGGGGCGGGATGTTGGGAGAGAGCCAATGGGAGGCCAGCGGGGCGGGATGTTGGGAGAGAGCCAATGGGAGGCCAACGGGGCGGGATGTTGGGAGATAGTCAGTGAGAGAGCAACTTTTGCATTGTTTGAATTTTTGAGATGACGCTTTCGTAATGTGAATTTGTTTCATATCCAGAGACAAAAATTTTCGGCAAATGCGTCTCGTAACCTGGATTTTTCGTTTGTTGGGACTTTCGTAAGGTGAGGTTACCACTGTAGCTGTACTGTAGTCTTTCAATCAGAACTACTGTAAACGTTTTTTAATAATTTATTAGTTTATTAGTTGTCCAAAATCATCTGCTGCTTATTGATTGAAATATTAAAGTACAGTGGTACCTCATCTAACGTGTGTCCCTTATAATGATTTTTCCATGACATGAGCTTTGAACCCACCAAAAATGTGCTCTATCCAACAAGAAAAAATTCACTTTATGAGCTCTTGTGGAAATGGCTTTTCCGGGCCGATTAGCCTCCTATTGTTCAGCATGTATTCCTCCGTGCTCCGAGAATGCCTTGTACAGTGCTTCTCAATTCTTTTTTTAAAAAAGCCACTCAAAGAAAAGAAAAAAACATTTCAACCCCCCCCCCCAGTGACCATAAATAGTGTTTACTGCACTTCATATCGTTTGCTCAGTGCTTTTTCCCGACACCATAGCACGGCAATGAAAGCGCCACTGCCAACTACTGTACTGTATCAACTACAGTGGATTCATTCTAGTTCGATTTGGCAAAAAAGCATGTTCCCCAGGGTCATACGCGCCACCATGGCATCAAGCGGAGGCACGCCCTACTATTTGAGAAGCACTGGCCTTGTGGGAGCTCACCATGAGCCTTTCCTCTCTGGCATTGTAGCGTGCACACACACAAAATTCTCCTCCTCTGTAACGCACCACCTCCTGCCTGCCCACGTGACATCTTTGCTGCAGTGGATGATTGGAAGAGTTAGTTGACTTATTCTTTATTCTTGTTTTATTATTATTATTTATTATTAATTATTATCAATGTTAATGTCCATATATTTTTGTTATAAAAATATTTATTGTTTTTGCATGTTTATCTTTAATATATTAGGTGAAATATACGTATTTGTTGTTTCAAGACAAAAGACATCAAGACACTTTTTATAGAGTGAAGTTTGTTCGGTGGTTCTGTCGGCAGGAGTGTCTGGACCTCCGTTTTATCCTTTGCTGGGTTTAGTCACACCCACAGATGCTTAAATAGGTTTTGGGAATCTTATAACAAAAACCACAGCTTTCATATTTCACTAAAAATGCATCATTTAGTAATTTGACTGTTTAATGCATGTGAATAGAGAAGGTCCTGTTCGACAGTGGGTTTTAGGTGTATACGCCACATCTGGAATAACTAGTTGTCATCTCAATGGGGCAGATGAGTTATCTGTGCAAACTGTTGCACCACTTGACTGCTCTGAGATTCATTTGGCTCCTGCTTCTGTCCCTCAAGCGAGAGGTGATCCAATCATGCCAGTGAAACCCTATAATAAAACACACACTCGGTGCGCCGCAGTGACACAATCCTCCAGTCGTGAACGCCGGCTCAGTGCCAGGAACGGCATCGTCTGTTCCGCTCGGCTACGGATGCTAAGGCTGAAATTGTAGGCTGTCATTCACTAAATGTCCATCTGCATAAGGCGCAGAAGACGTCATTCAGTCCTGCATAAACATTTCATGTTAAAGGAAGTAGTTCATGGCTCACGTGCTCTGCTTCCTTTTTTCTTTCTTTGGCTTTTTTCCCATTTCCCATTTTCTCCAATTTATTTGTATCCAACTCCCACTCTTCAGATATTACCTTCCCTATCATACATCCACCACCGATCAGGGAGGGGCGAAACCATGGACACATCACCTCCGTGACATGCAACGTTAGCCACCCGCTTCTTTTCAGACTATGAAGCCATGCGGATTTTGGGTGCGGTCTAACACACTCGGAGGGAAAGCACTGGCCGCACCCTCGTACGAATGAGCTGACAGTCGCCCATGATTGGGTGATTGACCAGGAAGTGAGCGTATGCCGTCCTTCCCTCCCTGCGAGAGCTCGGCCAGTTAACTGTCATGTACTCCCGGTTGCAGACGACTGTGGCATAAACCGCGTTCCGCTTCCTTTTGAGAACCGGACCTCAGACTGAATTCCGTGCCGCTCATCTGTGCACCTTAGTACCTGCAGTGTTTTCCCTCAGAACTCGACTCAATTTACATTCTGATAGATTTTTCTATTAGATTTGAACCATGTACCATTTTCTGCAGAGCGCTGACTACTTCGCCTGATTCCCTTCTCATGGGTATTACTGTTTAACAAAGAAAAAGGAAAAAAAAACACCAGTTGATTTCCACCGGGTTTAAGTAATGCATCATGTAAATGCACATGTTTTATTCATCACTGTGTACGTGCAGCGTAACCTTTTTAGCATTTCTACCCTTTCCGTGTGCTATTATTTTGTGAATGTTTAAGTCTCAGCATCACAGCCTCACCGTAGTGCCTTGTAATACTTTATTTTATCAGATGCATGTTCTAAAGTGCATTTGTGTTTGTCCTGGTTACCAGCGAAATCGGATTTTTACGACTTGTGTCAAAGGATCATGAAGTAATGTCCAGAAAACTCAATATTAAATTCAACGAGTGAGTGTGTGTGTGTGTGTGTGTGTGTGTGTGTGTGTGTGTGTGCGTGTGCATGTGCACCCATGCACTACTCCAGCCAAGCACTCTGAACTAAAAACCATTAAGTAACTGTATGGAATTTGACCGTATCTCAGGTCTGTATTAGTACTTTTGTTGTCGAGTTTCTCAGAATAAAACACACTTTTTTTTTAATGCCGTATCACATGATCAGATATTCAAATTAGGTTTAGTTATATAAGTAGATTATGTTGAGGTTTTTGTTTGTTTGTTTGTTTGTTTTTTTTTACAATCGTTGCTTAAATTTATGTAAGAAATACAGAAGGCCCCGTTATTCGTGTTATTCGAGTTATTGTCGCAGTTTTAAAATCCTATGTATGAAATTACATATGCTAAAATATGCTTGTTAAACACATTCTCTAGACAGTGTTACTCATTAATGCAGTAATAATGCAGTAAAATATAGTAATGATTAAGTAAAAACTTTTTAATTTTGTATTGTGATAATATTTATGAATAAATAAAGCGCTTCAGCTCCTTAGTAGAAGCTAGAGAAGATGCAGGGCGTTTGAGTGACATCATAGGGCTTAAATGATCATTAAACACACACGGAAAAAACATGAATTCACAATTCACGCCATCACGTTGATGACGTGCGCGAAGGAGGAAAAAAAAGAGGAGTACACATCATCTGCAACCAATCAGCAGGAGGGAGAGACAAACGCTCTCAGCTGTTGGCAAAATTTGAGTCACGTGCCAGTAACTTCCGGGGCTGCTGCTAATCCGCGACCCGTGAATCGTGAATGGTGAGGGGGTCCACTGTACCCAGAATTTTGATCTGGAAAATTGTGCACTTTATAATTTCATGGCATCGTTTTGAGGTACTCTGTGTAGGAATTGATTGGAACTAGTGTATCAGCGGAAATGGACGACAGTGTGGAACACTAACTTCATATTAACCTCGACTGCTCAATCTGGACAGAGAAGTCTCAGCTGGACGTCTTTTATTACGGATTGAGCCAAAGTCCAATTTCCCTGTACAGACCTTGAGACTGAGGATAATAATAATTTATTCCATGACATTTTCATTTGGAGGTCTTTTTAAAATTTTTAAATTCACTTCAGATGCTGTTACTTGCATACTTCTGGACAAGGCTTCTTCTTTAGCTGTGCCTGAGGGCTTTGGTAGTTTAAGGCTTGGTTTTTTTTTCCCACTTCCTGTGACAAACAAGATCTTTCCAGCAAGCAGCAAGTACTTTTTAAATTCTTTTCCAATATTTTTTTTTTCCTGTAAACTTTTTCTCTTCAAGAAAATACTCAACACTTCTCTGGAAGCTGATAAAGGTTTTAGCACAAAGTGTGCTAGCGAACAGCTAACTTCCCTGTTTGGTACATACCAGTCCATACACAATTTATTAAGCAGATTTGACCAATCAGATTACTTTTTTTGTCAAATAATACATTTAAATATTCATAAGTATGTTTCAGTAATATTTAATTACCGGTAACTTTGCATCGTTGTGTTTGCGTAAGCTTTGTTTGAGCTCTTTATATATGAGCAAGTCCTCTTTCATTGAGATTCCATGTTCTGGAAATTGCATCAGTAAAAGTGTAAATCTGGAAGGAAGGTGTGAAAGAATTAAAGGAAAGAAAGAAGTTTTTTTTTTTTTTTTTTTTTTTTTTTTTAGAAAAAGGACACAGCTCATAACTTAACAAGGAAAAAATAAAAGAGTATGAGAAGGAAAATCTAAATTTTATAAGTATACTATGGGCACCTGGCAGCCACTGTACATTCTAATTCTAGCATTAAAAGGGATGAGGGAGGGAGGGCAGGGCATGCAGTGAATTGCAATGGCATCTTGTATAGTGCAGCTTTACGTACTGTATGAGGTTAGTACTGTATGAGGTATGCACTGGTTAGCTCGTCCGCCTCACGGCAAGTAGGGTCCTGGGTCCGATTCCCAGCTCGGGTGTTTCTGTGTGGAGTTTATATGTTCTCCCCATGCTTGTGTGGGGTTTTTTCCGGATACTCCAGTTTCCACCCACCATACAAAAAACATACACATTAGGTTAATTGGCTATTCCAAGTCACTTGAGGTGTGAGAGTGAGTGTGAATATTTGTGTGAGTGTTGGCCCTGCAATGGCCTGGCAAGCTGTCCAGGGTGTATCCCGTCCTCGCCTGGAGTTGGCTGAGTTGGGCACTAGCCTCCCCAGTATTAAGCGATTCAGAAAATGAATGAATGAATGAGGTTTTGTGTATCTGATCGCTTCAGGAAACTAAATGGTACATTGATGTTGGTGGGTAGAATAAATCAAGTTTTCTTGCCTGGCTCTGTCTTTCATTGAACAAAAAGAAATTGATGTGTCTGTCAGGACTCAGTCGACTCATAACATTTTCAGTGAGTTAGATACCAGAGAAAGCAAACATTTTTTTCTGTTTTGTTAAGTCATATAAATGCTCAATTTAGATGTCGACAGTCTTGTAAGCACCATTCTTGAAATACGCATCAAAGCATATAAAAAGTAAAGCACTGGCAAAATGGACCGGAGTGTGAGCCTTGTGGACCTTGGAGTGTCTCCTTTAAGGTAAAGACCATTACCAGGCAAGGGTACATAAGATATCTGAACTTATAAGTGATGCTTCAGCTTTACTCATCAAGGTACTAAACATTTAAATTTGCCAGTTATTAAAAGCACCGATTGTGAGCTTCACCCTCATTTAAATGCTGAATGTAGATATTTTTATTTTGTTATTTCAGTCCTTCTCATTTCACGTTGCATTTATGTGATGACTCTAAAGCTATTGGTGCTAATCTCTCCTGTACAGTCATCTGATCACCTGAAGCCGATATACATGCTTCTCAGGCAGGGTTAAAGCCAGCGCGCCATCATCACCATGGCTTTGTGAGAATAATTACCCCCCAGCTTATCAATAATGAACTGATAACATTTAGCTGTGACCGGCTCTCTCCACTTCAGCTCTCTGTAATATCAATGCTTCTGAGGCCCTGCTGCTGATAGCACACTGAGAGGAGACAAGTGGCAGATAAAAACTCGCACCTAGCCTCTGAGCCTCGGAATGCACTCAATAAGTCTTTATCAACAACACTAGCTCCATTGTTTTTTTTGTTTTGTTTGTTTTCCCCCTCTAGCTTATTCTTGTTTGTAAGATCGACCTTCATTTGTTTCTCAAAGGCTTTGGCAGTAATATCGGTTTGCCAAATTTTCCTCACTTTTATAAAATGGCTTTTACCAAAAGCAAAGGAAATGGATCTGAGCAAAGTATCTGTCTGATCACATTATGTTATTATTTACATCACAATTTTAAGAGATTTGACTCACTTGACTTGAATCTAAAATATGTGAAAGTCTAATGTTTATCAGTACATTACAGAAAATAATGAACTTTATCACAATATGCTAATTTTTTGAGAAGGACTAGTATATTTGACCTAATATATTAAAAATAAACATGTAAAATATAAATATTTCATAATAATAATACATGTACATTAACATTAATAATAAGTAATAATAAAACATGAATAAACAACAAGTCAAATAATCTTTCCGATCATCGACTGTGGCGAAGATGTCATGTGGTCAGGCAGGAGGTGGCGTGTAACAGAGGAGAAGGAAGAGAATTTTGTGCGTGTGCACTCTACGAATGCCAGTGAGGAAAGGCTCGTGGTGAGCTCCCGCAAGGCCAGTGCTTCTGGCGGGGGCAGCACGGAGGACCCTGGGGTACATGCTTCTTTGCATACTATGCTAGAACTAAGTGTGATTGCGCATCCTCTACAGTAATTGGCAATGGCGCTCTCATTGTCACGCTATGGTGTAGGGAAAAAGCACCAAGCAAACGATATGAAGTGCAGTGAACACTATTTATAGTGTGTGAGTGTGTGTGTGTGTGTGTGGGGGGGGGGGGGTTCTTCCTTGAGAGGTGTCACAGAAAATAATTGAGAAGCACTGTACTAGGCATTATCGGAGTGTGGAGGAATACAAGCAGAAGAATACATGGCTGATTGGCACGGAAAAGCCATTTTGAGGAGAGCTCGTAAAGTGAATTTTTGCTTGTTGGATGGAGCAGATTTTTGGTGGGTTCAAAGCTAGTATCATGGAGAACTCGTTATAAGGGACACTCCTTACACGAGGTACCACTGTATTTCAGTTCTAGTGGAAATAAGCAGTGCAGGTGACACAAACCCCTGGAAGGTTCATGATGATAAGGTTGATGATGATAATGATAATAATTATACACACGTATTTATTGATATGACAGTATCATTCAGTACACTTTATATGTCAGATTTACACATTTCACACTATAAACTTTTTTAGATTGGTTGAGTATGACTGCAGCCAATCGGTGAGACTTAGGGCTCTCAATGGAATGTGTGAAGAAAAATGGTACAAATCTTTCTTTTTAAACTGCTTCACCATGAGGCAGCATGGCTGGATACACTCAATGGGGGGAATTATCTGTCTTTTTCTGCATACCAGAAGCTCACAGATACCCGTGATTGGCTAGCGTTACTATTTAGCATAACAATACCATGTCTGTCATGGCCAATTTTGATGCCTTGCTTTCTGCATCTCTCTTGCACCTCTTAAAGGGGGAACAAAGCGGGACGTGATCCTATTAAATCACAATCATTTGACTCCTGGTTTATTGTCATTAGCAGTGGCGGGCCATGTATGGTACCTGTGCGTTCAGTGGGAATTAATGGACTTAATCCACCTCTTGTGTATTTTTTCCCCCTTTACCCCCCAATTTAGTCATTTTTAGTCGATGGTTGGCTGGCAGTTGCTGTGAGTGACAGGAAGGTAAGTGTATGCCGTCCCTCCCTCCCGTGAGAGCTCGCCCAATTAGCTCGAGTGGACCCCTGGCCACGGAGTGCAGTGGAATTAAACGACATTCGAACTTGCGATCACGCACCTTTTTGATGTGCCACTCAGGAGCCCCTCAATCCACCACTTAATATCACCACTATAACATTGTAATTATACAAACCGTCAATGACATACGAAAGCACTATATATCAAGGCGTGGCATTGCAGATAGAGGGACATTTCATACATTTATGCAAGCATTACATAACTTTCAATGGTATTTACTGGTGGATGTTGCCGGCTGACAATGGCTGGGACAATGGCAAAGGTTTGGCCTTACCTCGACCTTCACGATCTCCACTTACAACGTCTAGCTTTTCTGGAAAAGTCCGCTATGAAAATGGATTCTTAATAATGTCTGACAACCGAGTCAATTTATGCTCCTCAGTCAGCCATTATGGGCGTAAAAGGTCCTAACTTGAATCTATCACGTGCAGATCACCACACACTAGTCACCTAGTTTTGCTCTGACTAACCAGTCAGAAGATGGAAAATGCTAACGTTATTGAAAGCCCGTTAGCTGGTCCCATCAGGCGAATCTGGAATCTGAATTGACAATGAAAAAAAAATCTGACATCCACATACACGTAGTGGAAGCAGCACAGCCAAGTGACGCGCTACGCACGAAGAGAGTCGACTGTTGGGAATAAATTTATATAAGAATTTAAGTTGTAAATGTAGATTGTTTCTGATCGGTGTTCAGGTCTGCAGGGAAGGCTCTGCTGGCTCATCACTGGCCTTTAGGTGGAATTGTTTAAAATAGAAAATCTTGTTAATAAAATTTATGAGTAACGAGCCTGCATAATTTTGCTAATTTGTTATGCTAGTGAATATTTTCCAGTCTAAGTTTGTGAGATTTAAACCTGGAATTTCACAGGATGACTGAAGCAGTGTGGGTCATTATTGTGATTTTTAGGGGAATCATCTGTACTAAAGCCTCCTATAGTCACAGCTTACACTGCAAACCAAAGGTTTTGGCTCATTAATGAAGTGTCAGGTCCAAGTCGGGCCAACATCAAGAGCTTTGATACTGCATGGATGTGTCCCTTATGAGATCTACAGTTAAAATCCCGACTGTTTAAACTCTTGATTCATTTACACAGGATACATTTTCATGATTGTTTTGAGGATGAAACCCATTTCTTTCTATCTGATTATTGACTGACCAAGGAGGGCAGTGTATAGGTGTGTGTGAAGATATATATCTTCTTCTATCCTTTCGGCCTTTTCCCTTTCTCAGGTGACACTTTAGGTTTATCATCTGATTCACAAATTTGAACCCCCAACCTTAGGATCAGCGATCCTGCGCCCTAACCACTAGACCACCACTGCTATATATATATATATATATATACACACACACACACACACACACACACACATAGGGTGACCCAAAAAATGGGAACTTTTAAACAATACTATATTTTATTTATAGTAATTGAAACCTTAAAACATGCCATTTAAGAATAAATGACTAACATTTCATGGCGAAGTATTTACTTGTTCAATGTTGCCACTTGCTCATGTCTAGCAATACGCAATTCAAAAATTCCTGTAATTTTTTTTTTGGGTCACCCTGTGTGTGTGTGTGTGTGTGTGTGTGTGTGTATGTATGTGTGTGTATGTATGTGTGTGTATATATATATATATATATATATATATATATATATATTCTTCTTTTCCAAGAGGTCGCGACAACGAATCATCTGCCTCCATCTCACCCTATCCTTTGCATCTTCTTCTCTACACCAACAACCTTCATGTCCTCCTTCACCACATCCATGATATATATATATATATATATATATATATATATATATATACACACAGTCTATCTGTCTTCCGTTCTGCTTTTTCCCTTTTACTCGGGAGTCGCCACAGCGAATCATCTGATTCACACATTTGATTTGGCAGAGGTTTTTACGTCGGATGCCCTTCCTGTCACAACCCTTTTTTAGCAAGGGACAGAAACACGCTAACGACTTTGCAGCCTACATACATATATATATATATATATATATATATATATATATATATATATATATATATATATATATATACAGTCATCCTTTGAATATTGCGGATAATGTAGACCAGACCTGGCCGCAATATTCGAAAAACTGCGAAGTAGGAACGCCCCTCTCATTTCTACCATTTTGTCTCATTTCTATATGTTTTCGTGTCTGTACAAGACAAGAAGTGTATATTAAACGTTACACAGTTATATGCATATGTAAATACTGTAATGTATTAATATTTAAATAGAATTAATATATAAAGCGTTAAGTACTGTACTCACCTCTGACAATAGCTCTTCTCTGCGGTGCAGGACGTTCACAAACACTGTAACATCACAAAATCTCAAAACCTCCCGCGGGAATGTGCGAGGTAACAGCGTCATGCGTCTAAGCCAATCACCTTGCGAGATTGAATTGAGTGGGCGGGAGGCAGCAGCGTCACGCGTCTAAGCCAATCGGCTTGCGAGATTGAGTTGAGTGGGCAGTCCCTGCCTGAATTGGGGAGGAGGGGCACTTCAGTCAGTTTGTTTTTTTAAACAATGGATGCCGCCTGCCTTGGGTCCCTGCCTTTCGCTTGCTTGCATGCGAGTTTCAGCGTGAATTTTAAATTTTTTATGAATATTTTTATTTTATTTTATTTTTTATTAAAATACCGCGATGTACCAAGACCATGATGCTCAAATCGCGAAGTGGCAAGGGATGACTGTACAGGGATCCCTCGCAACTTCATGCTTCAATTAATGTGGCTTCAGTGCATCGCATTTTTAAAAAAAATAAGAAAATAAATATTCATCGAATTAAAAAATAAGCAAATTAAGGAAGAATGGAGGGAAAGTTATGGAAAATGTCACAAAAACAAGGCCAATTGTGCAAAAAAACAAACAAACCCCTAAACAAACACACAACAAAAAACTAACCCAAAATCTCCCATCAAAACTGGATACATTGGTGCATCTGTGTGTGCACGCATCTGTGCGCATGCATGCGCGTGCGTATGTTGTCTGATTCAATACCAAGTGTATGTGTGTGCACAGACCCTCCCCAGCTTACAACTGAGTAAGGTTCAGGACGGCCGTTCTTAGATGAATTTGTTTGTAAGTCCTTACAGGGCATTCTTTAGAGGGAAACATATGTTTAAACCTCTCTCTCACTCTCACTCTCTCTCTCTCTCTCTCTCTCTCTCTCTCTCTCTCTCTCTCTCTCTCTCATAATCATCTGTACATTATCATTATGTCCTGTGTTTAAACTCCTGGTTCCTCTCAAGCACAGCACAGCGGATCTGATCAGATTTACAGAGAATTTCACTCTTATCCAGTTCATTATAATATTGTAGTCAATTTGTTTCTTCTTTCAAACATTTAGCAGGAGTTCAGAAATGTATTGGTTCTGCTTCTCTTTGGACCTCTGGTGTAAAGCACATGTCAGCCACGCACCTCTGTGGGAGCCGAGTATTCAGTGTATCTCAGGATAATGTTTAATCATATTTCATACTTATATTTATGATATATCTTTCTATAGATTTTATTCCATTTCTATTTCTACTTGTTCTTCAGTTTCATTTCACTTTCACTTTCGACCTTGGTTTCAGGATGTTTGCAAAACAAATGCAGTTAGGGAGCATCTGTATTTCTATTTTATTTATATCTTATGTTATTTTTTAATGTTTAATTGTTAGTATAAGCATTTATAGCATTGAATATGTATTTATTGATATTATATATAGATACATGTACGTATACGTCAGTTGGGGGGGGGGTGATTCTACTTCGCGGATTTCAATGGTCTCGTGTGGATCTCGGCTCCAATTAACCGTGGAAAGTGAGGGATCCCTGTGTATGTATATCTATATGTATAATATATATATATATATATATATATACATACACACACACACACACACACACACATACATACACATATATACTGTATATACAGGGATCCCTCACTTTCCGTGGTTAATTGGGACCGAGATCCCCATGCGACCATCGAAATCCACGACGTAGGATCATCCACCCCCTCCCCCTCTAACTGACGCGTGCATGTATATAGGTTGTTTTTTATTATGTGTTGATTTAGGGTTTTTGGATAATTGGCCTTGTTTTTGTGGCATTTTCCTTCAGGCCCCCCCCACACACACACACACACACACACACACTCTTCCTTAATTTTCTTATTTTTTAATTCGATGAAAATGTATTTATTTTTTAAATACCGCAATGCACTGAAGCAGCATGAATTGAAGTGCAAAGTAGCGAGGGAGCCCTGTATATACACCATAATTTCCAGACTGTAATCCGCTACTTTTTCACACGCTTTGAACCCTGCGGTTTAAACAACGATGCGGCTAATCTGTAGATTTTTTTTACGGGCTAACGGCCTCCAGAGGGTGCTCTAGCAGGAAGCGCAAGATTGAGACAGCCGCCTGCAGCTTATAAAGGGTTGCAACCGCGTGAAAGTCTTGAAATTATACTGTGTGTGTGTGTGTGTGTGTGTGTGTGTGTGTGTGTGATGGTAAATGATTTACTATCAGGTGTAGTAGAGTAACAGAACCCAACAGAACCAACAGTTCTGACCTGCAAGCTGCTGATTCTGTGTAATTGAATCACTAAATGAAAGGTTTGTGTTCAAAATTATATCGATGTGCAGTTCAATTAGTGATGTCATTCATTCTTTAAAGAACATGAGCCGATCATTGTCCTTATTTAAGGAATGAAGGCAGTAATTGTTGTAGCTGCTGGCTATAAACATTTCTTTCTGAAATTCTGAGGAAAATGGGTCGTTCCAGACGTTGTTCAGATCAACAGTGTGCTTTCATTAAAAAGTTGATTGGAGAGTTGGTATACTTTCTATGTGTAATGTTCACAGTTGTTTTAATTTTTCTGTTTTTTTCTAGAGTAAGGTAAGGACTGGAGGTTAGTTCTGAGGAATGCCAGCAATGCAGCTACGTTTTGTGGTGTCACCCATATTGAAAGTTTATAAAGAAGAAAAGAAACTGTATCAAGCACCGTACAGAGATCCACCTGACTCAGAGGAACAGTATGGAGAACGACAACAAGTAGAGAGATGGAAACCACTCAGTTCTCTCTCTCTCTCTCTCTCTCTCTCTCTCTCTCTCTCTAATGAGAAGCTAATATTTCACTTCTTCAGTGTAGGACAGTGTTGCAGGTATGAGAATCAGCAGCAACAGTGCATGAAATGTTTTATTAAGTGCCAAAAATCTAAAAACCAAACGCGTGCCTCAGGGGAATAAAAACACATGTAAATAAAAATTGAAACAGCGTTCAAATCAAATTTTCAATGGTGTGAAGCTTGAAACTGTTTCATAACAATTTATTGCGTTATCATCTAATTAATACTAAAAACCCGACAGTGATTTGTGCTTTGTTTGAATTGTGTATTGAAGCAAAAAAAAAAAAATTTTGGCACCCCATACACAAACACCAACCTCATGTATTCATGTAATTTATTACTGCACTTCGATCCTCTTCAGACTGGACCCAGGCTTCTGTTGTACATCTGTTCCGAGTCTGTGCGCGCGTGCGTGTGTTTTGATTGTTTCAGATTTATTTTTGCTTTTTATGTGCACAAAGACAGTGTGATCTGTCAAAGAGAATAAAAAGCTCCGACTGCAAACCTGCATCATTGTTGTCATGTCTTTGTTTGTTTGTTTGTTTGTTTGTTGTTTAAAGTCTGTGTGTATGTACAAGCAAGAAATACTTTATTGATGCTGATCATTGGTGCTGCTTTCAGCCTCGAGGAACAAAATGACAGATGGTGGTCATATCCTTTTCTGCATTTCACACACAAGCACACATTTTCTCTCTCGTCTTTAAATTCCAGCCCTCTTTTCTAACTTTGGAGACATGAGAATCGCTTCAGTGTTTCCGAGCAGTAAACTCATGCCTGTCGCTAGGAGACAGTATAAGAACTGAACCGTATTGTCAAGCCTGGCCACCTTTATGCGTTTTGCGTAGGCGCTTTGCATTTTAACGTTGGAGAACCACTACTATGTGTGTTCACTCAAAAATGCACCAAAATCATAAAATCTTTCTATTAAAATTCCAGGTAATTCATGTCAAAAAACAAACAAACAAACAAACCAAAAAAAAACCACCTACAATGATTGACATTTAAGTTGATGTTCTGGACTCTCCGCCCCTTTCCCAATCTCACATTGATCTTGTTTCACCTGGAGATCCAATTACAGAGAACGGAATTAAGCACTGAACTTTCAACTAAGAAAATTCATTGTTTAAATCCTTTCTCTGTACTTGGAGAATTTTTCATTAAATTAAGATTGTTAATTTAAAAAAGGCTGAATATTATGAAATTAAATTAAATTAAAATCGGAGCACAGGCTTGGTTTATCGATTTTTTTTTTCTCCATTTTTGTTTTGCCGATTCACCACTGTTGATATTTGCAATTTTAAGTAAATTCGGGAATTATTAATTAATTATTTTTTTTAATTGTGAACAATCAATTCTTAAAAAAGGAACATTTTCTTGTGCTAAGCAGGTCCCTTCATCACCTTCTCACGGTAACTACTGTAACCGCATCATGTACATGTACACATGTGTACTTGCCCGCCTGAAGTGTCACCGTACCCAGCTGCTGTTTCGACTTCAGTGAGCTACACACTGTGTGCACTTACAAACGTCTGGAACACGAGACTATCGGAAGTGATACTATCGACATGTGTGACAGAACTCGCTTCAGTTCAAGTTTTTCTTTGTTTTGCGCTTTTTACAATTGCCATTGTAAACTCCTACTTTTATTGTGTAAAGCTGGATCAGGTCCAAAAAGGGAAACCCATCCTCAGTTGGGTCAAACCATAGGGATACAAACCATATATTAGAATTTTATTACAGTCCAAAATGTAGTCCAGTTGGTTTTACAACTGTAAGTCCTGAATAATTCTGTGAAAAGATTTTTTATCACCAACAGTGAAAAGTCATCTTCACGGTCTGACTGCACATCTAAGTCCGTATAGATCTTCATCAGCAGAAGGGAGAACTGTAGCCAGCATCAGCACACCAGGTCAGACCTCAGGACTCAGAAAGCAGAAGGATCAGGATCACCTGCATCCCAAAAGAAGCATGTGTACCTCAACAAAAATAGAGAGAGCGAGAGAGAGAGATTCATAATAGTACAATGGAAATAGAAGAATTTATGGCTGAGTGTAGCAGGGACTTCAGCATGACTGGCTATAGCAGCATAATTAATAGAGAGAGAACCAGAAGGAAGACCGGCATTAGGGCTCCCTGTGACATTGGGGCAATCAGCCACCCCACTGTCAAACGGACCTGGGTGAGCATCTCAACATAGCTGATAAATACTGGAGTTTTTTCCCCCCTTTTGTTTTATTTATTTTCTTTCTTTTTTTTTTTTTCAAACAAAAAGTCAAATTTGATTCTACATTACAACATTGTTCATCCTGAGCTGATGGCTGCAGCATCAAAATCCACCTGGAGGTCTGTCCACCCTGCAAGAGAAGCGAGGCAAAAGGTGAGGTGTACGAAAGGCTTTTTAGGGGAACCTCTTTTTGAATGTGATGGAAAATGTTGTGACAATAGCATCATCGGTCTGTTTAAAGCATGAGCTTCAGCACAATATACAGAAAGTAATTACATATAAACCTGCCAGCTCAGTATATACACCCCTGTATTCAAATCATTAACTTAAAATCAAATCACAAGTTTCACAAAAAAAGAGAAAAATAAAGATATTTACAGTTACTCTTTGATATTCTTGTTCTTTTTTCTTTTAAAAAAGTTTTTAATTAAATTAAAAATAATTATTAATTAAATAAAGAAATAATTTTCCCCCCTTGTTTTGGCCTTACATAATACACAACCCCCCCCAAAAGGAATAAAAAAATAATGGCCTTAACTCTTGAATGATTGTAAGACGTAAGACATGTTTAAGCAAGCATGGTCAAGCACTTCATAGTAGAAACTTGTGTGTGTGTGTGTGTGTGTACAGGGTTTTATGGTAAAATTCTTAGTTTTAGTCAAGACTGTTCCTCGATATCAAGGCCGTACCCCCATACTTAAGAGAACAGACATATAAAGTTTGACTCAAGAATACAAACTCCGAGGATGGACGACGCCTTACGGTAATTTGTTTGGCAGTTAGAGCGGCAGTGTACTTAATGCCGTATTCATTTCTGTTTGCTTTCTGGTTACCTTCACAGTGACATATATACAGTAAAAGGATACATGACAGTAAACATGCATACCTCTTGTCATTTCATTTTTAGATATTAATAAATATGAATAAATAATGTCTAAAATCTGTGCCATGCAGATTAAAAGCCACTGAAATAAGATAACACAACTATGCTCGTTAGTGTGAAATGCATTCTGGGATATTAGATGGTCTATAGAAGTCAGCACATGATGCAGCCTCAGTAAAATGGAACTGTACTTGATTGGATGCGAACTTTAAAATGAACAGTACTTGTGGCTATATAATGTGATAATGTTTCACAACTTTCGAAAATATACATTAAGGTCATAGACACCAGAAAAATGTATATGTTCTTAAGATAGATTTACAGTGGACACTGCCTTAAAGATGAGCTCCCAATTAGATTTGTCCGTTGATAGGTTTCTGAGGCTTGTGTAGAGTAGCGCAGTTCCTTTAACGGCCAAAACAACTTCAGCCATGAAGGAAATAAATAAATGAATTGTGCTCACCTCTTTTTCCCGCCTACTGTCTGAAGCAAAAGCAGGAAAGGTGACAACTGAGGGGAGTTTTTTTCTTTTTTTTCTTTTTTTTTAATCAGCTCCTTTCATTTTCTGAATTTGGTGTTCATTTGTATCACCTGTCTTGTTAGTTTCACTATTGAACGGGTTCAGTTAACAAGTTCATGTTCCGTGTTACTGTTTATGCTTGATGTTATTCAGTCCTTTCATCAGCTTCTCATGCCAGCTACTGTAACTAGAGCATGTGCATGTGTGTTTATTCTGTGTGAGTCTGAGTAGTGGTGTAAGGAATTTGTGTGTTTTTTGAGTTTTCGTTTTGCTATGAATTTTTCTGGAACTTTTTTCACCTTCTAAAACAACTCCGGTGTGCTACAAGAAGTCATGTTCAGTGTCTGTGTGGTTCTTCTCAGGCGTGCCACTATAAACTGTTTGTCACATTTTAGAATATGAATAAATATGAATGTAAAAGTTACTGGTGTATAAATCTTCAGCTTTGTCTTCTCTGTTAATTTATCTATTTTCCATCCAAATGCCTAGTAATGTCTTTAAACATAACTAAATACACCAGGGGTGTCAAACTCATTTTCTCTGAGGGCCACATCAGTATATCTAAAGGTGATGGAGAGCCGAATAATCACTGACCGTCTATTCTGAAAGGGCAGCCATTAAATGTGCAAGGAAAAGTGATTGGTTTAGGCATTTGTCCTCTTTTCTTTTATTTGCTTGCATTTTATGACAACACTCATACAGAGTCATATGAAAAAAATTCAGACGCCCCATTAAATAGTCAACTCTATTAAAAAATGTTCACATAATGTCCAATCTTGTTTTATTTATTTCTGGAAAAGAAAGTTATTTAATTGTAATTAAACATAAATTAATGTTACAGCCGGTGGTGTAGTGGTTAGGGTGTTGGGATCATGATCAGGAGGTTGTGTGTTTGAATCGCAGTTAGATCCCCACTATGCTAAGACCCCTGGGCAATGTCTTAACCACAAGTGTGCCTCTGTTCACCCAGCAGTATAAATGGGTACCAATAAAATATACTGGTAAGGTAACCTGCGATGGACTAGCGTCCCATCCAGGAGGAATTTGAACTCCTAGTAGCTTCATGCTATGGAAACCGGGGATAAGCACCGGCCAGATGAGCCACTAGGCTCGGGTGTAAAAAGCCCAAACATAAATTAACATATTTTTACAAATCAAACTAAAGATAGGAACAATGCATATTTCAACCGAGGAAAAAATTAGGACCCCCCCATTACCTAGTATTTCCCCCTTTTGACTGAAATAACTTCCATGAGATGCTTCTCTTAGCCGTCTACCGGTCTCACATCGAATTGAAGAAAGCTTGCCCCAATTCTCAGTACAGAATTCTTTCAGCTGTGAGATGTTTGAGGGGTTTCTTGCATGCACAGCCCGTTTCAAGTCACCCCACAGCATCCCAGTGGGATTAAGGTCCGGGCTCTGATTGGGCCTGGACTCTCCACTTAGTCTTCAGCCAGTCCTTGGTGGATTTACTGGTAGGTTTTTGGGTCATTGTCATGTTTCCGTGTCCAGTTCCACTTCAACTTTATTTTTATTACAGATGGTTCCACATGCTCTTCAAGCCTCTTCTGATACACAGAACTAGTAGAATTCATGGTAGAATCTATAATGATGAGCTGACCAGGTCAAGCTGCAGCAAAGCAAACCCAAACCATGACACTTCCACCTCCATGCTTCACAGTTGGTATGAGGTTCTTTCCCTGGAATTCTGTATTTGGTTTCCGCCAAATATGTCTTATGCTCTGGTTCTTGCAGTCCTCCCACGAAGGTCAAACTTGTGTCGTCTCTTTCTGATAGTAGAGTCATGTGCTTTCACATGGATGATAGTGAGAGCCTGCTGTAGCTCCCATGATGGTGCTTTAGAGCTTTTGATGACTTAGCATCTTGCGGTCTGCTCTGGGGATGGACTTGCTTGGACAGCCAGACCATGGGTGCAGTTGTTTTAAATGTCCTCCATTTGTGAACAATTTTACGGATGGTGGAACAGCTGAGGTCAAATTATTTTGATGTCTCGTTAAATCTTTTATCAGATTCATAAGAAGCCACAATCTTCTTTCTGAGGCTCTGAGATATCTCTTTGGATCTCACCAAAGTAAATGTCTGAGGTTTAAATGGTGTGAGCCTTCTTCAGAATGCTTTGCAATGACGTTCTGATCATGTGACCTGCGCTGATACACCTGGGTGTGACAATGAAAGCCGTTTTAAATGGGAAAATATGGCGAGGTGTCCTAATTTCTTCATTTAAATACACATTGCTATTCATATCTTTTTGATGAGTAAAAATATGTTAATTTATACTGTTTAATTACAGTTAAATTACTTTTTTCATAAATAAATGAAAGCAAGATCAGACATTGTTATGTGAACATTTCTTAATAAAGAGTTGACCGAATTTTTTCATGACTATATAAACTGTATATACATTTTCTATAGACAAAATAGATCGTTATACATTTTTTGCAACCTCGGGATGAAAATCTTAACACGAAGCGGCAACATGAGATCACAAGCATCAGAAATGTGTCCAGATTAATCAGCTGCCATTCATCATGTGTCTGGAGGCCATGCATTCTCTTCTTCTCTCATTACAAATGGTGCCAGTTAAAGTAGCTTGGATGTTAATTAATGGAAGGGTAGCACGAGGGATAATGTGGCTAACATGAGACAGAAGAAGTGACCTTTTTAGAAAGCTTGAGGGGAACATGGACCTGTAAAGTCACTGGGGAGAAAAAATTAGAATCCATCCACCTCATTTTCATTCCAATCACAAAACAATAGAGTTCAATATCCTCACTTAGATACAAACAATCCGCTGAAACAGGGGGAAGCAGTTTCGTGCTCAGGTTTGCCCTGCCATGACTTTAATTAATTATTTATTCTTTCTCGCCACAATATGACCAGCGTTTCTCAACACCTGAATTGTACTCCATAATTTTACCCCCAGATCTGAACCCGACTTCACACACTGCATAATTCAGCAACATGCTAAAAAAGTGAGAAGAAAACAAGTAGAATAGTATAAAGTCTTAATCTGTGCATATTTACAAGTGAACCCACGTTCCCAATGACTCCCACTCAAGACCAGGGGACTGAGGGACGTAGGGGCCACCCATTTCTGGTTCGGGGGAAGTTATATTCTACATAATTTAACACAGATTTGCTGATGTAGAGAAGTACCAAACCGCTGGCGCTACTGCAGAATTGCTGTTGCGAGGTTCAAGAAAAGTTTAACCATCTTCATAGATTACAGCTCAAAAAAAAAAATGTATTAGGCTGTACATCTGATGTTTACAAAAATATTGATTTCTACAATAAAACTAAATTTCACCGATGTATTATGTCCAAAAATAATCGTGTTTTTTTTTTTTTAACCTTTGTAATGTTTTAAAGTTTTCTAAGCATTTGTGCTCACAAATTTTTTTTTGGTAGGTAGGTAGTCTGTTGGGCTTTTTACACTCAAACCTATTGGCTCATCAGGCCGGTGCTTATCGCCAGTTTCTGTAGCGTGAAGCGACCAGGAGTTAAACTCCTGGATGGGGCGCTAAGTCCATCACAGGTTACCTTCCCAGTATATTTTTTACTGGTACCCATTTATACTGCTGTGTGAACAGAGGCACACTTGTAGTTAAAACCTTGCCCAGGGGTCTTAGCACAGTGGGGGGTCTAACTGGGATTTGAACACACAACCTCCCGATCATGAGCCCAGCACCCTAACCACTATTCCACCCGCCCCAATTTTGAAAAATGTTTTTAAGGGTTTTGTGATTTCAGTACTCGACATTTTAAAGATTTAAATTTACCTATAAAAGCTCAGAGGGGGCTTACGGAAGAAATCCACATCAGATGAATATGCAAATTAAAAAAAAAAAAAAAAAAGCATCCCCAACACACACACACCTGAATCTTCTGGTAAACTCGAGTGATAAGAGAACGAATTTGCTTAGTGGAGTCTGATGGGATTTAATATTTTATGATGCAAAATCACTTCAGATTGATCAGATCTGGATTGGAACATGGGGCAGCGTACACAAGGAAAAAGCGCTGGCTGTTTAAACATTTAAAGACGTACGGACACTGTGAACGGCCACTGGGAAATATGGAAGGTGGAGTGGAAAGTAGCTTTTAGTGTGCACTGGGGATTTGTCTTGAAAGCTGTGAAGTTTTTATATATAAACGGATGTTTTAAAGGTTGAAAGAGGTGGAAAAGGAGAGAAAACTATTTTTAATGGATGGTACACCCTGAACAGCTTACCAGACTTACACAACCATTCACACTCACGCCTTGGGGGCAATTTTACACATCCGGAGATCATTGAAATGGTCAAGCCCAGGACTAAAACCCAGGACCTTCTTTCTGTGCTAACCAATACACCACCGTGCCGTCCCCTAAAACACACAAAGACATTGGAAGCAGGATCCTACCCCCCAATTTTCTCCCTAATTTTAGTCATATCCAGTTCACACCCATCAGGTATTACCTTGCCTTAGGTATCACACGTGGGGCTGAGAGTGGGGCCGATGGCATAGTGGTTAGGGTGCTGCACTCATGATCAGGATGTGTTTGAATCCCAGTGAGACCCCCACTGTGCTAAGACCCCTGTGCATGGTCTTAACCACAAGTGTGCCTCTGTTCACCCAGCAGTAAATAGGGTACCAGTAAAAATATACTGGGAAGGTAACCTGCGATGGACTAGCGTCCCATCCAGGAGGAGTTGAACTTCTAGTCGCTTCACGCTATGGAAACCGGGAATACGCACCGGTCTGATGAGCCACTATGGTTCGGGTGTAAAAAGCCCAATGGACGTACCTTTTTATCACACAGCCGTCACCAACCAGAGACCGGTGAAAGCATGCACACACATACACCCTCCGTGACATACAATGCTAAGCACCCACCTCCTATCAAACTGCGGTGCATACATATTTGGGGTGGTCTAATAAACTCAGAGGGAAAGCGTTATCCACCCCCTCATACAAATGAGCTCACAGACAAACATGATGGGCTGGCAATCACTATGAGTGACAAGGAAGTGAGTTTATGGTGTTCCACCCTCGTATGAGAGCTCGGTCAATCAGATCCCCTGGACTCCCTGTCACGGATGGTTGTGGCATTAACCCAGATTCGAACTTGCGATCTCTGGGTTAGTAATCACGCACCTTGTCAATGTGCCATCCCGGAACCTCAAATTAGAATCAAAGTGGAATTTATTATAAAAATTAGTATAAGTAATATAAAGTAGAATTTATTATACATTTCAGTAGAATCTCAAAGTAGAATTTATTATACATTACAGTTTATTTTTGGGTAAAAAAAAAAAAAAAAAATCCAATATATTTTGAGCTCAATCGCGGATCCACCCCCCCCCCAAGCCCCGCCGTCTTCAAGTTGCCAAATTTACTGATTTCAGCCACTTTTATTCTTTCATGGTATTTATTCATCCTCATTTTCTGAACCGCTTTTAATCCTAGTTGGGGTCATGGGGAGGCTGGCACCTATCTCACCTGACTCTGGGTGAGGGCGGGGTACACCCTGAACAGCTCGCCAGGTCTTTGCAGTTGCATAATTCAGTTAAAAACAAAGCATCACAGAAAGACAGCAAGAATATGAAAGAAATTCAATCCACACATAGATGACGAAGCGAATGCCTTTTTTTTCCCTTTAATCCTAAAATTTGATGGAATTTTTAAAAATGTTACAAACTCCACCCACGTATCCTATGTATATAGAATTAATTTATTTTCATAACTTGTTTACAGAAGTGAAAAAAATGAGGAAACCATACACACAATCTTAGTCTCAACGTGTAAAAAAAAAAAAAAAAAAAAAAAAAAAAAAAAAAAGGCAAAGAAATCGTGGCTTCAGAGAACATGTCAGGAACACAAGAATGAGATTTCCTTTCGTTTTTTTTCCCCTTTATCAGAGGTCGCCACAGCAAATGATTCGCACGTTTGATTTGGCGTAGGTTTTTACGCCGGATAACCTTCCTGACACAACCCTTTAGCAAGGGACAGAAACACGCTGACGGCGTTGCAGCTCCTCTTTATGAAAGTCAGCAATGGTTCTGTTACATGAACCTCTCACCATAGACAGTGAGCGACATGGCCCGCCTTTGATAACCCAGTTAGCTGCACTGGGGGGGGGGACAGTGACACAAGAATATTATTAGTTTTTACTTATTTCACTTCATGAACCATGACGTCACATCACATGACCCGAGTATCATACGCTTCTTGTTCTATACAGGGATCAATCACTTTCCGCAGTTAATTGGGACTGAGATCCCCCCGCGACCGCCGAATTCAGCGAAGTAGGATCAACCTCCATTAACTGACGTATATATACATGTATATGTTTGTATAATATCAATAAATACATATTCAACTCTATAAATGCTTATAGTCACAATAAAACATTCAAAAATAATGCATAAGATGTAAATACACATCACATAAAAATGTAAGTAGTTTTGTTGGGAGGTTTTGGGTTGTTTTTTGTTTTTGTTTCTTTTAGGTTTTTTTTGCATAATTGGCCTGTTTTTGTGGCATTTCCCTTAACTTTCCCCCCTATTCTTCCTTAATTTTCTTCTTTTTTATTCGATGAATATATAAAAAGCAAAAAAAATGCGATGCACTGAAGCCGCATGAATTAAAGCACAAAATATCGAGGGATCCCTGTATCTACATTTACAGCATTTAGCAGACGATTTTATCCAGAGCAAAGTACAATTATCATTTTTTCCCAACTGAGCAATTGAGAGTTAAGGGCCTTGCTCAAGGGCCCAACAGTAGTGATAGTTGGGATTGAACCACTGACCACTGACCTTTGGATCAGTAAACCCATCACCTTTGCTCATACTGATCACTACTTTTATTATTGAAATTGTTATTTTGTTCTGTTATGGTTTTTATTTTATTTTAATTTTTTTTTTTTGCTTTTATTTAGTCATTATTCATTCATCTTCTGAACCGTTGCTTAATCCTAATTAGGCCGCAGGGAGGCTGGTGCCCATCTTGGCAGACTCTAGACGAAGCTCCCACCATAGACAGTGAGAGACACGGCTGGCCTTTGATAACCCGGTTTGTGGCACTGGAGGGACAGTGACAACCTGTTGATGCTGTTGGAGTTGGTACGTAATCTACCACCTTACCACTGGGTCACCACTGCCCTTTACCACCATTTCCTTTCCCGCTCAGCCACCACTGCCCACCAATGTTCTCTATATTATTCTCTCCCAGGAACATTTTCTTACTTTTATTCCTTTTTCCAGATATAAAACCTTTAAAGAATAACGCAGCAGTCTCTTACATTCCAAAAGCAACTTGATGCTTAGACTTGGGGTTTTTTCCCCTCATCGATGGTGTAGTTGTCACTGCCCCCCCCCCCCCCTTCCCAGCCCGCGCACCCCCCCAGTGCAGCTAACTGGGTTATCAAAGGCCGGCCATGTCTCTCACTGTCGATGGTGTGAGGTTCATGTAAAGGAACCATTGCTGACTTTCATCAAGAGAAGCTGCAAAGCCGTCAGCCTGTTTCTGCCCTGTGATAGCCTGGCAAGCCGTCCAGGGTGTACTCTGCCCTCACTCGGAGTTGGCTGGGATGGGCGCCAGCCTCCTTGCGACCATAATTAGGATTAGACAGTTACAGAAAATGAATGAATGAATGATCAATCCAGTAGCCTAGTTTAGTCCGGCGTCACACTGAGCCGGCAGTAATTAGTAATTAAAAATGAATAAGCTAGTCCCTCATTAAAGGTAAATCACAATTTTTCTTTATTTGCACACACGTCAAATCCTTCCTTTAGTTCGACTTCCAGTTCACGTACACACCTCTACATTTATATCTCCATGGCTGATGTAGAAACGTTCCTGAGTGTGCGGCGGGTTGAAGAAGGTCCTATACAAAGTGCATGCTAAAGTGTCTCGCTAGGAAACGCTTCGTGTACCCACAAGATAGACTATCTACTTGAAAAATCGAGGTCAGAGTAGAGAAGTGTGGAGGAGCGTGGTGTTGTGTTATTTGATTGATTTTAGGACAGCTTTCGCTTTGCTTCTGATAAAGGACAATAAGTCTTTCTCTCGTTCTCTGATAGCTTTGCTGATTGTTGCAGTGCGAGTGTCGAATCTGCAGTGTATTTCTTCAGGCTCTAATCAATGATGAGTACTCGCGGGGTGGGGGGTGGAGGTGGGGGGTGGTGGTGGTGGTGGTGCTGGTGGTGGTGGATTACACTCCTGGGTATCTGACCCTTAGAGACTCTTCTACCTTCAATCTGCAACTCGGTGTGATGGGAATTGGACGTCCTTTTCTTTTCTTATTACTCCTTCAGTAGCTGACATGTGGCTCTGGGGGGAAATTTACAGTTTCGTTTGTTTCCGGGTTGAATACGCTGAAATATATCGCTGGGTAGTTATTAAAAAAATAAATAAAACTCTGGAGTGGTTTTTGTTGGGTTTTTAATTATTGCGCATGCATGTATGGATAAGCTGCAGACAGTCCAGATCCAAATTCACATGATAATGTAAAGTATTTTGGATGTTGGTGGGCTGGTTCGGATTGAGCAACTGACTATCCAGTACATTAATTTTCTGGCATACCCTCATTTTTTCCCCATAAACTTTAATGTTAGCCAAATTTAATTGGATGTTATGCTTGGGGTGCTATCGAAAATCTGTTTTACATCCTACTGTGATATTGTCAGTCCATATTTATTCTAATAAAAATCTTTATTTACATTGGACCTCTGTAGTTTGAATCCATTCATTCATCCACAGGCATCGACATTTCAAAAATTTGGGAAACCAGTTTATGGTTGGTTCAAGTCAAACTCTCCACAAGGTTGTCACTGTCCCCCAAGTGCACTAACTGGGTTATCCAAGGGCCGGCCATGTCTCTCACTGTCTATGGTGTGAGATTCATGTAAAAGAACCATTGCTGACTTCGACAAGAGGAGCTGCAAAGCCGTCAGCGTGTTTCTGCCCTGCGATGGCCTGGCGATCTGTCCAGGGTCTACTCTGCCCTCGCCCGGAGTCAGCTGGGATGGGCGCCAGCCTCCACACGACCCTAATTAGGATTAATTGAATACAGAAAATGAACCGAACGGAACAGTTTATGGTTCACGGTTGAATGACTCTGGTGAGCCAAAGTTCATTCATCTGAAAATGAGCCACAGCCAGCGGAGTGATTTGAAGAGTGTGTGTGTGTTGATTTAACTGAAAATGTTGAGATTTTAGATTATAGGGATCCCTCGCTACTTTGCGCTTCAATTAACGTGACTTCAGTGCATCGTGTTTTTTTTTAAATATTCATCAAATTAAAAAATAAGGAAATTAAGGAAGAATAGAGAATAGGGGGAAAAGTTCAGGAAAATAACACAAAACAAGGCCAATTATGGAAAAAAAAACCCCAAACAAACAAAAACAAAAAACAACCCAAAACCTCCCATCAAAACTATTTACATTTTTGTGAGGTGCGCATCTGATTGTGTGCACACGCATCTACGCGTGTGCGTGCGTGAGTCTGTATGTGTGTGTATTTATATTTTATTTACATCTTATGCATTATTGTTGAATGTTTAATTGTTATTATAAGCATTTATAGCATTGAATACGTATTTATTGATATTATATACATATACATGTACGTATACGTCAGAGGGGCAGTGGTGCTCTAGTGGTATAGGGCGCTGGATCGCTGATCCAAAGGTTGGGGGTTCGAGTCCCACTCTCCACAAGGTTGTCACTGCCCCCCCCAGTGCAGCTAACTGGGTTATCAAAGGCGGGCCATGTCTCTCACTGTCTATGGTGAGAGGCATGTAAAAGAACCATTGCTGACTCTCGTAAAGAGTAGCTGCAAAGCCGTCAACGTGTTTCTGTCCCTCGATAAAAAGGGTTGTGACAGGAAGGGCATCCGACGTAAAAACCTCTGCCAAATCAAACGTGCGAATCAGATGATTCACTGAGGCGACTCCTGAGTAAAAGGGAAAAAGCCGAAAGGAAGACAGACAGACGTGTACGTATACGTCAGGGGTTGGGGGGGTTGATCCTACTTCGCGAAATTTGGTGGTCGTGGGGGGATCTCGGTCCCAATTAACCGTGGAAAGTGAGGGATCCCTGTACTTCCATATAGTACACGGCTTAATATGTGTAGGGGAGTAGGGGGTCCAGGCCCAGGCTCAGGCAAGATGGGATTTTATTGGAGACTGAAAAACATCAAATTCTTTTTGAGGCCATGCCTTCAGTTTCTTTCACAGACTTTGTGAGAACATTGTTCCAGTATTGTGATTTGTATTTTTTTAGAAGTTAGAATTACTTCTTGTCTCATGTGTATGTAAAAAAAAAAAAAAAAAAAAAAAAAAAAAAAAATGCTTTGAACATTAATTCAGTGGTACGAGCCCCTCGCCGCAAGAAGGTCCTGGTCTTGTTTCCCAGGCTTGAACCGTTCTCTGTGGCATTTGCATTTTCTCCCCAATGCTTGCGTCGGTTTTCTCCAGGCACTCCGGTGTCCTCCCACAGTCCAAAGACCTGGCGTTACGCTTGTTGCCGGTTCACCCCTGCATGTAAGTTAAAGTGTAAATAGTTTGTATGTGTTGTTGCGTGAGCTTTTCAGGGTGTACCCCACCTTCACCCAGTGTCAGGTGAAACGGGCTCAGCCTCCTAACAGGATTAAGCAGCTCTGCAAATGTAAGCGAGTGAGCGCAAAGTACGTTTGAAATGTATCAGGTATTTTACTGTATACTTTATATATGGGTTTAAATCTCATACACTCTCCTTTCACATATAGTGTAAACCACCTTCCTGACTCATCTCAGCCTACATTAAGTTATAAACGGCCTTGTGGGTGGAGACCCGAGCATCATTCCTACCAATGGGCTGGTAAGCGTATGTCTTACTCCGGGTCGTGCCGGTAGCTGCTCTGATTGCCCACCACTTCCTCAGAAACCCTATCTAGCGCCGATCTGCTTCAGCACAGTTTGGGCGACGCACACTTCATTATTTTAATGGGGAGCCAGATGGCAGCCTCTTCTATGGGCTCCGTTAGTCTGATAGCTCTATTCATCAACGGCCTACACCATCCAGCGACTTCTCCAAATTATTTATAAACTGCAGACTTTTCCCTTTCCGCTGTCTCACTTCTCTCTCTCTCTCTCTCTCTCTCTCTCTCTCTCTCTCTCTCTCTCTCTCTCCGGTATAGAGCCTGCAAGCCGTAGAGGAATAATAATTCATTAGGATCAACAGTTGAAAAATAATGCATCTTTCTTGAAAGGAGCTCCAGCTCATGAGAAACTCTCCTCGGCTTAATGGCTTCGATTCCCATTTGTCTTCCACAAAGTATAAGAAATCTTTTTGTCCCTCCATTCACCCAAAAGGATCTTTTAATTGACCAGCTAAATATGCCTAAGACATTTATATTAATTGTTCCTAATGTAATTAGGGTGTAAGATTTTGAGTGTGTAGTAATAATTGAATGAAGTTAAATAAGGCATAAATCAAAGTCTCATTGCCTGGCCTGGGCATGGAAAGTCATTTGTTAAACCGTACTCAGCACCTGCGCATTACACTCAGTGTAACTCTTAGTCTATTTTTTAACATGTGTTCAAGTGTGCATTATTGGGGTAAACATGTTCGATACAGTCTGTTACTCCAAAATTAGTCGTGATGATCCAAGTCAGAACATTTCAGTAATTTACATTTTCAACAAAATTACCACCCTCACCTTTCAACAAGCAAACAATCCTTCAAAAGATTAAGGGCGCAGTGCTTCGTATGTCTGCCTCACATCAAGAATGTCCTCTGTTTGATTCCCGCACTCGAGTGTTTCTGTGCGGAGTTTGCGTGTTCTTCCCGTGCTTGCGTAGGTTTCGTCCAGGTATTCCAGTTTACACACCCAGTCCAAAAACATGCACAATAGGCTGTTTCAAATCATCTCTGGGTGGGAGTGTCAATTGTTTTTTTGTTTTGTGTGTGTGTGTATGTGTGTGTGTGTGTGTGTGTGTGTGTGTGTGTGTGTGTGTGTGTGTGTGTGTGTGTGTGTGTG
Organism: Plotosus lineatus; assembly: GCA_024760905.1. Taxonomy (NCBI): domain Eukaryota; kingdom Metazoa; phylum Chordata; class Actinopteri; order Siluriformes; family Plotosidae; genus Plotosus; species Plotosus lineatus. The sequence continues at coordinate 8,105,995 of CM045733.1, forward strand.
TGTGTGTGTGTGTTGGCCCTACAATGGATTAGAAAGCTGTTGAGGGTGTACCCCACCTTCCCCCTGAGTTGGCTGAGATGGGTGCCCCTGGCTCCTCACAGACCTGATTAGGTTTAGGTGGCTCCGAAAATGAATGAATGATAAATTATGGCAGCGTAGCTACCTTTCACACTCACACCAGGTGTCATTGTTGTTATATAATAATAATATTTATGATAATAATAATAAAAATGAAACTGAAACCAAAAGATTTAGACTCATACATCACTTCTCAGACTCGCACAGAATAATAATGAACATACAGTTTACCTGTATTGGCTTAACAAGCAAAACAACAGCAAGCACCAACCGCAACAAGAAACATGAACTTGTTAGACGGACAAATGATGAACATAACAGACAATAGAGATAAATGTGAAAAGCAGATTTAATTAATTGATTTATTGATTAACTGTTTGGGTTTCTACACCCGAGCCTAGTGGCTCATCAGATGGTGCTTATCCCCGGTTTCCATAGCGTGAAGCAATCAGGGGTTGAACTCCCCCTGGATGGAATGCTAGCCCATCGCATGTTACCTTCCCAGTATATTTTTACTGGTACCCATTTATACTGCTGGGTGAACAGAGGCACACTTGTGGTTGAGGTCTTAACACAGTGAGGGTCTCAGTAGGATTTGAACTCACAACCTCCTGATCCCAACACTCTAACCACTACACCACCGGCTCCACAAAAAAAAGCAGATAGTAGGCTCCAGAGTGGCGCATCGACAAGATGCACAACTATTAACCCAGCGATTTCAAATTCAAATTCGGGTTAATGTCTCAGTTGTCCATAGCCGGGAGTCCATGGGAGCTAATTGGCCAAGCTCTCATGAAAGGGAATGATGGCATACGCTCACTTCCCTTTCACTCACAGTGATCGCCAGCCAATCATAGGTGTCTTTGAGCTCATTCGTAAGAGAGGTGGATAGTGCTTTCCCTCTGAGTGTGTTAGACCGTTCTCAAAATAGGCATTGTACTGCAGTTCGAAATGAGGCAGCTGGCTAGCACGACATGTCACAGAGGGGCGTGTGCATGCTTTCGGTCCTCCCTAGTTGGTGGTGGTTGTGAGATAGAGAAGAAAATACCTGATGGATGGGAATTGGATATGAATAAATTAGGAGAAAATGGGGTGAAAAAAAAAGCAGATAGTTAAAGGCGCTGAAAAGAAAAAAAAGTGTTACGCTTCCATTCTTTCACTCCAGACTGAGGTCGGGAAACTCAGGGGAGACAAGGTTTATTACGACCTTGAAGGAGACATGCTACTTTTATAACACCAGACTCTGATGCCTGTCAACAGAGATATCTATTGGGAGTTCCACCTTTCGGCAGTGCCTTAATTTTTATATAATTTTAATTTTTGTTATCTGTAATGAGCTGAGGGAAACCCAACCCCTAATCTGAAGCTAATTACCAGGTCCCGGATGACTTCAGGCAAAATGCTGGGATATACCATTGAAGGGGTGGCAGCACCTAGCAGGTCAATAAAAACAAAAGGGGGGAAGCCACATCCCATAAAATAAGCATCGCAAGTTTTAAAATAACAATAACGCTTTAAAGGGTGTGATTTTTTAAATAATTAAATAAAGTCATTCATTCGTTTTCTGAACCGCTTAATCCTAATTAGGTTTGCAGGGAGGCTGAAGTCCATCTCAGCCAACTCTGGATGAAGGTGGGGTACACCCTGCGCGGCAGAAACACGCTGATGGCTATGCAGCTCCACTTGATGAAAGTCAGCAATGGTTCTTTTACATGAACCTCTCACCACAGACAGTGAGAGACATGGCCGGCCTTTGATAACCCAGTTAGCTGCACTGGGGGGGCAGCAGTGATGACCGTTGACAGTAGAGCTTGAACCCCCAACCTTAGGAACCCCCAACCTTAGGATTGGTAATCTAGCACCTTACCTCCGGCCCACCACTGCCCCAGAATTACATAAATGTCAAAGCATAATTGAAAATGATAAATATATCAGCAGGTTACGCTGTAAGAGATCAACAGCAGGTTATCATGAATATAGTTGAAATGCCATGAAAATAACATTTCCAATTTCGCAAAAATTACTGGAACCAGCATATTTTATTTTCAGTGATTATTTCATATCAAGCAGTATGATCAGATAAATTCACCAGTCGTACAGTAGCCGCATCCAATCAAACACATTCCTGCTCATTTTACTTCTACAAATTTAGGGGCAATATGGCTTTTGTCCGGCGAGCACCTGAGTTTTTTTTTTTTTTTTTTTACTTTTCCAGTGGATTCAACACCATCAAGCTGACCCTCCAGGGTGAGAAGCTGACATTAATGCAGGTGGATGTCTCTCTTGTGTCCTGAACTACTTGACCAGAAGACCACAGTATGTGCTCCTGCAGCACTGTGTGTCAGACACGGTAGTCAGCAACACCGGAGTACCACAGGGGACCGTCCTCTCCTCTCCCCTTTCCTCTTCACCCGCTACACAACAGACTTCAGCTACAGCACACAGACCTGCCATCTTCAGAAGTTTTCTGATGACTCTGCTGTAGTCGGATGTGTCAGTGGTGGTGAGGAAACATAATATCAGGTTGCGGTGGATTCCTTCATCACATGGTGTGTGCAGAATCATCTGCAGCTTAATGTGACAAAGACTAAGTTACTGATTGTGCATTTTTGGGGATACTGAACTCCAGCGACTCCTGTTTCCATTCAGGGCGACAATGTGGAAATGGTGGTGGATTACAAATACCTTGGAGTTCATATTAATAATAAACTGGACCGGGTGAAGAACAGTACCACACTTTACAGGAAGGGCCAGAGCCATCTCTGTTTTTTGGAGGAGGTTAAGGTTGTTATCATTTGTCGGAAAAGACTCAGAATGTTCTCTGAGGCTGTTGTGGTCGGCACGGCGCTCTACGCTGTTTTGTGCTGGGGTTGCAGGCTGAGCATCGCAGACGCAAACAAACTGATCAAACTGATCTACAAAGGCTCAGTGATTATTTGTGAGGGTCATGGTGGCCCGGTGGTAAGGGGCTGTATTACTGATCCCAAAGTTGGTAATTCAAGCCCCACTATCACCAGGTGGTCACTGCTGTCCCCCGAGTGCAGCTACTTGGGTTACCAAAGGTCAACCATGTCTCTCACTGTCTGCGGTGAGAGGTTCATGCAAAAATGAAAAAGTTCATAAAAAAATATAAAAATATTGCTGACTTCTGTCAAGAGCCCTCCTCACAAGGGCCAATCACATGCCACACCCACACCACACCTCCTTAAGACCAGGAAGTGTCCAGAGACATGTAAAGAATGCATACATAGATATAGGCAAACTTGAGGTGGGAAGCTGAACTTCAGTGAAAGAATTGAGGGAATCATATTTGCACCTGCTTACACATGGATATGAAAAAGATTTAAAGACGATATTGGTCAAGATCTAACCCATTTTACATATTCATTAAGTAGGTCATCCAACATTTTGCACTTGTATGTTTTAAATCTGGGTAAAGCAAATTGTTTCTGAACATATTGGCTGAAAATATTTGAACAGACTGGAAGTCATGTAGGGCCGAACTGAGGAGTTAGACCAGGGGTCTCCAATCTTATCCACAAAGGGCCGGCCGGTGTGGGTGCAAGTTTTCACTTCAACCAAACAGTAGCCACACCTTCCACCTGTCTCCACCAATCACTGATCATCAAAAGAAAAGAAAAAAAACCGAGATTGTACATTACTGTTTCAATTCTGAAGTGGAGCCATCTTGGTGAGATCACCTTGGTTGAAAACTTAAAGCAAGGTGATCTGACCCAAGATGGCCCCACTCCAGAGTTGAAACATGTGGAAGGTGTGGCTACAGTTTGGTTGAAGTGAAAACCTGCACCCACACCGGCCGGCCCTTTGTGGATAAGATTGGAGACCCCTGAGTTAGACCATTAAAAAAAGAGTTTTCATCACTTTTATGGTCGGAGTTCTGAAATCAGGCGGCACGGTGGTATCATGGTTTGCGTCTCCTCGTGCTTATGTGGGTTTCTTCCGGGTACTCTGATTTTGTCATGCAAATCAAGCTTATTGGCTGTTACGAATTCTCCCTATGTGTGAATGTGAGTCGTTGTGTGTTGGCTCTGGGATGGTCTGATGAACCGTTCAGGGTTTACCCTCAGATGGGATGTAGCCTGCTCGTCAGCCTAGTAGGAATAGGTGGTTTGGAAAATGAATGAAAGTGAGGGTTCTAAAATCAGCTAAATGTTCTGGACCCTTTTAAATCAGTATAACAGCCGGAGTCGGTGTTAATTGCTTTGAACGTGAGATAAACTGTGACTATTGCAAATAAATTTGAGAAATAGACCCGGGCGTGTTGGGAGCTGTTATCATTTTAAATAAATTATTATTAAACAATACTTCATCTTCTGTTGAAGTCCATTAAATCATCCATGAATCCATTTCCCCCAGACATGTGCAACACCAGGAATAACTCAGAGTGCATACGGAACGACAGAGCATGCACCTTCATGGCAGCTGGGCGTGGCTTTAGGCCTGTGGGACAGAAATGCCTGACCACCTTAGATTGCTTATTATGACCTGGTCTGGGAAAACCCTGCCGATGTCGGCAATCATTTAACCAGTTATGTTATTTATTCATTCATTAATATTCTGAACCGCTTAATCCTAATTAGGGTCGCGGGGAGGCTGGCGCCCATCTCAGTCATCTCTGGGCGAGGGCGGAGTACACCCTGGACAGCTCACCAGGCCATCGCAGGGCCAATACTCGAACAACCATTCATAATCACACTCACACCTTGGGGAGATTTAGAACAGCCAGTTTACCTACTGTGTATGTTTTTGAACTGTGGGAGGAAACCTGAGTACCCGGAGGAAACCCACACCAGCACGGGGAGAACATGCAAACTCCAAACTTGTTTCTCAAAAACATACCTGTGTTTACCTCTACCTGTAAGGAACCCATTTTATATCAGCGTCCCTAGATATCCATACAATGTAATCACTTCAGATTCCTAAGATTTATGCCAAGGTATTGTGGGCGTGGTCTGAGTGTCATGGGAGAGCAGTGTGATTAAGCAATGGGAGGAGGAAGCCAAACAGTTCATCCAACACACACTAAGTCAGTTCAGTTCATTTTCTATAATCGCTTAACCCTCCCTGGCAACCATCCCAGCGACTCCGGGCGAGGGCAGAGCACACCCTGGACGGCCATCACAGGGCGGAAACACTTTGACGGCTTTGCAGCTACTCTTGTCAAAAGTCAGCAATGGTTATTTTACATGAACCTCCCACCATAGGCAGTGAGAGACATGGCCAGCCATTGATAACCCAGTTAGCTGCACTGGGGACACACCAAGTCGAATCGGTGCTTCAGGGGGAGGTACATGGGGGAAGCAGATTCCTGAAGAACTGCAGATGTTTTTGAGTTAGGAATCGTACTTTGGTACTCCAGTGGTGTCCAGAATGAAAAATAAATGGTCTGAAAATGAGGTAATATCTGACTTGATGACCAGGTTGCTTTTCTTTTGTAAGTCTGAAACCAGGTTTTCCAGTTTTTTAATATTTAAATTTCACTCATCATCATCATCATCTTCTTCTGCTTAATCTGGGGTCAGGTTATGGGGCAGCAGCCTAAGCCTAAGTACATAGGTTCAGATGTACCTTTCCCAAGCCACAGCCTCTGGATCTTCTGGGGACACACAGAGGAGTTCCCAGAGATGTAGTGCCTCCAGTGTGTTCTGGCTCGACCCCCGCCAGTGCGGTGCTTGGAAAGACTTTTAATCAAATGCCCATGGGACCTCGATTGACTCCCCTCAACGTGTAGCAGCAGTCTTTCTCCTCCAAGCTCGTCCACGATTCTTACGGCTATGGTGTACCATGGCTGCTGCCTTTTTTAGTCTCTGTATCACCGGAGCCTGATCTTTTATCCACGTTGGTAATGGATGATGTTGTCCTTTTGGTTTCATCAATCCAGGACCTCCAGCTCTCTTTGGAGCAATTCCCAGCTGAGTGTGAAGCGGCCGGGACGAGAGTCCTAAGTCTGAGGCCACCGTTCTCAGACAGAAAAGCCATGAAAATGCACATTCTAGCTCTGGAATGAAGTCTGGGGAGGCTGGCCATCTCAGCCAACTCTGGGTGAGGGCATGGTACACTCTGCACAGCTCGCCAGGCCATCGCAGGGCCAACACTCACCAGTCACACTTACCCGCTGTGAGATGATAATTTTTTAAATTCTGTGCTGGAACAAATTTGTTTACTTTAATGACGACTGAAATACAGATAACTGGAACAGATTTTCATTTCGGCACTTCAAACATTCACTGCTACTTTTCTCTCAGCGGTAATTCTCCGTACACTCTCTTAAAAAGCTGATAAATATGAGACCGAAACACCCAGATTGTTCTTTTATTACTTTTGTGCTTCCCTTTACTTGCTAGACTGAAAGCAACAGTAAATGTGGGACACGTCTTCTGATGCTCAAAGATTTTCAGCTTTCATATTGATTCGTACGAAAGCAACGCGCTAACAAGAGATTTGTAGCTGTAGTTATTTCTCATAGATTGTGTGTGTGTGCATGTGTGTGCGTGTGTGTATGTTTGTGCCTGTGTGTGCGTGTGGGTGTGTGCGTGTGTGTGTGCGTGTGTGGGCGTGTGGGTGTGGGCGTGTGTGTGAGTACGAGCACGCGTGCGTGTGTGTGTGTATGTGTGTGTGCGTGCGTGCGTTTGTTTGTGTGTGTGTGCGTGCATGTGTGTGTGTGTGTGTGTGTGTGTGTGTGTGCATTCGTGCATGTTTGCGTGTGTGTGTGTCTGTGTGCGTGCATGTGTGTGTGTGTGTGTGTGTGTGTGTGTGTGTGTGTGTGTGTGCATGTGTGTGTGTGTGTGTGTGTGTGTGTGTGTGTGTGTGCGCGTGTGTCTGCATGTGTGTGTGTGTGTGTGTGAGTTTGAGTGTGTGTGTGCACCCAAGGCCAAGGTTATAGTCTACACAGAGTTCGCCTTGATAATGAACTTCACTGCTGTGGTCCTGGTGAAGAAAGAATGACCTTGTATGGTGTGTGTGTGTGTGTGTGTGTGTGTGTGTGTGTGTGTGCGTGTGCGTGTGAGCGACAAACCTTTCAGAATGAGAACAAATGAAGCTTTACAAAGGAGCCTTGAGAGTACGCAGAGAGTACGCTGTGCTGGTAGAAAGTCTCTGGAGAGTCAGAGTGGCTGTTTCTTTCCCTTTTCCATCTTTCTTCTTTCTCCTCACTGAGTCTGAGCAGAGCAGCAAAGCCTCAAACTCAGCTTCAGCTTCTCCTCTTCTCCTTGTTGCACATTTATGAACACCTGGAGCATGTGCTTTGTTTCAAGTGGTGCTATGATCATCAGATATCCCCTGTGGAGAAAGCTGTACATGTGGGACGAGATTGTTAAAGATTGAGAGCTTCTGCCCTGATGACAGGAACTCATTGTTTTTTTTTTTTTTTTACGGTAGAGGAGCGACCCTGCGTTCGTTACCTGTTTGAGGGTGTTTGTATTTATTGGGATAGAGTGGTTGGCATGTCGACTTCACAGCCAGAAGGCCCTGGGTTGAATTGTGTAGCTGGGGTGGTTCTGTGTGGAGTTTGCCTGCTCTCCCTGTTTGTGCATGAGTTTCATCGGTGTGCTCCGGGTTCCTCCTACAGTACAGAGACATGCACATTACGTACGCTCACCGAACCGCGCTCCCGGAGCTGGATTTAACACTTTTTCAGCCCTCGTAAAAATAAACACAATGTGTTTAAAAAAATAAATACCTCTTAAAATCCTTATAGTTTTTATTTACCAGACACACAGATGAATTGTGACCCGACACTTTCTATTCCCAATCAAAACATGAAGTAAAATATCTCAGATTTGTGTTATTCCTTAAAAGAAATTGTAGAAAAGTGAATCTTCTTCTTCACTTATCCCTTAACATCCAGGGATGTTGTTGGGGAGCCTTCATGGTGAGACTTGGGCTGATTTTGGCCTGGCAGTGCCCATCCCTCTCCAGGTTGTTAACTACCAACAGGCAATTTAGAACGGCCAGTTAACCCACTATGCATGTCTTTGGATTGTGGGAGGAAACCAGAGCACCCGGAGGAAACCCACGCAAGCACGGGGAGAACATGCAAACTCCACACAGAAATGCCCAGGCTGGGAATCGAACCCAGGCCTTCTTGCTGTGAGGCAGACGTGCTAACCACTACACCACCGTGCCGCTGAAAAGTGAATATTGTCTGTCTTCCTTTTGGCTTTTTCCCTTTTACTCAGGAGTCGCCACAGCGAATCATCTTGATTCGCACGTTTGATTTGGCAGAGGTTTTTTTTTTACGTCGGATGCCCTTCCTGTCACAACCCTTTTTTAGCAAGGGACAGATACACGCTGACGACTTTGCAGCTCCTCTTTACGAAAGTCAGCAATGGTTCTTTTACATGAACCTCTCACCATAGAGAGTGACAGACATGGCCCGCCTTTGATAACCCAGTTAGCCGCACTGGGGGGGAAAGTAACAACCCTGTGGAAAGTGGGACTTGAACCCCCAACCTTTGGATCAGCGATCCAGCACCCTATACCACTAGACCACCACTGCCCCTGAAAAGTGAATATTAAACTGTTAAAAATATCTCATCTCATCTCATCTCATCTTCTTCCGCTTAGTCCGGGGTCGGGTCGCGGGGGCAGCAACCTTAGCAAAGAGGTCCAGACATCCCTCTCCCGAGCCACTTCCTCCAACTCTCCCGGGGGGACACCGAGGCGGTCCCAGACAAGCCGAGAGACATAGTCCCTCCAGCGTGTTCTAGGTCGACCCGGGTCTCTTCTCGGTTGGACATGCCCGAAACACCACACCAGGGAGGCGTCCGGGGGCATTCTAACCAGATGCCCGAGCCACCTCAACTGGCCCTCTCAATGCGGAGGAGCAGCGGATCTACTCGAGCTCTCCCGGATGGCGGAGCTTCTCACCCTATCTCTAAGAGAGAACCCCGCCACCCGGCGAAGAAAGCTCATTTCAGCCGCTTGTATCCGTGATCTTGTTCTTTCGGTCATTACCCAAAGCTCGTGACCATAGGTGAGGGTTGGAACGTAGATCGACTGGTAAATTGAGAGCTTCGCCTTGCGGCTCAGCTCCTTTTTCACCACGACGGACCGGTACAGGAACCGCTTAACAGCAGAGGCTGCAGCGATCCGTCTGTCGATCTCTCGCTCCATCCTTCCCTCACTCGTAAACAAGACCCCAAGATACTTAAACTCCTCCACTTGGGGCAGGACCTCATCCCCGACCCAGAGGGTGCATTCCACCATTGTCCGACTGAGAACCATGGCCTCGGACTTGGAGGTACTGATCTTCATCCCGGCTGCTTCGCACTCAGCTGCGAATCGCTCCAATGAGAGCTGGAGGGCCCGACTTGATGAAGCCACAAGGACAACATCATCCGCAAAAAGCAGAGACGATATCCGATGGCCACCGAACCAGAACCCCTCATCGCCTCGACTGCGCCTAGAAATTCTGTCCATAAAAATTATGAACAGAATCGGTGACAAAGGACAGCCTTGGCGGACTCCAACTCCCACCGGAAACGAATCCGAGCTGCTGTTACCAATACGGACCAAACTCTGGCTCCGGTGATACAGCGACCGAATAGCTCGTAGCAACGGATCCGGAACGCCGTATTCTCAGAGCACGCCCCACAAGATCTTTCGAGGGACACGGTCGAAAGCCTTCTCCAAATCCACAAAGCACATGTGGACAGATTGGGCAAACTCCCATGCCCCCTCCAGAATCCTGTGGAGCGTATAGAGTTGGTCAAGAGTGCTGCGGCCAGGACGAAAACCACATTGTTCCTCCTGAATCCGAGGTTCGACTATCGGTCGATCCTCCTCTCTAGTACCCCTGCATAGACTTTCCCAGGTAGGCTGAGGAGTGTAATTCCCCTATAATTGGAACACACCCTCCGGTCCCCCTTCTTAAAAATTGGGACCACCACCCCAGTTTGCCAATCCAGAGGTACAGCCCCCGATGACCACGCGATGTTGCAGAGACGTGTCAACCAAGACAGTCCTACAACATCCAGAGTCCTGAGATATTCCGGGCGGATCTCGTCCAACCCCGGAGCTCGACCACCGAGGAGCTTTTTGACAACCTCAGTGACCTCCACTCCAGTGACGGGCGGACCCTCACCCGAACCCCCAGGGTCTTCCTCTTCCACGGAGGGCGTGTTGGTGGGATTGAGAAGGTCCTCAAAGTATTCCCTCCACCTCTCAACAACATCCCCAGTCAAGGTAAGCAGCTCCCCACCTCCACCGTAAACAGTGTTTGTGAAGAACTGCTTCCCCCTCCTGAGGCGTCGGATGGTGGCCCAGAACCTTTTTGAGGCCAACCGATAATCACTCTCCAGGCCCTCACCGAACTCCTCCCACGCCCGAGATTTTGCATCTGCGACAGCCTCGGCTGCAGCACGGTTGGCCTGCCGGTACCCGTTTGCTGCCTCAGGAGTCCCACAGGCTAATAAAACCCGATAGGCCTCCTTCTTCAGCTGGACGGCCCCCTTCACCGCAGGTGTCCACCACCGGGTTCGGGGATTACCGCCACGACAAGCACCGACGACAAGCAATGTCGACAAACAATGTTAAAAATATCAGCGTCTGCATTTCTTCTTTACAAACTCAAACCTTCAGTCTATAAAATGATAAATTATGTGATGTTTTGTTTTTCTTCGAATCCCTGAACTAATATTTACTTGTATGAACACTGGTTCTGAGTCCTGCTGCACATCTGGGTTGTGGAGTCGAGCCAATTTCTGTTACCTGTGAGCAGGTGTTCCAGCCCAGGATGACTGGACCACATTCCACGGATCTTCTGGATCTCTTAGTTTTTCCTCAGAGGCTGCATTTTCGATGTCACCCCATAAGTTTTCTATTGGATGAAGGTCAAGGATCGGGCCGCCACTCCATAACGCCGATTCCGTCGGTCAGGAACCGAGATGTTGCCGGTTACTGGTGTGTTCGGGGTCGTTGTCTCATTGGAACCCATTTCAAGGGTATTTCCTCTTCAGTATAAGGCAGCATGACCTCTTCAAAGGTTCTGATGGATTCAAACTGATCCAGGATCCCTGGGATGCGATAAATACATGTACACCCGACACCATAGTATGTTGCTCTGGTTCTCTTTATTCCAGTCAATGTGCTCTTTGGTAAACCCTAAACTCATTAGCACGTCTTTTTTTCAGCGGCGGGACATTCATTGTGCGGCTTCTTGCCAATAGCTCGGCTTCACATAGGCGTCTCCTAATTGTAACAGGACTCAGAGGTCACTTTCGACCTTCTTTGATCTTCCAAGAGCTGTTTGTTGAGTTCTTGATATTTTGAGTCTTCCAGATCCTTTCGAATGGGAGTTTTTCGTTTTCTTCCACATCCTTCAGGTTTTGTTGCTATTTTAAAGCAATGGTGATCAACCCATCATTTTCTGCTTTTCTTTATATGTTTTCCCCTCCAATCAACTTGTTAATCAATGTCCGCTGTTCTGAACAATGTTTGGAACAACCCATTTTCCTCAGAATTTCAGAGAGGAATGTTCTATAATCATTCCCCACCTTCCTTCCTTAAATAAGGGCAATGATTGGCTCCTATTTTTAAAGAACGAATGACATCACTAATTGAACTCCACACTGATATTATTTTGAACAAAACCTTTCAGTTAGTGATTTAATTACACAGAATCAGCAGCATGCGGGTCAGAACTGTTGGTTCTGTTGGATTGTGTTACTCTACTAGACCCGATGGTAAATTATTTACCATATATTTATTTACCAACATCATCTGTACCAAAAAACACTGATTGGTCAGGTTACTGATGTCTGACTGATATTATTTCAAACACACCTGTATGTCAATGTGTATTCTCAACATCTTTTACACAAACACTCTTGCTCATGTCACCCTCAACCAATTGGCTTTACCATTGTGTTGTCATTTTGCTTTTTTCAGCTAGTCTGAGTTTCGCATTTAATGGTGTTTTGTGGGTGTGGCTCAATGTAAATCATTTGTTCCATGACTATACTGAGGGAGACACGCTCTCCTAGTGAGTAGAACGACTAATTTATAACGAGAAGGTCCCAAGTTTGAGTCCTCGGTTGTTTCTGTGTTTATTTTCGATGTTCTCCTCACGGTCATGTAGGTTTCCTCTGGGTACTTCAGTTTCTTCCAACAAGCCAAATGCATGTACATTTGAAAATTGGCTGTTCCAAATTAATCCTAGGTGTGAACGTGAGTGTGAATGGTTGTGTGTCTGTTTTGGCCCTGCAATGCTCTGGCGAGCCATTCAGGATGTACCCTGCCATCACTTTGTTTTGGCTGAGATAGGCTACAGCCTCCTCACAACCCTGATATACTTAAACGGTTGAGAAAATAATTGAGAAAATAAGTAAAGGTACTTACTATTTTTTTTATATATATATATATATATATATAATAAATTATTAGTACATGAGTATGAATACTGGGGAAATATAGCAGAATATTTTAATTGGAATTAATTTATAATTTACAAAAATATTTACACACAGCTTAACCTAAACATGTCCAGAGTTCTCTCCAAAGAAAAAGAGTGTTGCACTTCTGATAAACTCGCTTCTGAAAAAACTCAGACATGCCATGGATTCACTCGTGTGCAGGGTGTACTCTGCTCTTGCCCTCAGTCGGCTGAGATGGGTGCCAGCCTCCCTGTGGCCCTAATTAGGATTAAGAGGTTCAGAAAATGGATGATGAACATGCAAGTCCTGAAGTTAACTAACTTACTTTGTATTTCTATTGAATTTCATTTTATAAACTAGTTGTTTACATGTTTGTTCCCCAGTATTGTCGTGAACGTCTAAATAAGCCAGCATTAAACCATTATGTTATTATGTTTGGATCAATGTATTTTTTATTTTTATACAGAAATTAAGACATATGTTTCCTGAATAGAATAGAATTGCAGTGTAAAGTGATTTATCTACCTATTTATTTATTTATTTTGCACATTATGCACACACAGAAACAGATGGTGCATAGCTGACAGATGTGTGTGTGTGTGTGTGTGTGTGTGTGTGTGTGTGTGTTTATTGCTGTGTGTCCTGAGGCTGTGGAAATCCGGTGGGGATCATCTACTGGAATATCGCGTTCATCCACACCTCCAACTCCCAGCGCACCGCGACATACTAATTTTCACTCCCTTTCGTTCTCACCTTCATGGCCGTCCGTCAGGCCTCTCAAGGTCAAAGGCTTTACAGTAAGGTGAGCAATTTTCAGAAAAAGGCTGCAGGTGAAGTAAAGAGATTTGTGAATGGTGTTCTTTTCTGATTTGATTGAAATTCATTCATTCATTTTCAGTAACCGCTTAATCATAGTTAAGGTCGCGGGGAGGTTGACACCTATCTCAGCCGACTCTGGGCGATGGCAGAGTACACCCTGGACAGCTCCCCGGGCCATCGCACTGCAGAAACACGCTGACGGCTATGCAGCTCCTCTTGTCGAAAGTCAGCAATGGTTCTTTTTCCTGAACCTCTCACCATAGACCGTGAGAGACATGGCCGACCTTTGATAACCCAGTTAGGTACACTGGGAGGACAGTGACAACCCTGTGGAGAGTGGGGCTTGAACCCACAACCTTAGGATCAGTGATCCAGCTCCTTTGATTACGCCATTGGTTGAAATACTTGTAAAATTTAAAATAAGGGTACTTTTATTTATTTATTTTTTTTTGGTATCTTCCCCAAGGCCCCTGGATGCCACTCACTCACTTTCATTCATTTACCGAAACACTTATTTCTCTTTGTGCATGTCTTTGGACTGTGGGAGGAAACCAGAGTACCCAGAGGAAGCCCACCCAAGCGTGGGAACAACATGCAAACCACACTGAAACGAGAAAGCAGGGAATCGAACCCAGGACCTTGTTGCGGTGAGGAGGCTGTGCTAACCGCTGCACCACCATGCTGCAATCCCATTGGATACTAGTATATCTAAAATATTGAATACGTAAACAATGTTGGAGAAATTCAATTCAACTCGTGTCTTTATTGCATTCATCACGTGACAAGAAAATGATGAAATATTTAGAGAATCTTATTATTGTCCAATTGAATGCTCTCAATATACATGCATGTTCCATTCCTGGGGACTTTTTGTGTTGCAGGTTTTCACTCATTAGCAACAAAATGGGTTATCAGAGGCCGGCCGTGTCTCTCACTGTCTGTGGTGGAGGTTCATGTGAAAGAACCATTCCTGACTTTCCTAAAGAGGAACTGCATAACCGTCAGTGCGTTTCTGCCCCACGATGGCCTGACGAGCTGTCCAGGGTGTACTCTTCCCTCGCCCAGAATCGGCTGAAATGGGCACAATCCTCTCCAAGACCCTAATTAGGATTAAGCGGTTATAGAAAATGAATGAATTGCTTTTTCAGACAGAGAGAACATGATTTTTATTTCTACACCGTCAGGTAAAAGTTCCTCCAAGCTTCTCCAACACTCAACAAGTAGCTTGCGTTATATTTTTCATTTGTCCATATATGGCTACATTGCTAAGTCTCTGTCAGTTTTGTTTAGATTTAGGGGCGTGTTGCGTGTTGTGCCGGTATCACAAATGTTCTTGGCTGTCATGCAATTTAATACATTTTCACTGATTTTCTGTTTCAAAAATAAATATAGACACCATATGGCATATCGTTACTTTATAGTAAAGACTGTTATCCAGAGTAATGTTCATTTCATTTCAAGACCTGAGTAGTGGCGGCTTGAGGGCCCAACAGTGGCATATTGGTGTTACTGGGCCTGAACCGCTGCCCTCTCCCTTCCGCTTTAGGATATACTGTATTCATTTTGCAAAAAAACCCCTCTGCATTGTGGTCCATCCAACATAAACAAATACACATGTAGACAATCAGCATACACAAGTCCCAGAGATCTTTTTTCCACACCTGAGGAATTGAACAGCAGCAACCTTTTAGTACTGGGCCTGGAACCCCGAGGAACATAACCTGGTTAGTGCATCTGCTTCACAGCGAGTAGGTCCTGGGTTCAAGTTCAAGTTGAATAACTCAGGCACTTGTGCATAGACTTTTATCGTTTTTATGTTCTGTCTGTAAGTATTCTGGACATTTGCACACAAAGACTCTTGTTATTGGCCTTAAAATGCACAATTAGTACATTTTACCATTGAGTTGTCATTTTGCTTTCTTCAGCTCCTGTGAGCTTCGCCTTTTATGGAGTTTTGTGGGTGTTGCTGAATGTAAATCATTTGTTCCGTGAATACACTCAGGGTAGTGCGATGGCATAATTGGTTAGGATGTCCATCTCACAGTGAGAAAGTCCTGCGTTTGAGTACTCAGCTGTTTTTGTGTTGATGTTCCATGCTCTCCTCAGGTTTGTGGTGGGTTTCCTCTGGGTGCTTCAGTTTCTTCCGACAAGCCAAAGACATGTACATTAGGCTAACTGGCTGTTCCAAACTGTTCCTAGGTGTGAATTTGAATGTTTGTGTGTGTGTGTGTGTGTGTGTGTGTGTGTGTGTGTGTGTGTGTGTGTGTGTGTGTATGTGTGTGTGTGTGTGTGTGTGTGTGTGTGTATGTGTGTGTATGTGTGTGTGTGTGTGTGTGTGTGTGTGTGTGTGTGTGTATGTGTGTGTGTGTGTGTGTGTGTGTGTGTGTGTGTGTGTGTGTGTGTGTGTTTGCCCTGCGATAATGTAGCGAGAATTATGGTACAAAAGTTGATTCAACATCTATGCTAATTTCTCATCACTTGCTGAACCTCATGGTCGATGTGTGATGCCGGGAGCTTTCAGTCGGACCCAAAGATGCAGGAAACCGAGTATGATGATACAGATGAGTTTTAATGTACACAGAGCAGGCACTGGAGTACGGAGAATCGTAATCACCGTAAAGGTGAGGGGAAACACGAAAAGCCAAAATTACATAGGGGAACTTCAGAGCGTGAACTGGTCCAGCACGAAGATGAGAACCAGGAGCCAGAGAGATCACAGGGAGACAGGATCGCGTGGAGGGAACAATTTTCCAGCGCTGGGAGGAGCGTGCCACTCATATTTATCGTCCGGTGATGACTGAGTGGAATCAACTGTGCTGTTCCGGACTCCGCCCGCAAGTGAGCCCCACCCCTCACTAGCACCGACAGTGCATAAGGAGAGAACAAGAGTTAAAAGCCGCCAATTTCAGAGCCACTCCCAACACAGACCATAACACGATGATAACATCCAAAAATTCCAACTTGAGAGGCTTCGGTTTTTCCTAGTCACAGACCGGAAATTCCAAGTTATTCAGCAATAGTGTGCAACTGAAATAATAATAATAATAATAATAATAATAATAATAATAATAATAATAAGGGCTTGACGATGTATGCCTCCACGTGGTGGGCCTGGATAGGGGATTTTCCCTGAACCAAACGTACATCACCCAGTTAGGGCTGCCCCCCCCCCCCAAAAGCTGGTTTACTACTGGGTTACTGAACGGAAAACATTTTTTAATCTTTTACTTCAGCAGCCCAGTCAGCCTCCCTCCGGGAATCAAACCTGCCAAACTGGAAATGGGACTTGCCCCAGGGGGAGGCAAAGAACCTGTCCACGAATATCCTGGATGAACCATCTAAAATCCACATTACTTGAGTGTGCGAAGGTGACTGAAGGCAACTAAATACACCGACAAGTAATGATGACCAGAGACCACCCATGGAATCCAGTGAGAGGTTTTGGTCACAGTTGTGGTTTATACCCGGTAACTGTAACCTTGAGGAACCATGGGTGGAAGAATACAGCAAAGCCACGTCAGAAAACGTTACTTCACCGTTGCTGTATCTCATTACTTCGGACTGCCTGAAGAAAACAATAAAAATGTCCCAATGTAACACAGCTCCAGGACCTGACGGCATTCAAAATCGGTTTTGGAAACTGTTCCCCTGTGTCCAACCACATCTGCTCACTTGTTTTAATTCTTTGATGGACACAGGAGATGTCCCTCCTTGGTTCTGTAAAGGTCACACAATACTCCTCCCAAAGAAAGGACACTTGACAGATCCTAAAAATTCCCGCCCTGTTACCTGCCTGAATACGATGTACAAAATCTTTACAGGGTGTTTGACAAATCTCGTGTCATCCTATTGCTCCTCCAATGAAATTATTTACCCGGAGCTAAAGAGAGCCAGAAAGGGATGGTGGGGTTGCAAGGATCAGTTATTGGTCCAGAAAATGAGACTTGAAGAGGCTAAAACTTACCACCGCAACCTCTCAATGTGCTGGATTGACTACAAAAAAGCTTCCGACTCTGTCCCTCATCAATGGATTCTGAAGTCTTTGCAATGTGTTGGCCTACCTGAGCGATTACTCCATTTACTCAAGTCTTTAATGAGTTGCTGGTCAACTCAGCTTGAGATGTCCTCGCAGGGTCAGGTTAAGACTTCAGAACCTATTTCAATTAAGAGAGGACTATTCCAGGGGATTCTTTTAGTCCTCTGCTTTTTTGTTTGTCACTTAATCCCTTGAGTTTTTTTACTCAATAAGAAGGAAGGTTATCATCCAGGACCTCCACAGCACAGATCCCCAACACCTCTTACTCATCTCCTTTACATGGATGACATCGAGCTGATTGCCAGAGGAGATTCCAACTTGAAGAAACAAATTCTCCTTGTCGAGTCCTTTTCACAAGATATCGGTGTGACTTTCGGACTTGATAAATGTAACATTCTTCATTTAAAATGTGGAAAAGCAATCAATGATGGATCAGTTGAGTTACATGGAGGAGGAGTGATTGAGCATCTCGTGGAAGGCCAAACGTATACTTATTTGTGGATGCAAGTTCGAGACAAGCTCCAGAATGCCCACATAAAAGACAAACTTCGGGCCGAGTACAAATCTCGTCTAAAAAAGATCTGGAGTTCGGAGATAAATACGAGTAACAAGGTCAAAGCCAGAAATACTTACGCAGTGCCTGTCCTTACTTACTCTTTTGGTGTTGTTGATTGGACAAAGGAAGACATCATGGGTCTTGATCACCTTACAAGAAGGATCAAGTCTGACAACCGAGCGCATCACCCTCGTTCCTCTATCAATCGTTTATATTTATCAATCAATTCCGGGGGACGAGGTTTGATTAATGTGGAGGCACTTGATGATGGTATTTTATTGTGTACTTTTGGACATATTTATTTATCTGATGATCCTCTTGTGAAGCATATCAAGACTCACGATGAAAGCAAGGACTTCCATAGTTATCTTAAACGCGCCAAGGCTGCTGGACAGAATCTCAACGTCGATGTTGATTTTGTCGATGGCGAAGTACTGCTGGACGGGACATCTCTGTGTGTCAACCAGGTGAAGTCTTTAATCAAATCTGCTCAGAGTTTGTCCGGAAAATCGCTGCATTGTGTTTCTGTGCAGTGTGTTGGACAGAACAGTAATCCTTTGGACTCCTTTGCCTGGATGAAGTCGGCTGGTCTGAAAAGTGAAACTGAGAGCTTTCTTTTTGCTGCTCAGGACCAGTCACTTCCAACACGCAATCGTCAACGTAATATTATTATATATAATATTAATATTATAAAGGAAAATGTAAATCCCAAATGTCGTTTGTGTCGTGAATTTCGTGAAACTGTCCAACACCTTGTCAGTGGTTGTCCTGTTTTGGCACAAATGTCTTATCTGAAAAGACATAATGGCATGGCACGTTCCTTTTATTATCGTCTCCGTCATGCGTGTGGTTTTGACTCAGAGGTCCATCCATGGTACGACCCTGATCATGTCCAGGGCGTCATGGAAAATGATCATTTCAAGCTTCTTTGGAATCGGCCCAGATACAGCCTGAGGAGAATTGAAGCCAACAAACCTGATCTTGTCCTTTTTGATAAATCCAATGGAATTATTAATATTATTGAATTCTCTGTCCCTTTTGACAGCAATGTGATTGACAAGATTCAGGGGCAGTGGTGGTCTAGTGGTATAGGGCACTGGATCGCTGACCAAAGGTTGGGGGTTCGAGTCCCACTCTCCACAAGGTTGTCACTGCCCCCCCCAGTGCAGCTAACTAACTGGGTTATCAAAGGCGGGCCATGTCTGTCACTGTCTATGGTGAGAGGTTCATGTAAAAGAACCATTGCTGACTTTCGTAAAGAGTAGCTGCAAAGTCGTCAGCGTGTTTCTGTCCCTTGATAAAAAGGGTTGTGACAGGAAGGGCATCCGACGTAAAAACCTCTGCCAAATCAAATGTGCGAATCAGATGATTCACTGTGGCGACTCCAGAGTAAAAGGGAAAAAGCCGAAAGGAAGACAGACAGACATGCAAAATGTGTGGACCTCGCCTTTGAAATGTCTCGCTTGTATCCAAAGTACAAAGTCTTCCGACTCCCCACTTTTCTCGGCGCCCTCGGTTTGGTACCTCCTGATCTATTAACACAGATCAAGAGTGTTCCTGGGTTTGCTACCGGGAGCACAGACATTCTGACAGTCTGGGCAATGCAGAAGGCTGCAGTGTTGGGGAGTCTCCATATTCTCCGGAAAGTTCTTGGTGGGTTTGACTAGGCAGTGCTTCCTGGGAGAAGTCCCATTTGCTGTCTGGGCTGCGTGTGGAGAGGGTTGAGGGCCCTGAGCTGATGATGAGCCTAACCACCCTGAATGTGCCGGGATCACCCGAACCCTCTCTGCTGCATATAAATCTTTACTGTAAACAATAATAATAATAATAATAATAATAATAATAATAATAATAATAATAAAAACCATTAAAAAGGAAAAACAACTGACGGTGCTTGTATTGTGATGCCACAATGAGGGCACATTAAAAGCAGCCAATGGGGGCTTCATTCAAGTCACCCAATCAGGCAGCGCTCCAGTCACAGCTTAATTACCTTCTCCTGTTACAGTAATCATGCTTAAATATTTATAATGGGGAAGTATTTGCATGTGGGGGTGAGTGAGGGGTAGAGCTTTTGTTTAGACTTGACCTTCCCGCCAGCCTCATTAGCATGAGCTTATTAGCTCGCTTTTCTTTTGCAGGCTCCGGGCTGTTATTGATTTTGATTACAACCAAGAATGTAGGTTAGAGCACGAGGAATAAAATGACACGCACTTATCAATGTTGCAGAGGGACCTGAAGGGGATTTGATGATGAGTGTGTGTGTGTGTGTGTGTGTGTGTGTGTGTGTGTGTGGGGGGTTATTGTGTTATTCTGATTGAATCTTTATCTTCAGTTTGCACCCATTGTCTTTAATCGACTGTGAACGTGTCAGGGTTGTTCCCAGTGCGCGGGCCTTTTGTGGGCTCAGCGCTTTGACTGACCAGAATGATTGGATTGGATTTTTTTTTTCTTCTTTTGTATTACTGGCATCCTGTCCACACACACACACACACACACACACACACACACACACACACACACACACACACACACACACACACACATACACCAGAGAGAGCTCAATTTAAGGTGCTCAGATGCCCTCAGACACAAAAACCCCAGAAACAAAAGAACCTTTTATGTAAAATTGGACTCAGTAACACTCCCTGAAGAAGGCCAAGTGTTGCCCTTCTCCCTTGTCCTTTCTTTCTTTCTTTCTTTCTTTCTTTCTTTCTTTCTTTCTTTCTTTCTCTCTCTCTCTCTCTCTCTCTCTCTCTCTCTCTCTCTCTCTCTCTCTCTCTCTCTCTCTCTCTCTCTCTCTCTCTCTCTGAGCAGACTGTCTCTCATGCTTTCTTCTGGAAGCGGATTCCTGATCTGACTTCTCAGAGAATTTTATTTCCCCTCTACTGTTTAATAATTCCCATTAAAAATACATCTCGAATGGAGCTGTCAATCATTTCAGCTTGTGTACCTTGAAAAAGCCATAACTCTCCATCACACACCCCCAAGACACACACACACACACACACACACACACACACACAGAGAGAGAGAGAGAGAGCACCCTATTAACCTCCACTGACTCCCACCGCGATCAATAAACCATATAGCCACATATCACACTCCGTCCACTCAGCGTGACCACGGAAATTCTGAGAGCAGCTTTAGTGCCACTAAGGTTCTGCAGTCTCTGCTGATCTGGGATCAGATATATAGATTTGTGTTCTCATTGTGTCACACACCGATAGTGTAAAACACAGGCATTTCAAATGCGGCTGACCCTCTGCACAGACTTTTTGCAGTATTTATTGGTCACAGATGAGATGAGGTTTGATTTGTGTTCAGACGCTGTTTGATTTACAGTGTGTGAATAAGAATCATGAAATAAAAACCCCAGAACCATGTTATCACTCACTCATCTACCATAATCGCTTAAGCCTACTTAGGTCTTGGGGAAGCCAGCGCCTATCTCACCCAACAGTGTGCGATAGTCGGGTAAATTGAGTAAATCTCACCACGGCACTGCGGTGTAATACACACGCACAACCATTCACACTCACATCCACACCAAGAGGAGACATGGAACAGCCAGTCAGTCGAATGTGCATGTCTACAGTCTGTGGGAGGAAACCAGAGTATGTGGAGGAAACCCACAGCTAGAATATGCATAATAACAGAACCTTCTTCCTGGGACTTTTCTGTGCGCACGTAGTGGCAGGAAAATTAAATAATGAGTTACCATGGCAACCACAAACGATGGTACAGCAGGAAAGGTTTTATTCCTAATACAAACCGGATTCCAAAATAAGTTGGGACACTATACAAATTGTGAATAAAAACTGAATGCAATGATGTAGAAGTGCAAAATTTCAATATTTATTCCAAATAGAAAATAGATGACAGGGTCAAAAGTTTAAACTGAGAAAATGTATCATTTTAAGGGGAAAATATGTTGATTTTAAGTTTCACGGTGTCAACAAATCTCAAAAAGTTGGGACAGATAGCAATAAGGAGCTGGAAAAGTCAATTGCACTTATAATAAACAGCTGGAAGACCAATTACCACTAATAAGGTCCATTGGCAACATGAGTGAGTATAAAAAGAGCTTCTCAGAGTGGCAGTGTCTCTCAGAGGCGAAGATGGGTAGAGGATCACTAATTCCCTCAATGTTGGCCAGAAAGACAGTGGAGTAATATCAGAAAGGTGTTTCCCAGCGAAAAATTGCAAATAATTTGAAGTTATCATCATCCACAGTGCATAACATCATCCAAACATTCAGAGAATCTGGAACAATCTGCGTAAGAGTCAAGGCCGAAAAACCATACGGGATACCCGTGATCTTCGGGCCCTTAAACGGCAAGGCACCACGAACAGGAATGCCACTGTAAGGGAAATCACAGAATGGGCTCAGCAATACTACCAGAATCCATTGTCGGTGAACGCAATCCACCACCCCATCCGTTGTTGCCAGCTGAAACTCTACAGTACAAAGAAAAAGCCGTTTCTAAACAGGACCCAGAAGCGCAGGCGGTTCCTCTGGGCCAGAGGTCATTTAAAATGGAGTGTGGCAAAGTGGAAAACTGTCCTGTGGTCAGACAAATCACCATTCGAAGTTCTTTATGGAAAACTTGGACGCTGTGTCATCCGGACTAAAGAGGACAAGGACAACCCAAGTTGTTATCAGCGCTCAGTTCAGAAGCTGCATCTGTGATGGTATGGGGTTGTATGAGTTTGTGTGGCATGGGCACCTTGCACATCTGGAAAGGCACCGTCAATGCAGAAAGGTATATTCAGGTTCTAGACCAACATCTGCTCCCATCCAGACGCCGTCTCTTTCAGAGAAGACCTTGCATTTTTCAACATGATAATGCCACACCACATGCAGCATTAATTACAACATCATGGCTGAAAAGGATCCGGGGATATAAATGGCCAGCCTGCGGTCCAGAGCTTTCACCTATAGAGAACATTTGGTTCATCATAAAGAGGAAGGTGCAACAAAGAAGGCCCGAGACAGTCCAACAATTCGAGGCCTGTATTAGACAAGAATGGGACAGCATTCCTATTTATAAACTTGAGAAACTTGCCTCCTCGATCTCCAGACATTTACAGACTGTTGTAAGAAGAAGAGCGGACGCCTCACAGTGCTGAAAATGGCCTCGTCCCGACTTTTTTTAGATTTGTTGACACCATGAAATTTAAAATCAACATATTTTCCCCTTAAAATGAGACATTTTCTCAGTTTAAACTTTTGACCCTGTCATCTATGACATATTCAGAATAAAATACTGAAATTTGGCACTTCCACATCATTGCCTTCAGTTTTTATTCAAATATGTATAGTGTCCCAACTTTTTTGGAATCTGGTTTGTATTTAAAATTATAACGGTTACAGGAGAGGTGAAAACATGGCAGATGGATTTTATATACATTAATTTATTTAATGGGCTGTTTAATCCTACTACGGACACAGAGAGGCTGGAGCCTATCTCAGCCAACTCCAAGCAAAGGTGGGTTACACCCTGAACAACTTGCCAGGCCATCGTGAGACAAACACACACACAACCATTTGTGCACTTACATCTAGGGGCAATTTGGAGCCGGCAATCAGCCGAATGTGCATGTATTTGAACTGTGGGAGGAAACCAGAGCACTCGGAGGAAACCAATGAAAATTCAATAATGACATGGTCACAGAAACGCCCTCGCCAAACCCGGGACTCAAACCCGAAACTCAAACCTTTTTGCGGTGAGATGGATGTGCTCACCACTACACATCTGTCCCGCTCTCTTTTATAGAAAGTATGGAGTTTAAATAAAACTTTTAAAAATTACATTAAAAACTAATAAAAAGTTAAAAGTTTGTTTAAATAAGAACGTGAAGTGTAAATAAAAACGAGATAAATTTATAATAATAGTGTAATAAGTCCATAATAATTAAGCTTAGCGTACATTTTAATTTTCACTTATTAATTAATTTATTTTTAAATAATCTTCAGAACAATGTAATGATATTATATGATGTTTTCATGTCATAAAGAAAAACCCTTCCTGCTCTCACTGAATGTTTGCAGCAGCACGTAACTGCTACGCTCATTAACATACACACTGATTCTTATTCACAAAGCTCATGTCCCCATGACTATCACATCATACAACATCACATTACATCACAGCTCTCTCTCTCTCTCTCTCTCTCTCTCTCTCTCTCTCTCTCGCTCTCACACACACACACACACACACACACACACACACACACACACACACACACACACACACACACGCAGACTGGCATGCGCTCTGGTTCTGGTCTAATAACCATTCAAACACAATCATCGGTGAAATTGGGTTGAGGGAAAGGCAAGCTGATTGATAGTCAGTCATCACGCCGAAGCATTCAGGGTGTCAATCATGAGTGAGGTACGGCAGTGTGCTGTTCACTAAGCATGTAATGTGCTCCACTTCGGATCAGGGTCAGAGGAAGTCAATTTATTTCACCCGCATTCCTCATATCTCACTGTGTGATCCACCGAACTGCTTAATGCAGCCATATCCTATTATTATTATTATTATTATTATTATTATTATTATTATTGTTGTTATTATTATTATTAGTAGTAGGAGTAGTAGGAGTAGCAGCAGTTGTAGTAGTAGTCGTAGTGTTGTGGTTATTATTATTATTATTATTATTATTATTATTATTATTATTATTCTTTACTTCTTCTTGTTATTATTATTGTTGTTATTATTATTGGTCTTCTTCCTCTTCTTCTTATTCTTCTTATTATTATTATTAATATTCTTTTTCTTACTATTATTATTGTTAATAGTAGTATTGGTGTAGTTATTATTATTATGATTATTATGATTATTATTAATAGTAGCATTGTTGTGGTTAATGCAGCCGTGGGGGGGCACAAACCAGTGTCAGGAAGGGCATCCGGTGTAAAACAAATGCCAAATAAAATATGCGAATTACAATAAAGAATGTCATACCGGATCGGTCGAGGCCCGGGTTAACAACGACCGCCATCAGTGCTATTAACCAACAGGATGCTGGTGGAAATTGGATTACTGGTGGTCGAAGATGTCAAAGAAGGAGAGGCGGGAGGCGTGTCTGTAGGCAGAGAGAGAGAAGAGGAAAGGCATGAGTCTAGGACTGAAAGTAGGGACTTTGAATGTTGGAACGATGGCAGGAAAAGGTAGAGAGCTGGCTGACATGATGCAGAGGAGGAAGGTGGACATACTGTGTGTTCAGGAGACCAGGTGGAAAGGGAGCAAGGCTAGAAGCTGAGGATCAGGGTTTAAGCTGTTTTATCATGGTGTGGATGGGAAGAGAAATGGAGGAGGAGTCATCTTGAAGGAGGGGTTTGTCAGGAATGTTCTATAAGTGAAAAGAGTGTCAGACAGAGTGATGAGTCTCAAGTTAGAAATTGAAGGCGTGATGTTCAATGTTGTTAGTGCTTATGCCCCACAGGCAGGATGTGAGCGAGAAGAGAAGGAGAGATTCTGGAGTGAGTTAGATGAAGTGATGCAGAGTCAGACGGAGCTGCATTGTGCCTTTGTGGATCTGGAGAAAGCATATGACAGGGTGCCGAGAGAGGAACTGTGGTATTGCATGAGGAAGTCTGGAGTGGCACAGAAGTGTACACGACGGTGTTGAGGCCAGCGATGTTGTATGGTTTAGAGACAGTGGCCCTGGGGAAAAGACAGGAGGCAGAGCTGGAGGTAGCAGAGATGAAAATGTTGAGGTTCTCTTTGGGAGTAACGAAGATGGACAGGATCAGGAATGAGCACATCAGAGGGACAGCACATGTAAGACATTTTGGAGACAAAGTCAGAGAGGCTAGATTGAGATGGTTTGGACATGTACAGAGGAGGGATAGTGAGTATATTGGTAGTAGGATGCTGAGGTGGGAAGTACCAGGCAGAAGGCCTAGAGGAAGACCAAAGAGAAGATTCATGGATGTGGTGAAGGAGGACATGAAGGTAGTTGGTGTAAGAGAAAAAGATGCAAAGGATAGGGTGAGATGGAGGCAGATGATTCGCTGTGGCGACCCCTGAAGGGAAAAGCCGAAAGGAGAAGAAGAAGAAGTAGTATTGTTGTGGTTATTATTATTATTATTATTATTATTATTTCTTTTTCTTCTTGTTATTATTATTATTGGTATCCTTCCTCTTCTTCTTATTATTATTGTTGTTGTTGTTGTTTCATTGTTATTATGATTATTATTATTATTAGTTGTAGTAGTGTTGTGGTTAATGTTAAGATTTTTGTTTAATCATCATAATTTTTGCAGGTTCCCGTAGAGATAAGATAAGATAGTACTTTATTTTCCCGGAGGAAATTTTGGTTACGTCGTATTATTACAATGTGCGTCGCCGACGAGCAGCGCCACCTAGGTTGTTCAAGGAGTCAAGTGACAAACAGAAAAGAAGGCTCAAATCAACAACACAAAAACTGCTATAAAATGAATACATAAAAATTCTATATTTAAAAGGACCTCACACAGACCCAGCAAACAATATAATAATAATAATAATAATAATAATAATAATACAATAAATAAATCAGTAGATAATTGCAATAAATGAAATTGCACTAAATTATATTATATTATATTATATTATATCATATTACATTCTATTCTATTCTATTCTATTCTATTATATTATATTATATTATATTATATTATATTATATTATATTATATTATATTATATTGCACTATGCCCATTGTTTTGTTGGAAAAAAGATGCCCAGATTTTTGAAGACCGTCGTATCTTGGCATCGGTAAGGTTATTGTGTTATTTTGGGAAAAATGATGTAGTACACATTGGTGGTGTGTGTGTGTGTGTGTGTGTGTGTGTGTGTGTGTGAGTGTGTATGAGTGAGTGTCTGTGTCCATGCATGTCCACAGAAAAGGACACTCTGCCCCAGTAATCAGAGCTCCAGGACAAAGGCAGCCATCCATAAATTGTATTACCAACTTATTTATTTCTTTCGCACCCAATTGACTCTGAATTGCTCTGAACAATCTGCTGGACAGCCGCACTTGTGTGACTCTGCTTTTTTAATCTCATTAACATGGACAGGAGTCTCCCTCAGAGACTCTCTCTACTTCTTCCTGTCAATCCTTCAATCTTTCTCACTCATGTCAAGGCTCGCTGGCTTTACTGTAGAAGCCTCTGTTCAGGGCTGCTGCAAGGGCATTGAGCTCAGTCCACCACACACACACACACACACACACACACACACACACACACACACACACACACACACACACACACACACACACACAAACAAGGTAATGGATTGATAATTGAGTCTTAGCAGGTGTCTAAAAACCACCAGGACTTTAGAGAGGTCTAAAACTCCCAACCTCATTGTGCCTGTACAGTCCATTATAACAGCAAGGGATGGAGAAATGGAGTGGAAGAAAAACACTTGAGGAAAAGACTACGCATACCTCTCTTCGAAGTTCTCAGTTTAAACAGATAATGTGCCATAAACGGACGCAAATACAGATGTGAACAAGAGGAGCTCTGATATATATATATATATATATATATATATATATATATATATATATATATATATATATATATATATATATATATATATATATATATATATATATTGACACTTGCCAAGAAGTGACTGCAACCCTATGAGATTCAACAAAATAGCTTTAATTAGCTTTAGCTAGCTGTCAATCAGAAAGCTCTCTGAGTGACAGCTTGAGACTTGTTGGAATGACAATTTTAAGCCATTACTAAGTGTTTGACACCCTGTCTCTGACTGAGACATCAGTGTAATTTTGAGGAAAATACTGTGCCGCCCAATTCAGGACCAATAATGTAAGAACAGCACACTGCAGATTGAACAGACTGGACAAAAAACAAGAGTCTTTACACGAGCAAAGCGAGCGAGAAGCATCTGTCTCTAGTCTGATATCTACAGCCAAAATGCTTCTGAAATAAACAGACAAACTTTATTACTTTTGTGCGGCTGGGACGTAAACTGATGTTTAAAGTTGTGGTTCGGTTCTCGTTTGTGAGGAGGGTCTGGGTCAGCGTGCACCACCCTGCGTTAGGAATCATGACGGATGGGTGCGATATAAAGGCAAGGGATCTGAATTTAAATCAGCAGGCAATCAATACATCTCTGAATAAACTTGGGCTGAATAGGTTCAATACCAAAACCTTTACTTTAGGTGCAGTAGGTCATGGGTTCAAATCCCGGACATGGTCAGAGTTTGACCTGCTCTGAATCTTTCATATAAAGTTGCAGTGTTCTATTAATAACTATTTGTGAATATATGATATAAATATGAAAATAATCACCAATCACTGGGTTTGAAAATGACTTTTATTCTTTCTTTTTACACAAAACAATAAATGATGCAATCTGAAGCTGGTATTGCATCAATGCAAGGCACGGTGGCGTAGTGATTAGGACGTCCGCCTCACAGCAAGAAGGCCTGGGTTCGATTCCCGGCCTGGGAGTTTCTGTGTGGAGTTTGCATGTTCTCCCCGTGCTTGCGTGGGTTTCCTCCGGGTCCTCCAGTTTCCTCCCACAGTCCAAAAACATGCACAGTAGGTTAATTGGCCGTTCTGAATTGCCTGTAGGTTCGCATCATGCAGAAAGCAATGGCAAACCACTGCACTATCCTCGCCAAGAAAACCTCCATGAAGATGTTAACCAGGGTGTTGTCTTTCATGGCAGGTCAACAAGAGTCATCCTATGACTTGGAAGGTACCACACCAATTGCATCATGAATGATATGGATTACATCATATTGCCCCTAGAAATCATGAATGATGTAACGTTAATCCCGTTAACTTAACTTCCATTGCGTTGCTGATCAGATCACGTTAAATCAACTCTATAATCCGTATACATGTAGCTTCAAATTCGATATAATGATTCATTCACTTTATTAGCCGCTTAATCCTAATTAGGGTTGCAGGGAGGCTGGTGCCCATCTCAGCCGACTCTGGGAAAGGGCAGAGTACACCCTGGACAGCTCACCAGGCCACCGCAGGGCAGAAACACACTGAGGGCTTTGCAGCTGTTCTTGTCGAAAGTCAGCAATGGTTGTTTTACATGAACCTCTCAACGTAGACAGTGAGAGACATGGCTGGCCTTTGATAACCCAGTTAGTGTACTGGGGGGGGGGCAGAAACCACCTGTTGAGAGTGGGGCTTGAACCGCCGACTTTGGGATCAGTGATCTAGCACCTTTACCACCAGGTCCCACTGCCCCATAGTGAAAACTAAAAAAAAAAAAAAAAAAAAAAAAAAAAAAAAAATATATATATATATATATATATATATATATATATAATTTTTTTGCTGATTCATAAACCAAGATGTCAACAAAGACATGAATCGATAGCATAACACTTTCACTCCTTCACCCAAAAACTATGCATTTGTAAATACATAAACATTTAGCTTCAACCTTCAACACCTTATTGAGTAAAATGATAATCATTCAGTTTAATTTTAATAGAAAACTACTTTCTAATACAAATGTCGCTACTCTACTTCAACCAAGAGATGCAACACTACAGACGGCTAACCGCCATGCTAACAGTTAGCATTTGAAAGCTTCCTCAGAGCTCCTGTTCACATGAGCTAAACACAACAAAATACTGTACATCCACTCAGTGTCCACAGCTCCACCTTCTATCCTTCTATATACTGTGTTTATAACTGGTGACATAATTCACAACGTTCTGTGGGGTAATATAAATGATAGATTGATGAAAATGTCTGAACCACTAACTGCCCATTCTGTTGTGCTGCCTGTCATCAGTCAACATGTTTCTCTCGCTGTCCTTAATCACTCGAACTTGCTGCATGTCCTTCCTATCTCTATTTCTCTGCTGTGCCAACCTGTATAAATCATTTTCTCCCGCCTTACTGTCCAACCGAACATACAAGTTATCATACACCCTGGGTTTGGCCTTTGACACCGCAACCTACGTTGTGTCTCCCTGTACTCCTGTTTGCTCTCTTTGGTCCTGTCAATGTCCCACTTGTTCTTAGCTAACTGCTTCCTTTGTACACACTCCTGCACTTCCTCATTCCACCACCAAGTCTCCTTATCTCCTCTTCTTCCAGATGACATACCAAGTACTCTCCTACCTGTCTCCCTCATCACATTAGCTGTAGTTGTCCAGTCATCTGGAAGCACTTCCTGACCACCCAAAGCCATTTTAAACTCCTCCTTGGAGACAATACGACACGCTTCCATTTTCAGCTTCCACTACTTTGTCTTCTGCTCTGCCTTTGCCTTCTTCACCTTCCTCACCATCAGCGTCATCCTGCACACCACCATCCTATGCTGTTTGGCAACACTCTCACCCACTACTACTTTGCAGTCACTGACTTCCTTTAAATTACATCGTCTACACAAGATGTAGTCGACCTGTGTGCTCCTACCTCCGCTTTTATAGGTCACTCTATGCTCCTGTCTCTTCTGGAAGAAAGTATTTACCACAGCCATTTCCATCCTTTTTGCAAAATTTATCAACATCTGTCCTTCTGCGTTCCTGTCCTGGATACCAAACCTGCCCATCACTTCCTCGTCCCCTCTGTTTCCTGCACCAACATGTCCATTGAAGTCTGTCCCAATGACCACTCTTTCACCTCTGGGGGTACTCTTCATCACTTCATCTAACTCACTCCAGAATCTCTCCTTCTCTTCTCGCTCACATCCTGTCTGTGGGGCATAAGCACTTCATCACATCTTCATTCATGAACATCACACCTTCAATTTCTAACTTGAGACTCATCACTCTGTCTGACACTCTTTTCACTTCTAGAACATTCCTGACAAACTTCTCCTTCAAGATGACTCCGACTCCATTTCTCTTCCCATCCACACCGTGATAAAACAGCTTAAACCCTGCTCCTATGCTTCTAGCCTTGCTACCTTTCCACCTGGTCTCCTGAACACACAGTATGTCCACCTTCCTCCTCTGCATCATGTCAGCCAGCTCTCTAGCTTTTCTTTAGTTCCAACATTCAAAGTCCCCACTCTCAGTCCTAGACTCATGCTTTTCCTCTTCTCTTTCTGCCTACAGACACGCCTCCCGCCTCTCCTTCTTCAATGTTTTCTACAAACAGTAGTCCAATTTCCACCAGCACCCTGTTGGTTAATAGCACTCATGGCGGTCGTTGTTAACCCGGGCCTCGACCGATCCGGTATGAAATTTTTGTTGTGACTCGCATATTTTATTTGGCATTTGTTTTATGCCGGATGCCCTTCCTGACGCAACCCTCTGCATTTGTCCGGGCTTGGGACCGGCGTGAGGGAGAGACACTGGCTTGTGTCCCTCCCTCACAGCTGCATTTTATATATATATATATATATATATATATATATATATATATATATATATATATATATATATATATATATATATATATCTATGTTTGTGTGTATGTGTATGTTTGCGTATGTGTGAGTGTGTGTGTGTATGTGTGAATGTATATGTGCGTGTATGTGTGAGTGTGTGTGTGTGTGTGTGTGTGTGTGTGTGTGTGTGTGTGTGTATATGTGTATGTATCTGGCCTTGGTTCTCCTTCATTTGCTCTGTTTGTGGTGCTCAAGGCTGAAGACCTGGACTTGGTTGAGAGAGCAAATACAGCCTTAGGCTCACACACACACACACACACACACACACACACACACACACACACACACATTCGTCAAACAAAAAAGTTCTCTAAAAAAAATAACTCAAGTCAGACTTGACTTAAAAACACAACACAGACAGATTGTATAAAAACAGTTATTTATTAATTAATTTAATTCATTCATTTTCTGAACTTCTTAATCGCAGGGCAGAAACACACTGACGGCGATACAGCTCCTCTTGATGAAAGTCAGCAATGGTTCTTTTACATGAACCTCACACCACAGACAGTGAGAGACACGGCCAGCCTCTTATAACCCAGTTTGTTCTGCTGGGGGTCATTAATTTCATTCACATTTTATTTAATTTGTTATTTGTTTATTTACACCCTACGGTTATTTTCTAACATTATTTAATTTGAGTCAAGATTACACTTTAAAGAAACAGTTATACATCATTTCAATAAAATAATTCTGTTAAATATTCAACAAAACCTACTTAAAATCTTCCCTGGTTCTGTCTCTATTGGTTTTTTTTTTGTTGTTGTTGTTTGTTTATTTATTTATTTTTTAATCTGATTGTTGGCCACTTTGCACAAGGCGTTATGAACAGATTGTGATGAAATGTTTGGCCTGAGCGACTCTCCCTGAGATCCTTGTTGCTCGATCTGGAGTTGGGAATTTTTTAAAGGATTCTTAAACATTCCTAAAAACGGGGCAATTCTGCATTCATGTCTGTGAGTAAAGTTCACAATGGTGCCACTGTGCGTCATATACACGCCATCCATCACGAATGAAAGTTTGGTCGCGATCTGAGTAGCATTCTGATCGTTTTTACAGAAAAGAATTGTGAAAATAATATTTAGGAGAAATGAGAGTAAAGAAATGCGGCACACTGGCATAATGCTGAGCACAGCCGCCTCACTGCAAGAAGGCTTTCGGTTCCAATCCCATGCCTGGCGTGGGTGTTTTTGTGTGGCGTTCCTCCCCGTGCTTGTGTGGGTTTCCTTCAGACACTCGAACTCCATCCAAAGTCCAAAGACATGCACATTACAAATTACCACTGATGTAGCGGTGAGCTCGTCTACCTCACAGGAAGAAAGCCCTGGGTTCGATTCCCAGCTCGAGCGCTTCTGTATGGAGTTACCATGTTCTCCCCGTGCTTGTGTGGGTTTCCTCCTGGTACTTTGGTTTCCTCCCATGGTCCAAAAACATGCACACAGTATCTTAATTGGCTGTTTGAAATCATCCCTAGTTGTGAGTGTGAATGTTTGTGTGAGTGTCGGCCCTGCGATGTCCTGGCGGGCTGTCCAGGGTGTATCCCGCCCTCACCCGGAGTCGGCTGAGCTGGGCGTCAGCCTCCCTCACAACCCTAACTATGATTAAGTGGTTCAGAAAATGAACAAATAAAAAATTGCATTAAAAATTGCCACTGAGTGTTTTAAGTTTCAATTGTTCTGTGTGTGTGTGTGTGTGTGTTGGCCTTGCTATGGCCTGGTGAGCTATCCAGGGTGTACCCTGCCTACTCCCGAAGTTGACTGAAATAGGCTCCAGGCTCTGCATAATCCTAATAGCAGTAAATGAATATTCAGTGAATGAATCAGCGACTTTTCCAAAGGCCTACAGTGCAGTCCAAGTTCTTCTAGTTGGTATTACAGGGATCGCTCACTTTCCACGGTTAATGGGAACCGTGACCCCTCTCACGACCGCCGATTTCTGCGAAATAGGATCAACCCCCATGTGCTGACGTATACGTACATGTATATGTGTACAGTGGTACCTCATTTTTACATGTAAAATGTGTGATTCATTCCAAGGCCCCCAATACTACCCCCTAAACCATTTAACAATTATAAAAGCATACCTTTTAAGGTACTTACTTCGTGTTGACCATGTCTTCTTAGCAGAGTTATAATCTTCCAAATGTTTATGCAAGGTTTAAAAGCCTGAGACAAAAAATAAAGTTGCAATGAGCACACTCGAAAAACTCCATGAAACAACAGTAACTCTGTCCTTTACATGAAAAGCATCATGGGTATTATGGTGATACAGCCAATGGGAGGGAGCTGCATCATCCCTCCTAGCCAATGGGAGGCCAGTGGGGCGGGATGTTGGGAGATAGCCAATGGGAGGGAGCTGCGTCATCCCTCCTAGCCAATGGGAGGCCAGGGGGCGGGATGTTGGGAGATAGTCAATGCGAGGCCAGCGGGGCAGGATGTTGGGAGATAGTCATTGGGAGAGCAACACGTGCATTGTTTGAATTTTTGAGATGGTGCTTTCATAACGTGAACTTGTTTTGTATCCAGAGACAAAAAATTTACGAAAATGTTTTTCGCAACCTGGATTTTTCGTTTGCTGGGACTATCGTAAGGTGATGTACCACTGTAAATAATATCAATAAATACATATTCAACACTATAAATGCTTCTAATAACAATTAAATATTCAAAAATAATGAATAAGATGTAAATAAAATATAAATGCACACTCAGATGCGCGCCATGCATGTAGTTTTTTCTGTAACTAAGGTGACAACAGACTGAACTATGAAGCTGCTATATGATACTATGCTTCACTTTATGCTAATCAGATCACTCGTTAACATTTAAATTGAAGGCTCGCTTTCACAAGAACGGAAAAGTTGAAAGTTGATAAAATATTAATTAATTTCACAAAAAAATTACAAGGCTTTGGTGTCAGAGAAATCAGAGTCATGTGAAATGATCGAAATTCATATTTTTATGTTGTACTCAAGCTCTGAACACCGTGAAAAATGTCAGATGTTTTATCCTGTAAGGAGAAACAAGAAATTACAAGCAAATGTCTTCACTACGGTACATGGAATGGGGCGGATGGCCCGTGGGCGGATCAAGATGCCATGCACTTAGCATGTAATGACAGCTATAACATAAACTCTAATTATAATGGTATCCATAAGCCTTGTACATTATCGCGCACATATATGGTAAGCGTGCAATTAGCCAATGTATACATGACTGCACAGGGTCAGTTCACGCCAGTAAGACATATCCAGCCAGGCAGCAACATCTTAGCACAATGCATCAAAGACGTTTTCATAAAAGTCAATGTTTGAAATTTGTTTGTGAATCCAAATGTATTCTTAATACATTTATTTTCATGAAACAAGCAAAACTGAAAGTGCAATAGAGACACAGTACAGTAGCCTGTCATGCACCCTCGTGTTTGTACCCTGTGCATCTCTGTGTCGGCTCACCACTGTGCACTGAAGCTCACTTAGTCACTGCATGTAATCAGCAACGTGACGGAGAACGTTCCACCGCTTCCAATTCTCAACTCAATACGTACTCATAAAAAGAGAGAAACAGAGAGGGGGAGAGGAACGGCTGTCTGAAAAATACATCAGATAGGAAGCAATAAATCAAATTCCTAATATTCAAATTGTACGTACTCGATTAAACCATTGTTTCATTTGTATTTAAATTTGACAAAACAGCCTTATCGATTGCTCTATAATGTGGGGGAGCCAGCGTGCAGGGCGGGGTGTTATTGTGTCTGTGTGTTTGGGGGGGATTAGTGTATCTGTGTGTGTTGGGGGGGGTTGTAGAAAAGGAGTGGAAAAGCTATGCATATCTGATATGTATCTGCACTGCTGGTGTTCGTAAGAGTCAATAAAAAATACACAACCTCAATTATTCCATTAAACAGAAACATCACATTAACCCGAGTGTGACTGAGTCAACATGGCTGTCAACAGATTCTGATGAGTTTTATATTAAACACTGCATATTCAATAAGGAGGAGTGAATTAGTGTGTGTGTGTGTGTGTGTGTGTGTGTGTGTGTGTGTGTGTGTGTGTGTGTGTGTGTGTGTGTGTGTGTGTGTATATGTGTGTGTGCTTTTCTGTATAAGTGAAGAAGTACCATTTAGAAAATAAAGTACATGGAATGTTCAGTCAGGAATAAAATACTTGTGTACTGAATTGGTAAAATTAAAATATATACTCACATAGGGTAAAGTTATATAGAGTAATCCCAGGTTATACCTAAACCAAATAATCTCAAACAAATCAATCCCGGGTTATACCTAAACAAACTACATTTCAGAGAAAAACACCCTAATCTCAGGGTAAACCTAAAAACTAACCACAGGGTAAATATGAACAACTAATCCCAGGATAAACCAAAATAGCTAATCACAGGGTAAACATAAAAAAACTAATCACAGGATAAACATAAATAAATAATCACATAATAAACCAAAATAACTCATCACAGGATAAACTTAAACAAACTAATCACATGATAGACCAAAATAACTAATAACAGGGTAAACTTAAATAAATTAATCACAGGATAAACATAAACAAACTAATCATATGAAAATCATAAATAAATAATCACATAATAAACCAAAATAACTCATCACAAGATAAACCTAAACCATGTAATCACAGGACAAACCAAAATAACTAATAACAGGGTAAACTTAAACAAAGTCATCACAGGATAAACATAAACAAACTAATCACATGAAAATACAAACAAACTAATCACAGGATAAACATAAACAAACTAATCACAGGATAAACACAAACAAACTAATCACAGGGTAAACATAAACAAACAAATCACATGGTAAATACAAACAAAGTAATCACAGGATAAACATAAACAAACTAATCACAGGGTAAAACATAAACAAACTAATCACAGGGTAAACATAAACAAACTAATCACATGGTAAACACAAACAAACTAACCACAGGATAAACGTATACAAACTAATCACAGGATAAACTTGAACAAATTAATCACAGGATAAACCTTGAACACACACACACACACACACACACACACACACACACACACACAGACACACACACACACACACACACACACACACCTAGGGGCAATTTGAAACAGACAGTAGGTCTAACATGCATGTGTTTGGACTGTGGGAGGAAACTGGAGAGCCCTAGACGAAACCCACACAGACACCCGGAGAACACTCCACACAGAAACACCTCTGCCGAGGCCGGGACTTGAACCCAGGGCCTTCTTGTTGTGAGACGGACATGATAACCACTAGGTCACCATGTACTGTGTGATAAAATGTAAATATAAACAGAATTTTGAAAATGTTTTAATAAATAATTGGCTGCAATCACTGGTGATTTGCTCTACTATAGCTATCAGATGCCGTTTGAACGCACAGCTATAGACTAAGAATGAACTTCAGTACTAACATTAACTTCACTTCATTACACCACACTGTCGTTGATTTTGTGTGTGTGTGTGTGTGTGTGTGTGTGTGTGTGTGTGTGTGTGTGTGTGTGTGGTGTTTGAGATTGCAGTGCCCTCCCAGCTCAGTTTGAGGTGCGTTGCTCTAATGAGACCCTGGGAACAGGAAAGTGTCTACTGCATGCCGCACGCACACACACACACACACACACACACACACACACACACACACACACACACACACACACACACACGCTTCTCCTGATTTAACTTTCTTCTGCTGTACACAGGAGAGATCAATTTTACTTGTTCTCTGAGTGAGTGGTTCTTTGCGTTTAATAATTCTACTACACCCGGCTAATCTGCTGAATACAGCACAGTCTGCCTAATACACAAGGTTGCCAAATATTTTGCAAAATATACACATCCTCATCCCATCTTCCTAACTGGTTAATCCTACAGTTTGTGTTGTGGTAATATTCGAGCCTATCACTACTGACCCGGAGTTAACTCTGGCCGGGTGTCCATGGGAGCCGACTGGCTGAGCTCTCATGGGAGGGATGGCCGGCACACGCTCACTTCCCTTTCACTCACAACAATCGCCAGCCAGCGGGCGTCTGTGAGTTTCTTCGTACAAGGAGGCGGATAGTGCTTTCCCTCTGAGTGTGTTAGACCGCAACCAAATACGCATGTGCCGCAGTTTGAAAAGAGGAAGGTGGCTAGCATTGCGTGTCATGGAGGGGTGAGCATGCTTTCACTCCTCCCAGGTCAGTGATGGAGTGAGGGAAGGTAATACCTGATGGGTGGGAATTGGATATGATCAAGATAGAAATATAATAGTGAAAAAAATATTTTTAAAAAATCAGACAGTGGGATAAAAAAGAACCATTGCTGACTTTCGTCAAGAGGGACTGCATAGCCGTCAGCATGTTTCTGCCCCTCGATGGTCTGATGAGCTGTCCAGGGTGTACCCTGCCCCTGCCTACAGTTGGCTGAGATGGGCGCCAGCCTCATTATGACACTAATTAGAATTTAGTGGTTTAGAAAATGAATGAATGTAGAATTTATTTAACATTAAATAATGTTTTCACAAATTCTAGAATAAACGGGGTCGGGCTCGTTGATTAGAGTATTATTTCTTTATATAAAATAAAAAAGGCAGAACAGTGGCAAAGTGGTTAGCGCATCCACGTCACAGGAAGAAGGTTCTGGGTTCGATTCCTAGCTCGGGTGTTTCTCTGTGGAGTCTGCATGTTCTCCTCATGCTTGTGTGGGTTTCCTCTGGGTACTCTGGTTTCCTCCCACAGTCCAAAAACATGCACAGTAGGTTAATTGGCCGTTCCTAATCTCCCCTAGGTGGGACTGTGAATGTTTGTCTGAGCGTTGTCTCCTGCGATGGCCTGGCGGGCTGTCCAGGGTGTACCCAGCCCTCGCCCGGAGTCGGCTGAGATGGGGGCCAGCCTCCCCATGACCCTAATTATGATTAAATGGTTCAGAAAATGAATGAATATTAGAAAATCCTTTATTTAATACCAGTGTGTTCCACTTTAATTTCTATAAAGGATGATGGATGATACATGGAGCGCTTGCTATAGGATGAGTTTAAAATGAAATACTTATCAAATATATGCAATTTAAAAAAAAAAAATCTGTTGTGTTTCTGGGTGCTGTTGGATGGTAAGAGCCTGAAATATATTAAACTGGTATTTTTCTTTTCACAACCACATGCAGCATGCTATCATTTCAGTCATAAATGTGAGAATTTTATTTAAAAATTTGACAAACAGTTCAAAAAAGCTCAACATTGCAAATCTATTTTATAAATCCACTTTTTGTCTTAAAACTACTAGAATCAACTTTTATCGTTATATTTTTGGTGAGCTCCTGAAAAATAAAAACATTTTCCTTCTAAAATAATAACAAACACTGGAGATGTAGGATATGTTTATTTTGTCGTCTTTTTTTTTTTTTCGCACATTCATCCATTCATTCATTTTCTGAACCGCTTCATCCTATTTCGGGTCACGGGGAGGCTGGCGCCCATCTCAGCTGACTCTGTGCGAGGGCAGGGTATGCGTTGATCAGTTCATCAGGCCATCGCAGGGCCAAGACTCACAGAGCCATTCACTTTCACACTAACATCTAGAGGTAATTTGGATCAGCTGATTATCCTACTGTGTATGTTTTTGGACCGTGGGAGGAAACCGGAGCCTGATATGCAGCCCAGACTTTTACATGAACCTCTCACCGCAAACAGTGAGAGACATGAGTGGCCTTTGACTATACAGTTAGCTGCACTGGGGTGTGTATATATATATATATATATATATATATATATATATATATATACACACACACAGGGATCTCTTGCTACTTCGTGCTTCAATTCATGTGGCTTCAGTGCATTGCAGTTTAAAAAAAAATTTTCATCGAATTAAAAAATAAGGAAATTAAGAAAGAATAGGGGGAAAGTTAAGGAAAATGCCACAAAAACGAGGCCAATTATGCAAAAGAAAACCCAAACAAACAAAACAAAATACAACCCAAAACCCCCCAACAAAAACTACTTACATTTTTATGTGAGGTGCGCATCTGCGTGTGTGCACGCGCGTCTGAATGTGTGTGTACAGTGGTATCTCACCTTACGATAGTCCCAGCAAATGAAAAATCCAAGTCACGAAAAACATTTTC
Source organism: Plotosus lineatus (assembly GCA_024760905.1). Lineage (NCBI taxonomy): Eukaryota > Metazoa > Chordata > Actinopteri > Siluriformes > Plotosidae > Plotosus > Plotosus lineatus. The sequence goes on from CM045733.1 coordinate 8,145,423, forward strand.
CAAAATTTTTTATCTCTCTATACGAAACAAGTTCTCCTTATGAAACGTGCCAAACGTGCCATTCAAACATTCATACAATGCACAAGCTTCTCTCCCATTGACTATCTCCCAACACCCCCCCCTGCTGGCCTCCCATTGGCTAGGAGGGATGACACAGCTCCCTCCCATTGGCTATTATGGAGCACCCATAATGCTTTTCATGTAAAGGACAGAGTTACTGTTGTTTCAGGAGTTTTTTGAGTGTGCTCATTGCAACGTTATTTTTTGGCTTAGGCTTTCAGATTATAACTCTGCTTAGAAGACATGATCAATACACATGCACGCGCGCACACACACACACACACACACAGGCACACACAGGCACACACACAGGCACACACACACACCCACACACGCATGTGATTCCCGGTGCGAGTGAAAAGAAGAAGTGGGCTCGTGGCATGTGGTTGAGTGATATCGCAAAGGAATTTGGCCAAACCTGTCTACCATCGGTACGATATTGAAGCAGAAGGAGGTCTTAAAAGGTATACTTTTATCATTTTTAAAGGGTTTAGGGGGTAGTATTGGGCCCTTGGAACAAATCACACGTTTTACATGTAAAATGCGGTTCAATTTACGAAAAATCCAGGTTACGAAAAAGGCTCTGGAACGGATTAATTTCGTAAGGTGAGGTACCACTGGATTTATATTTTATTCACAGCTTATGCATTTTTTAATGTTTAATTGTTATTATAAGAATTTATAACATTGAATATGTATTTCGTGATATCATATAAACATATACATGTGCATATACATCAGTCGGGGGGGGGTGATCCTACTTCGCGGAATCAGTAGTCGGGGGGGGGGGGGGAAATCTTGGTCCCAATTAACGCGGAAAGTGAAGGATCCCTGTACATTTATTTATCTTGTTTTATTACCTTCGTGTGTAAGTTTCCGACACACAACCATATTTTTTAGTTATTGTGGATACAATTAATCTTATTTAAATTAGAATGAACAGGCATAAAGGCTTATAATAAAATCATTAAGAAAAGAAAACCATCTCAGACCCTTAACCAGGCAGTTTATAGAAACAGATGCATTCTGAGCTGTATTCAACGGGATTAAGTCCAAACATTTTGTCAATACCACACATATTTTGTCAATGCGATTTGAAGGTCATGTGTGTTCACAGGCTATAGGAGCGTATAACTCTAGTCATAATGATCACATAAATCACTGCAAATGGGGTTTAATTCAACAAAATGGCTTCCAGAGTGGACAGCATGGTAACGTAGAGGTTAGTGCATCCATCTCACAGCAAGAAGGTTCTGGGTTCGAGTCCTGGACTTGGTGAGGACATTTCTGTGTGGAGTTTCCATGTTATCCCTGATCCGGTTTCCCAGTCCAAAGACATGAAAGATAGGTTCCCTGGCTGCTCCAAATTGACACTAGGTGTTAATGTAAATGTGTGTGTGTGTGTGTGTGTGTGTGTGTGTGTGTGTGTGTGTGTGTGTTGGCCCTGTAATGGACTGGTGAGCTGGAAGTACCACAATTGGAAGCGATATGCTCTAGCCTTCCCGCGATCCGAGTCAGATTAAACATTTCAGGAAATGAATAAATAAATAAGTGGCTTTCACAGTAATTATTTAACAGCTTATGAATTAGCACTTGGTCGAGCATGTTCAACTGTACTGTATTAGATTTAACAGGTTAAGGACAGTTGGGGCCATGGTGGTCTGATGGTAAGGCCAAGGTCGGGGGTTCAAGACCCGCTATCAGTGCTTGTCACTGCTGTCTCCCCAGTGCAGCGAACTGGGTTATCAAAGGCCGGCCATGTCTCTCACTGTCCATGGTGAGAGGTTCCTGCCCTGCGATGGCCTGGTGAGCCGTCCAGGGTGTACTCTGCCCTCACTCAGAGTCAGCTCAGATGGGTGCTGACCTCCCTACGACCCTAATTAGGATTAAGTGGTTGAAAAAATAAAGTTAAGAAAGTTAAGATTGCAAAATATAACAATAACCTATAAGAGCTTATTATATACTCGCCACATAAAGAAACTGTGCACACACAAAAGTTTTCACCTTGAAATTGAAATTTCACCTTGAAAAACAACACAACAAAGAATGATTTATATTCTTTAAATTCTGAATTATTGGCCCACAACAAAATGTGAAAAAACATGACTACTGTCTGTGATGACTGCGTTAAAGTTTGTAAACGAATGTGGGCTCACACAACAAAGTCACAAATTCAATAACGGGTATGGCCACCCTGGCGTTTATCACAGCAGCGCATCACCATCGCGTAGAGTCCAACAAATGAGCAAAAAGGGAGGCTTGGGGAAATGGCCTGCCATGTCCTCGACAAATCTCTAGCCATGTCACGGACGTTATCTGGAGATGGGTAGACGGCGGTCCATCTCATCCCACACATGCTCTATCGGGAAGAGGTCGGGTGAATTTGCAGGCCATGGCAGTAACTGGACATTGTTTAGTTGTAGAAAATCCATAGCAACCCGAGCTGTGTGCGGACGTGCGTTGTCCTGTTGAAACGTCAACCCTGAACCATGACGTTGCATAAAGGGAAGTGCTACAGGCCTCAGAATCTGATCCCTGTAACCACCACCGGTGAGATTGCCCTGGAAATCACTGGAGGGGTTCTGTGGCGTGCTGTAATCCCACCCCAAACCATAACCGATCCACCTCCAGAACGATTCCTCTCAACCACAGTTCCGTGCATAATACTCCCACACACGCCGGTCCTCACATTGGCACCAGTCACTGTGAGAAATGTTGAATTTCGATTCATCCGTAAAGACAACATTCCTCCACCAAATTCGTGGATGGCTGACATGATTGACGGTTCTTTCGATGCCGTTGAGTAAGAATGGGCCGTACAGCAGGGTGGTGTGGTCGAATCCCATACTGACGTTATCAATTTCGTACTGTGTTGGGATGGATACGGTGTAGTCATGGAATGGTCCGAGAGGTGGTCACTGACGTCTGGAACCTGTGATGGAGATGAGTAACAAGTATCTATCTGTCCTGTCTTGGCATCGTTACTCTGGGACGTCCGGAACGTGGCCGGTCAGAAACGACATTTGTGTTCCGATGACGCCTGATTAATGCAGATATCGTGTTGCGATGACATTGGAAATGTGCTGCCACCTGCTGTTGGCTCATTACTGCTTGAAGCATACCAATGGCTTCATGATGTTGAGCATTTGTCAGTCTTGGTATGTTGTGCATGTGCCTCCATATGAGAATTTGTAAATGTTTGAATGACCCAAGAACAGGCTTTACAATGTGACAGCTGTTTGAAGCTGCACATGCTGCACGTGGTGTAACGCACCGCACGTCCACAGACCGTCAACAATGACATCACACTGACTGGTGCTTTCGTGAGCGCTTGTTTGACTCCAGTACTTACTGTGTTCGAATCTGAGCTTACTATAAAAGCTATATGTGCTTCTATTCATAATTATTGTATGCACAGTTTCTTTATGTGGCCAGTATATCACAGGATACTAATTTTTTGAGTTGAGAGGTTCTGGTTTAGTTTACATCGGATCTTGTCTCTTCTTTTTGTATATGACGTTGTCCTTTATCAAATCTTCATCAAATCAGGACCTCCAGCTGTCATTGGAGCGATTTGCAGTTGAGTGTGAAGCAGCTGGGATGAGATTCAGCCTTTCTAAGTCTGAGACCATGGTTCTCAGAAAAAAGGGTGGAATGCCCCTTCTGAGTCGGGAATGAGGTCCTGCCCCAAGTGGAGGAGCTCAAGTATCTCGGGATCTTGTACACGAGTGAGGGAAGGATGGAGTGGGAGATCCACAGGCAGATTGGTGCAGCCTTTGCTGTAAAGAGTAGCCTGTACTGGTCCATCATAGTGAAGAGGGATCTGAGCCGCAAGGCAAAGCTCTCGATTTACCAGTCGATCTAGGTTCCAACCCTCACCGGTGGTCATGAGCTTTGGATAGTGACCGAAAGAACAAGGTCGTGGATACAATTGATTGAAATGAACTTCCTTCGCCGGGTGGCAGGGCTGTCCCTTAGAGATAAGATGAGAAGCTCAGCCATCCAGGAGGAGCCGCTGCCCCTCTGTGATGAGAGGAACTAGTTGAGGTGTCTCGGACATCTGGTTAGAATGCCTTCCAAATGTCTCTCTGCTGTGGTGTTTCAGGCATGTCCAACAGGGAAGAGACCCCAGTGTCGGCCCAGAACATGCTGGAAGGACTATGTTTTTTGGCTGGTTTGGGAATGCCTTGGTGGGAACCCTTTTTTTTTCTTTAGCGTCTATTGAATTTAGTTTTTTCTAGATACTACAATGAAAAAGAGGAAAATCTAGCCTTTAATTCAAGTGCATTTATTCAGTGAGAAAAAAAAAAATCCACATTAATACCCCCATTTCTCTGGAGCGCGGCAGACTCGCGAAAGCAAAACCGTAGTCATCCTCCAACGTTCCTCAGTCACGCTGTCGCCTTCCGTGTCCTTCCGTACGATTCCAAAGGGATTACTTCCGTCAGGCCAAAATCTTTCGCAAACGTGCTTTTGAACATGTTCAAAAGCACGTTCACATAAATATTTTCCGACAGTGTTCCCTCACGTTCCGCAGTCCTTCCGCAAACGTTCCGTGATTGTTTCTTTTATTCCGCAAGTCTTCCGTGAACGTTCCGCGAACATTCCTCCGTCTTCCGGGTGATCAAAAGCGGCCACAGAATCCCCACGGAATAGTCACGGAAGGTTTGTGGAATACATGCAGAACGTTTGCGGAATGGTTGCTGATAACACGGAAGGCTTGAGGAACACTCAAGGAAGTCACTTCCACTATAAATTATTCCAGGTCATTCACTTTATTTTTTCTGTTTTCCTGTTCATGTCATAAAGTTTTAAAGTTATAATCACTGTGGTTTGGACTTGTGTGCATGGTTTTTAGTCTGGAATGATTTATTGATGTGCAAATAAAAGGAACGTATTGATATTGTTGATATTAAACATATTAATATGTTAAATTTTAAATTTATTGTAAATTATAAACATATTGCTCATTAGAAATATATGGTAAATTACAAACATATGTTAAATTTTTAATTTATTGTACATTATAAACATATGATACAATATAATCATATAGTATGAATGAGAGAATGAGCTTCCTTGGTCGATTTCGCATATTTATAGGCAGAATCAGGAGCAAATCCTTTGATCTTTGCCGATTTTTCCTTGTTGAAACGTGGTTACGCCAGGTATTCCTCAGTCATTCTTCAGTCATTCCTTAGTCATTCCGTGTTGAACATGAACTTTCCAACTTCATTCTGCCTGTTCGGCAATCATTCCGTAGCTCTTCCTTCTAAAATGGAGTAGGGCCATAGTCGTTTCTCGAGTATTCCGTGCCTTCCGTGAACGTTCCGTGAATTATCCGAAGGTCTTCCTTTGCAAGTCACACTGGTTCCGAAGGTAAACCGAGTGCTTTTACGCATGTATTCCGACATTGTACCGCGGTCTTTCCGTGTCTTTTCTGCACATCCCATGAACGTTCCGAAGGTCTTCCGAGGGTACATTTTTCCTTAGGTTTTTGACCCATTTTCCGTGTAATAATGCCGAAGCTCCTCCCTAGAATGCGTTCCGCCCCTTTCCGCCACAATCACTGCATTCCGCGCTCCATTGAAATGGAGGTAGAAGAAATAATTATTTTACATCACATCATGTGAGCCCCAATTATTAGTTCCCTGATGCTTATACTTTGTACAGCAACCTTTTACCAATAGAACAGCACCTCATCTTCTCTCATAATGTTTTACAAGATGGGAGATTACTGAAAGAAGATCTTGGACTGTTCCTCTCTGCACAATCTGTCTAAATCATCCAGCGACCTGGTCCTCTCCTCTGCTCTCTCCTCTCCAGTTCATTCCACAGGGTTTCAATAGGGTCGAGGTCTGCGGACTGAGATGGCCATGGGAGGAGCTTGATTCTGTGTCTGGTGAACCATTTCTGAGTTGATTTGGCCACATGTTTAGGGCCATTACCTCGCTGAATGACACAGTGACGTCCAATCTTCAGCTTTCAGGCAGAGCCACTAGATTTTTATTTAAAATCTCCTGGTATTTCAGTGCGTTAGCAAGGTTCCCAAGGCCTCTGTAGGAGAAACAGGCCACAGCATCACAAGTCCTCCCACAGACTTCACAGTGGGCGTGAGGTGCTTTTCTGCATTCTCATCTTTTGTGTTCCACCAGACCCACTTAGAGTGTTTGTTGCCAAAAGCTCTATCTTGGTCTCATCTGACCAAAGCACACGGTCCCAGTTGAAGTCCCAGAATCACTTAGTGAACTCCAGACATTTGTGTTTATGATTGTGAGTGAGAAAAGTTTTTTTTCCCCTGCATGCCTCCCAAACAGCTTGTTGGCATGTCGATGGCTCCTGATGGTTCCCATTAGTTGCGATTCTTTGACAGTGAACTTTGGAGAACTTTTTATTTCTCTTCCCATCCTTCTCACTGTGTGTGGTGACAAAATAACCTCATGTCCTCATCCAGGCTTGTTTATCACTGTTCTGGTTGTTTTAAACCTCTTAACGATTCCTCTGGCAGTAGATATGCAGGTGCAGGTGAGGGGTGATTTTCTTGCAGCCATTGCCTGACTTGTGAAGGTCGACACACATCTGCCTTACTTGAATGGTGTGTTCCTTTGTAGGAGAAATGGCCTCTGTGTCACGTCATATTTATACCCCAGGGAAACAGGAAGTGATTAATTACTAATTAAATGTTCCCAGATGTGCTGATTAACTTTGTAAACTACTCTAGAAATGACAGAAATACTGCAATTACAATTATTTGGTGGAAATTGTTAGAGGTGGGCAGTGGCGGTCTAGTGGTATATGGCGCTGGATCGCTGATCCAAAGGTTGGGGGTTCGAGGCCCACTCTCCACAAGGTTGTCACTGCTGTCCCCCCCGTGCACTAACTGAGTTATCAAAGGCCGGCCATGTCTCTCACTGTGTATGGTGTGAGGTTCATGTAAAAGAACCATTGCTGACTTTCAACAAGAGTAGGCTGCAAAGCCGTCAGCGTGTTTCCATCCTGCGATAGCCTGGCGAACTGTTCAGGCCTCGCCCGGAGTTGGCTGGGATGGGCGCCAGCCTCCCCGTGACCCTAATTAGGATAAAGCGGTTACAGAAAATTAATGAATGAATGAAATTGTTTGGGGTGCAAATAATTGTGGAACACAGGATATTGAGAATAATTTGGAATTAAATTGTTATAAAAACAATATACATTTAAAACAGTAATGAATATGAATATCTGATGAACCGCTAGGCTCGGGTGTAAAAACCCAAACAGTTAATCAATCAAAAATCAATCAATCCAAAAAATACCCTTCACCCCATTTAATGATTGCTTATTATTTCAAGAAAGTGAACCAATCAGATCACGATCCCGTATAGGTTATATTACATAATATTCGCCTCAGTTATCATTTCTGATATTTTTAAATATACAGTGGTATCTCACCTTACGACATTAATCCGTTCCAGAGCCTTTTTCTTAACCTGGATTTTTCATAAGTTGAATTGCATTTTACATATAAAATGTGTGATACGTTCCAAGGCCCCCAATACTACCCCCTGGACCCTTTAAAAATTATAAAAGCATACCTTTAAGACCGCCTTCTGCTTCAATATTGTACTGATGTTAGACGGGTTTGGCCATATTCCTTTGCGATATCACTCAACCGCATACCACGAGCCCGCTTCTTCTTTTCATTCGCACGTGTGTGTGCACGCGTGTGTGTGTGTGCGCGTGTGTGTTCACCATGTCTTCTTAGCAGAGTTATAATCTTACAAATGTTTATGGAAGGTTAAAAGCCAGTAACTCTGTCCTTTACACGGAAAGCATTATGAAAGATGCGGCTTCATAATAGCCAATGGAAGGGAGCTGTGTCATCCCTCCTAGCCAATGGGAGGCCAGCGGGGCGGGATGTTGGGATATGTAGTCAGTGGGAGAGCAAGTCGTGCATTGTTTGAATGTTTGAACTGTGCGTTTGAATGTTTGAATGGCGTGTTTCGTAAGGAGAACTTGTTTCGTATACAGAGACAAAAAAATTAGGAAAATGTTTTTCGTAAACTGGATTTTTCAGATTTTGGGACTATCGTAAGGTGAGGTACCACTGTATATACATCCCTTCAGCACAACAAATAATACAATGCAAAACAAATTCTGGGCCGCACCTCTGCTGTGCCCATACTTTCCATATTAAATCTTTACTACACACTCTTACATCATCTCCGAATACGACCCTTTGATGTTTGTATTTATATGCTGGCTGTTAGACTGGAGCTCTTTTTATAAAGTAGTGGAACTGACACTTTACTCTTGTGCACCCATCAAGTTGTCCCGTGAGTGTGTGTACGTGTGTGTGTGTGTGTGTGTAGTTTGCAGTAGCTGGCTCTTGAATGCATGCTGCATGTGTAATAAAGTCTTTTATGTGTCAGCGACTCATGGCTGCTGAACTGCAATGTATGAAGCCGTCCTTTAAATGTCACCTTGTGAAAATGCAGCACAGCTCCAGCGCACACTCTTACCGACGCACGCACATGCAGCCTGACCAGTGACAGGTTACGGCAGTACAAGCAAGAATACTTACACATCCATGACTTAATAAAATCTGAGGACATCCCTAACTTCAGTCTGCAAAACGCCCCCATCCAACCACAACAACCCACCCCCCTTTAAAATCTAATGGACGTGATGGAAAGCGTACAGTTATACTATTAGGGGTAAAAAATGATCTCCGCCTGTGTCCCTTGGCTACACATGGACCTATTAATGCCAATCAGGACGCAGGAGGAGATTATGATCGAAGTGAGGCTCCTTGCCTTGGAGATGGAGAGATCATATCTTCTCTCTGCTTTCAATCAATACAGGCTGATTCTAATATCCATTGATTGCATCATACGCACGATCCCCAAATCCCAAATGCGATTATATAATGGGCGGCCGTGACACTTTATTGAAAACAATGAGTCTGACACTGAGGCATGGGGAGAAGGGAGGAGGAAGTATTCATCTTGCTGTGTCACTTTATTGAGCCACACTGCTCCATCTACCTGCTCTGTGGAGTCCCTATTGTGATACGCAGCCGTCTGTCTTACACTCGTGTCGAATAGTATATTGTGCTTTTGCTGACTGACAGTTTTGTGGTCTTGAGTTATATTCCGAAAAAACGTTGACTTGGGGGTATTGGTTTCAAACACTGGGGAAAAAAACCTTCAAAACCCTAACATATTTTTATAAGCTTAAAAAATGATAGTAGGGATGCTAGTTAGTTAGCTAACCTGCTAATAATTCATTATGATTCTGATTATCATTATCATGATGACACTGTTTGGGCCCTCGAGCAAGGCCCCCTAACCCTGAAATTGGGGGGGGGGGTTCATACTGATGCCTGATGCCACACTGTGGAAGTGATCAGCACGTCCACCTCACAGCAAGAAGGTCCTGGATTCAATTTCCAGGCTTGTCCATTTCTGTGAGGAAGTTTCATGTTCTTCTCGTACTTGCGTGGTTTTCCTCTGGTTCCTCTAGGTTCCTCCCACGGTCCAAAAACTTGCACAGTAAGCTGATTTTCTGTTCCAAATCGCCTCGAAGTGTGAGTGTGAGTGTGTATGGTTGTGTGAGTGTTGGGTCTGCGAAGGCCAGGCGAGCCGTCCATGGTGTACCCCGAGTCGGCTGATTTAGGGCCGCCCTCATTAGGAGTAAGCAGCTGAGAAAACGAAGGAATGTATAAATGAATGTTGATGGGGACACGGTGGCCCAGTGCTTTTCACGTCCACCTCATGGCAAGAAGCTCCTGGATTCGATTCCCAGCTCGAGTGTTTCTGTGTGGGGTTTGTATGTTCTCCTTGTGCTTGCGTGGGCTTCATCTGAGTCCTCTGGTTTCTTCTCAGAGTACAAAAACATACACAGTAGGATCATCTGCTGATCCAAATTACCCCTAGGTGTGAGTTTGAGTGTGAATGGATCTGTCATTGTTGGCCCCGCAATGGCTTGGTAAGCTGTTCAGGGTGTACCCCACCCTCACCCAGAGTCAGCTGAGATGGGCGCCAGCCTACTCGCAACCCTAATTAGGATTAAACATTTTAGAAAATGAAAGAATAAATAAATTGTGAGGCACTCTACCGAATGTAGGCGTTGAATACTTGTTTAGTACTCAATCTTCACTTGCTCACTTGAAAGATCGGAAGTCCGAATAAGCCGCGCTTTGTCTCAGAAGCACCATGCGTCACTTGCGACAAGCGCCTACATTCGGTGGAGAGCCTCACAATTAATAAATGATGTTTGTTGGTGGTATGGCGGTGTACTGGTCAGCACGTCTGCCTTACGGCAAGAGTATCCTGGCTTCAAGTCCCGGGCTGAGCTTGAGCGTTTCTCTAAGAAACCTCCAGGTTGTCCCTGTACTAGTGTAGGTTTCCTCTGGGTCCTCCTGTTTCCTCCTCCAGTCTAAAGCGATGCACATTAGTCTAACTGGCTGTTTCATGTGTGAGTGTGAGTATGTGTTGTCCAGGCGATGGTCAGGCGAGCTATTCAGGGTGTACCCTGTCCCTGCCCAGAGCCTACTGAGCTAGACCTCAGCCCCCGTGCGACCCCAATAGGATTAATCGGTTAATCAAATAAATGAGTGAGTAAGTTGCTCCAGATAAGGGCTTGTGATAAATGTCATTAATGTAACGTCACCCTGAGCACCTTTCATCCATTAACGATGCTCATTATACCGTTAATTTGTTAAGTGCACTCCAGCTCTCCTCCGATGGAATGTAACCGCGGACATTTACTCGAGTTCGGCGCTTACATCGAAATGTGAGGTCTTGGGTCGTTATTTGGATTTTACTATTTGTCGCAGCTTTTTATTTCGACTCCGCTGCATCTCAGAGGCAAATCCGAGACCTTTTTCTCCATGTCGTTCATCCGCCAGCTCTGATCACTACTACGTTTTCACACATTCCGATGTTTTTCGCACACTTCCTGTCCAGTTAAAACAGGTTATTAGAACAATTATAATGTTTTCTGAATGTTTGTGATAAACTAAACGATTAAACATCCATCTATGTGTTGAGAAAATTACCCTGCTGCCTTAGTTAACTAAACTTTAATGACCCCTCTTGGGTCTGGGGCCCATTCACATGTTTTATGTTCCATTATCAGTTCAGTTTTGCTGAAATTTTCTTTTATTAATCTGATTAATCCCCTAAAGGAACTGATCCATTTATTCATTTTCTGAACCACTTTATCCTAATTAGGGTCACCGGGAGGCTAGTGCCCATCTCAGACGACTCTGGGCGAGGGCAGATTACACCCTGGACGGCTCACCAGGCCATCGTAGGGAGGAAACACACTGACGGCGATGCAGCTTCCTCTTTACAAAAGTCAGCAATGGCTCTTTGATACCTCCATTTCACTGAACTACGGCATGTAAGGATCGTAGCGAAAAGTGGCGGAACGCAATCTGCAGAAGAGCTTCGGAATTTTTACATTTCGGCGAATGATTGAGCGAGTAAATAGTAAGAGGACGACACGGTGATACTGAGATTAACACATCTACCTCAGGGCAGTGGTGGTCTAGTGGTATAGGGCGCTGGTTCGCTGATCCAAAGGTTGGGGGTTCGAGTCTCACTCTCCACAAGGTTGTCACTGTCCCCCCAGTGCAGCTAACTGGGTTATCAAAGGCCGGCCTTGTCTCTCACTGTCCATGGTGTGAGGTTCATGTAAAAGAACCATTGCTGACTTTCAACAAGAGGAGCTGCAAAGCCGTCAGCGTGTTTCTGTCCTGTGATGGCCTGGAGAGCTGTATAGAGTGTACTCTGCCCTTGCCTGGAGTCGGCTGGGGCGCGCGCCAGCCTCCCCGTGACCCTAATTAGGATTAAGCGGTTACAGAAAATGAACATGTCTACCTCACTGCTCGAAGGTCCTGGGTTTAAGGACTTGCCGAAGGTGTTTTGGAGTGTTTGCATGTGCTTCCTATGCTCGCATGGGTTTCCTCTGGGTTCTCAGGTTTCCTCCCACAGTCCAAAGACATGCACATTAGGCAAAGTGACTGTTCCATACTGGCCCTAGTGTTAATGGTGTTTTGAGTGAGTGTGTGTCTGTGTGTGTGTGTGTGTGTGTGTGTGTGTGTGTGTGTGTGTTGGCCTATGACGATCTGGCAAGCTGTTTAGGGTGTGTTTACGCAATGCTGGCTGAGATAGGTTCCAGCCTCTCCATGACCGTAGCAGGATTAAGTGGCTCAGCAAATGAGTGAGAGAGAGCGAATGAGTGTTTTTGGTGAACCTGTGAGAAAATCTCTTTAGAAGCCCTGGACACACACAGCTCCTGTGGCAGCTTTAAGTCCACTGTGATGTAATAGGAAGAAAGATGAGGGCTCATTGGACAACAGACTTTTAATATGTCATTTTCGGTTTCGCTCGGACGCCGCGGGTTTCTGTGGATGGATGAGATTTTGGGCTGGAGAGTTATTGCACTGGAGAAAACAATCTCAGTCCTCTGTATTGGACAGAGAGCTATTTGTTTGTTCCACCTACAGTCACAGCTTCTATGTAATGAGGTCTGTGTAAAAGGGGCGGAGCCTCGTAATGACTGGGTTTAAGTGCAGAAAAAAAGAAAAGTACAACAGTCAGAAACTTGTGATGGTCTGTGGCTGGTTCTCCAAGAAGCTTATAGAACCGTCTGCACTTTATCTGAGACTTTTCTTTTTAGAGGCACGGTGCTTAGCACGTCCGAAAAGGTCTTGGGTTCAATTCCCTGGCCTAGGCGTTAGTGTGTGGAGGTTGCAGGTTCTCTACGTGCTTGCGTGGGTTTCCTCCAGGTCCTCCGGTTTCTCCCACAGTCCAAAAACATGCACTATCGGTTAAATGGCTGTTCAAAATCATCTCTAGGTGTGAGACTCAGTGTGAATGGTTGTACGTGTATTGGCCCTGCAACGGCCTGGCGAGCTGTCCAGGGTGTACTCCACCCTGCCTTCACCCAGGATCAGCTGAGATGGGTGCCAGCCTCTCCGCAGTGCGATGGCCCGGCAAGGTGTCCAGGTTGTACCCCACCCCGTCTTTGCCCAGAGTCGGCTGAGATGGGCGCCAGCCTCCCCCTGACCCGATTTGTGATAAACCAGCTAGAACATGAATGGGGTAAATATTATTTTTATGCACATGGCTGTTATCATAGCTTTTGTTTTGACTTACGTTTTATTTAGGCCTTCAATTTGTTTTATTTTTACAGTAAACATCAAAGAGTCGTATTCCGAGATGATGTAAGGGTGGGTGAGTAGTAAAGATTGAATGCGGAAAGTACGCACAGCTGTATTCATATCTGATGGAGCGAAGTCTGAAAAGGTTTTGAGTTTTATTTTAAACAATCGACTGGTTTTATTTTTAGTCATTTTAAATTCTACTGCACATTCCGTTCGCCCTGTAAAAAGGACACATGACTGCTTTATCTTCAGCGAGCTGTCCAGGATCTGCTCTGGCCCTCACCCAGAGACGTCTGAGATGGGTTCCAGCATCCTCGCGCTACGACAGCCTGGTGAGCTGTTCAGGATGTACTCTGCCCTGGCTCAGAGTCGGGTGAGATGGACGCTAGCCTCCCTGCACTGTAATGGCCTGGTGCGCTGTCCAGGGTGTACTCTGCCCTCGCCCAGAGTCGGCTGACACGGGGCGCCAGCCTCCCTGTGATCCAAATTAGGGTTAAGTGCATTGTCTATCGCGCTCAGCACTGCTGCTACGACTTTGAAAGCCACTCGCCACCGGCACTGCTGGACTCGTGTGTCAGGACTGATGGTTAAGGCGGAGGGTTACTGAGCAGAAGGTGAGATGTTCTCAAACGTTCAGCTTTGGTAGATAATCTGGATCAAATTCTGAATTCAGGAATTTTTCAAAGGATTCTTCAACATATATTTTTGACATGTTTGTTTATATAGAGGATTGTTGGCTTGGTTGAGATTTGTTCTCTCATTCTTTGCTGAACTGCTTTATCCTACTAGGGTCACAGGAACGCTGGTGCCTATCTCAGCCGACTCTGAGCCAGGACTTGAACCCAGGAGCTTCGAGCTATGAGGTGGATGTTCCGACTATTGCACTACCGTGCTCATTTTTTTTCGGTGTTATTTTTTCATGATGTTTTTTTTTCGGTATTCCACTCACAGATATAAATCGACCCTGATAATCAACGGCACTATTAAGTGGGTTTAAATATTAAATGAACAGTACAGTACAGGATCCGTGTTAAATGAGGAAGTGAATGAGGTGTTTATCTTTTTCCTAATGTGCACTCTCTCTCTCTCTGTCTCTCTCTCCTCCTCTCTCTGCCTCTCCCCCTCCCCCTTCTCTCTCTCCCCCACCTCTCTCTTTCTCCCCCCTTTCTGTCTTTCCCCCCTCTGTCTCTGTCTCCCCTCTGTTTTTCTCTCCCTCTTGCCTCCACTCCTCTGTCTCTCTCTCTCTCTCTCTCTCCCCCCGTCTCTCTCTCCCTGCCTCTCTTTCCTCCTCTCCGTCTCGTTCTCCCCTGCCCCCCTGACTCACCCCGCCTCTCTCCACCTCTACCTCTCTCCCCTCTCTCTACTCCTGCCTCTCCCCTCTGCCTCTCCACCCCTCCTCTGTCTCTCTCTCCCTCCCTCTTTCCCCTGTCTCTGTCTGTCTGTCCCCTGCCTTCCACCCTCTGCCTCCACCCTCTCTCTGTCTCTTCCTCCCTCTGTCTCTCTCTACCCCCCGACTCTCTTCCCCCTGCGTCTCTCCCCTGCCTTCCTATCCCCTGCCACTTCCCCTCCCTCTATCTCTCCCCTGCCCCCTCTGCCTCCCCTGTCTCTCGCTCTCCCTGCCTCCCCCACCTCTTTCCTCCTGCCTTCCCCCTTCTTTCTCTCTCCCCCTCTGTCTGTCTCCCCCTCTCTCTCCCCACTCTCTTTGGCTCTCCCCTTTCCCACTATCTATCTATCTATCTATCTATCTATCTATCTATCTATCTATCTATCTTTCTTTCTCTCTCTCTCTATTTATCTATATCTCTCTCCCTCTGTCTCTCTCTTTCTCCCTCTCTTCTTTAGCTCTTTGTTTCACAGATGAATGTGGTGAATATAAGGTTGGTGTGGTACAGTGACAATGTCTAAGCTTTGTGCAGAAAGAATGAGCAAAACACACACACACACACACACACACACACACACACACACAAAGGCAAGCGTAGAGAGCCTTGACAGAGCTGCGAGTGATAAATCAAAACAGCGATACGATGTAAATGCAATAACACACGAGGCACCATAAATCAACTGAGCTCAGCTGAACAGTGAGAAAAAAACAAAAAGAAAAAGAATAAGAAGAAGCACAAACTCCCTGGGTGTTCATTTCTTTTGTTTTTGGCTAAAAAAAAGGCTTTCTGTTCTGGAAGCAAAAAATGCCAATCCTACCTTTATTTGTGTGTGTGTGTGTGTGTGTGTGTGTGTGTGTGGGTGTGTGTGGGTGTGTGCTTATGATTGATGGAGGCGTACCCACTTTTCGAATGGTCATAGTTCTTGGAAGTAAAGCAGGGACGAGCGCGGCGGTTCGAGACAAGGCTCGAGGGAATAAATGCCTCTATCTCTAAAGAAAAAAAAAACACAGACACAAATAAACATCACAGAACACACACAACACTGACCAGAGGAAAATAACATTCAGCAGCGAGCACAGACGCTATCAGCACGACGATCTGTCTGTACACACACCGCCGTCTGGGAAAAAAAAGACAATTCCTTGATATAAACACAAGCCGGTTTAGCGTGCCTCGGGTAATAAAGGAGTTTGTGCAACTTAATATAAGTTTTATGCCCTGTCTGCGGTCGGGTTTTTATCACCATGTCCTCGGGTAACAGAAATGACTCCGAATCATGAGAAGGGCTGAAACTGTTACAGAGCGACACAGTCTGCATGATGAGGCTCCTCAGGGGGGAGTGACACGCTCCTCACCTTGCTTCAGGGAGGTCTCCTTCTATCCTAACATAACATAAAGCCAGTTCTGGGCTTGCTGTGTGCGACTGGAAAATTAAACCACACACACACATACACAGAAGAATATTGGTTCAGGTGAACATGCTTTTACCTGCTGAAGACCCCACCAAGATCGAGAGTGAAGACTCCACAGGACAGCGGGCACAATCCCACCACTGTCTCTTTTCTCCTCCTCCATGTTTTTTTCCTCCCCTAATTTTAGGCGTACCCAATTTCCACCTTTCAAGTGCCGCCTCCCGATTACGTACGACCACCACCAACGACCGAAGGGTGTAAGCATGTACATGTGATGCTGCCACTCACCTCTTTATCTCCCTCTCACTGCTGCTCATGTATACAGTGGTGCCTCACTTTAGGATAGTCCCAGCAGACGAAAAATCCATTTTCCAAATTTTTTCTCTCTGTATACGAAGCAAGTTCTCCTTACGAAACGCGCCAAACACACCATTCAAACCTTCAAACAATGCACGAGCTGCTCCCCCATTGACTATCTTCCAACATCCCGCCCCGCTGGCCTCCCATTGGCTAGGAGGGATGACGCAGCTCCCTGCCATTGGCTCTCTCCCAACATCCCGCCCTGCAGGCCTCCCATTGGCTAGGAGGAATGATGCAGCTCCTTGCCGTTGGCTCTCTCCCAACATCCCGCCCCGCAGACCTCCCATTGGCGAGGAGGGATGATGCAGCTCCCTCCCATTGGCTATTATGGAGCTGCATCTCTCTTAATGCTTTTTATGTAAAGGACAGAGTTACTGTTGTTTTTTGATTCAGGCTTTTAACCTTCCATAAACATTTGTAAGATTATAACTCTGCTAAGAAGACATGGTCAACACATGCGCGTACACACACACATGCGTGCACAAACACACATACACGCGCACACACACACACACACACACACACACACACACACAGGCGTGCACGCGTGTGATTTCTGGTGCGAGTTAAAAGAGGAAGCGGGCTCGGGGCATGCTGTTGAGTGATATCGCAAAGGAATATGGCCAAACTCATCTACCATCGGTACGATATTGAAGCAGAAGGAGGTCTTAAAAGGTATACTTTTATAATTTTTAAAGGGTTTTGGGGGTAGTATTGGGGACCTTGGAATGAATCACACGTTTTATATGTAAAATGAAGTTCAATTTACGAAAAATCCAGGTTAAGAAAAAGGCGCTGGAACGGATTGATTTCGTAAGGTGAGGTACCACTGTATTTAGAATACACTTGGAAGGAGGTTCTTCCCCTTTTGTACGAATGAGCTCACATCCACCCATGGTCATTGCCGTGATTGACAGGGAAGTGAGCGTATGCTGTCCTTCTCTATTTCATATAAGATCACAGCCAATCAGCTCACATAGACTCCCAGTTGCCGTGGGATGACTGTGGCATCGACCTTAATTCAAACTTGAGATCTCCGGGTCGATAGTTGTGCACGCTGCTCAGGAGCCCCTATGTGTCTGTCCACTCGCCTGCCGAGATGCTACTGTATTGACTTGGCTGCCGCTTCCTGTTTGGGACAGAAACAGCTCAACTATTGGTTGTCCACAAATTTCACGTCACTGTTTTGCACGAGTCTCGAGTTTCATAGAATTGTACGCATGCTATTTGTTCAGTTTAATTTCTCTTCTTTTGGTATTTTGTCTCCAAAGGTGCACTTGTAGCATTGCAAAAAACAAACAACCAATTGTAACCACACCCCTATGGATGACCGCATTCTTTCTCATTCGCCTATCCAATTAAATACACGTCGCACTTTCTTTAAACGGACCAATCGTTCATCGTTTATTTTTGATAACCGCTTAATCCTATTTAGGGTCACATGGAGGCTGGCACCCATCCCAGCCGACTCCGGGCGAGGGCAAAGTACACCCTGGACGGCTCGCTAGGCCATCGCAGGGCGGAAACAAGCCAGCGGCTTTGCAGGTACTTTTGTCGAAAGTCAGCATTGGTTCTTTTACATGAACCTCTGTGCTGTGTTCAGTTTTTTCCAGGTCTGGTGAGGGACAGTAACTTTTAAACAGAGGGTAGGGTGTCTGAAATCAAACATGGGACTGAACCATTCAATCCTATTAGGATTTCAGGAAGGCTAGTGCCTATCTCATCCAACTCTAGATATTTTTGCGACTGTGGGAGGGGCCCGGTCTTTCCAGAGGAACCATATGGAGGCACAAGGGGAACATGCAAAGTCCACACAGAACTGTGAGGCTGTAACGCGAACATGCTCCCCGCTGCGCCACTGCACCAACACAATGCTTCATGTTTTATACCAAATATTTGCAGTGCTGGGATTACAGCGCAACGCCAGATAAACTCTTCGGATCGAATCCCACACTGGAAACTGTCTCTGCGACCCAATCCTCAAAGGGTCGTCAAGGGTGCAGGTGTTCACCTCAACCAAACAGTAGTTCCACCTCCCTTCTGTTTCAATCAATTTTTTGATTTTGAAACCAAGTGGCAGCCATCTTAGTGAGACCACCTTGCTTGAGGATCTCAAAACAGAACCATTGAAAGCAAACACAGCTCAAAAACTCTGAAAATCTTACTGCTGAAGGTTGGAATACCTTAAATTTATAAAAATTTACCAAAAATTTCACTGATATTTGTAATTAATAATAACGTTTAAAAAGCACTGCACAGCTGAAATTTAAAAGAAAACAGGAAAGTGGTCTCACAAAGATGGCAGTCATGGTTTTCCCACATGCAAACAGGAGGATATATGATCCAATCATTTTCTGAGATCACGCAGTGATTCACGCAGGTTTAAGGCGTGGCTCCTGCTTGGTTGACATGAAAACCTGCACCCACGCCGGCCCTCTGTGGATTCGTTTGCACACTTCTGCATTAGGATCTAGTTCTCATGTGTTAACATGCCCTAATTTATATGGTCCCCCCAAGGAAAAGGTTTGTTTGTTTATTTATTTATTTAAATAGAAAATGAGTCAAGAAGAACTGCAAAGTTTCCTTTTTACATTAGTGGGGTTAAGGTTCAGTTTAGGACCAGGCGTGCTGTTAATTCATTGCATTAATCATTATGTCACTGGAAGGCTTAAGGGTAGTAGGGCAGGACTCTGTGTGTGTGTGTGTGTGTGTGTGTTATCAGGCAGATCTTTAATGCAGTACTTCTGCATCACAGGTAGAAGGTTCTGGTTCTAAACCTAGCAGCCCAGCGCTGACCCTTTTGTGTGGACTTGGCATGTTTTCCTTTCGCACTGAGCTGATTGGCTGTTCCAAAGTCGGCCTCGATGTCAGTTTGAGTGTGGATATTTATTTGGGTGTTGGTCTTGTGATGGACTGGCAAGCTGTGTACTCCGCCTTCTCCTAGATTTGGCGGACAGGAAGCATTTTTTTCTTTCTTTCTTTCTTTTTTAAAAATGCCACCGTACTCATTTTATAACTATAAATACTTTACAATCAATGAGCCGTGAATGAAAGGAGGAGGAATCCGAAGAGGAATGTGGATTTGCTCCGCCTCGCCTTGACTCGCTTGATATACGATGAGACGCGAGATATTAAATTAGAAAAGATCATGCGTTCCTGGTTGTGCGGATCATTTTCGCATGCGGTGTACACATTACGTGCTGAAATGTACCGGATTAGCTCTCATGCATGAACTATTGATTTAAACCTGTATCTGAGCACAGAGAGCACACCGATGGACACTTTTATTCCGTGAATTCTTTCTGTTCCTCATTGAAAGCACATAAATATTATTGTCATTGTTGTAAGGCAGCCCTGGATGCAATAGTGCGTACACACGTACACATCTTCAATGCATGATGGGATTTAATGATAGAAATCCAGCAGACATCATAATGCTTGAGTAGATGAATGATGAAGGTTTATTTTGTAGTTGATGCATGATATACATGACATTATACACTCTGCCTCTTCCTCTTCCTCGAGATAAAATTCTTATCTTCCAAACCTCACCAAGTGGTATCTCCGTCAGCCCCCACTCCTCCCCGCCCCCATCGCGCCTTATCTGCATTTACTTATATATACAATCCCAAGTATCATATTCTCCACTCACTCGTATTGATCAGGTGAACGCAGCCTGAATCTGATGTGATTAGAACAAATTTATTTATTTTTAATCATATCTAAAGTGAACCCGCTGTATCGGTTCAGATAAGAGACCAAAAATTCATCAATATTTAAATGTATGTTTTTTTTTTTTTTTTTTAAATTGAGTTATTAAAGTTATGTTGGAGTTTCTTGAGTCACATTGCATGAAAATACAAAATATATCACTTTTCCTCCTCGGATGAAGTACTGAAGAGGATTCCTTGACTTTCTGAAATCTTTCAGGGTGCAGCTACTAAAATAATTATAATAAAAAGACAATACAAGAAGAAATAAATGATGAACAATCATCATTGTCATCATCATCATCATCATCATCTTTTACTTAATCCAGGGTCGAGTCACTGGGGCAGCAGCCTAAGTGGTGAGGTCCAGATATCCCTCTCCCCAGCCACTTCCTCCAGCTCTCTTGAGGGACACTGAGGCTTTTCTCAGACCAGCTGAGAGACATAATATAGTGGTACTTTGACTTACCGAGGGTCCTTTATAACGAATTTTCCATGATACGAGCTTCGATGCACCAAAAATCTGCCCCATTTAATGAACAAAATTTTGATTTACGAGCTCTGCTGGGGAAATGGCTTTTCCAGGCCGATAAGCCTGGTATTCTTCTGCATGTATTCCTCCGTGCTCCAAGAACACCTTGTGCAGTGCTTCTCAATTATTTTCTGTGATGCCCCCTCTAGGAAGAAAAAAAAACAAACATTTCATGCCCCCCCAGCGCCCCGTGTGCGACTATAAATAGTGTTTACTGCTCTTCATATTGTTGCTTGGTGCTTTTTTCCTACACAATAGGGAACACAGTGAGAGCACCACTGCCACCTATTGTAGAGGATGCAAAATTACACTTAATTCTCGTACAGTATGGCAAAAAAAAAAAAACATGTTCCCCAGGGTCACCCCCCCACCACAGGGCATCACACCTGGGGCGCCCCACTATTTATTTGAGAAGTACTGGCCTTGTGGGAGCTCACGATGAGCCTTTCCTCGCTGGCATTCTCAGATGGACATGCCTGAAACATCACACTAGAGCAGTGCTTCTCAATTATTTTCTGTCGTGCTCCCCCCTAAGAAGAGGAAAACATTTTGGGCCCCCCCAATATAAATAGTGTTATTTGTCTAAAAATCGTTATAAGTAATCCTCTGCATGACACTGTATTAACATAATAAATCCCTATTATCATTATGGAATACAAAAAAACTGAAGAAATATAGATCAACTTCCAACAAAGAATAACTTTATTAACAATGTTTTAATCTTTAAACAAAAAGATTTAAAGTGCATCAATTTGCTTGAAATAAAAATGTATCCTTATTTAAACTGTCAACATTTTTGACCAACAATTTTAACCATTTTATACTGAAAAATAAAATTAAATAAAATCATTAAAATTGATCAACAATATTAACTCGGAAGCACAATATATAAAACACTTTAACCGACAAAACAAAAATGTTATTATTATTATTATTATTATTATTATTATTGTCAAAATGATTAAGTCCAGATTAATGGTACAATGAGCATGTTTCACAGTGCACAGCTTTTCGAAGCCAGGTTTAAAGCACGATACTGAACTCTCAGCTCCTGCTCAATGCTGAACTGGGACCTGAACTTATTTTCGCAGCAGTGACGTCATCCAGCATGACCGAGACCATGTCTACTGCAGGTAGGATCAGTTCCTCTGCTGTGCTGTGGGGTTTTCTACACTGAGCAGTTTGGTACTCCACCTTATCTGATGCTAACAGAGCTCGCTGCTTTGCTGGAGTATCATTCACAAAGCGAGATGGTTGTTAGCAATACTCGGCACGTTTTTGCTGAAAAAAAATTACGTGACTCATCACACGATTGGGGTGTGATGTCTTTAAGTGACGCCTGAATTTATTTGGGTTCATACTGTCCGCTGCCAATATTTTCAGACGCAGCGGTCTTTCCTCGTTTCTCACCGCAGCACAGTGAAGCCGAGTGCTACATCCGCGTCATCATACCACCTCGACTTAGCTTCCGGGACACTTTCATTTCTCTGACTGTTTCCGTCTGTCTCCGCCTCTCTTTCCGTCCCTGTTAAAAATTTCCATGGTGGGTTTATTAACTTCACTTCTTATTTTACCTCTGGGCATACTCTAACAGTGAGGAAGCCACTGCCACCTGCTGTAGTGGATGTAGAATTACACTTTATCCTATTACGGAAAAAAAAGCATGTTCCCTCCGGTCACATGTGCCCAGGTGGGCACGCCCCACTATTTGAGAACCACTGCACTAGAGCGGCGTTCTGGAAGCATTGTAATCAGGTGCTGAACCACCTCGAGTGGCTCCTCTTGACACACAGAAATGACAGTTCTACTCCAAGCTCCTCCAGGTTGACGGAGCTTCTCATTCTATCTCTTAGCAAAAGCCTACAAAAGAAGCTCCTTTCAGCCACCTGTATCCGCCATCTTGTTCTTTCGGTCACTAAGACCGAAAAGCTCCAAGCACGAGCACCCAAGCTCGTGACCATAAGTCACAATATTAGTCGTAGTTAAAAATTTTATTTATAGAGTATTTTCAAACTTCTACCGGAGGTGGGGTTTTGGACAAGGAGGATACCATTAAATTTTACAAATGATCTGGTGTACATTTGAGATCCAGGAATTTTTTAAGACGGTAATTAATATTATAAGATAACACACTTTTCCTGTGTGGTATAAGATGTAGTAGGGGGCACTGTTTACTTTTGGGTTTGTTTTCGACTTGGCGGAGGTTTCTGTGCTTGCCGTGTGCCCTTGCTTGTTTGGTAGCAACTTGACACCAAAAATTGTAATCGGATCTTGGTGAGTTCTTTTGAAGGAGGGATGTACAGTGCAAGTTACATTCTGATAGATTTTGCAGATAAAATTTGGGAACTGGGAATTTTTTAAAGGGTTATTTAATAATGTAAGATAGACTTATTTAGTTGTTGGAAATTTTACATCAAAAGTTATAAATGAATTTGTATGGATTTTTCCAGAGGGGTGAAGTACAGCCCAAGGAACACTGTGTTAGATGTTGATGTGATTTGGATAACAATCGGGAACTGGGAATTTTTTAAAGGCACCACAGCTTTAGCGCAATCCAGACAGCCCATATACTGCACTACACTTCCCAGGATTTTCCTCAACACCCTCAATCACCTGACCGCACATCACATGATTCAGAACTCACCCGTCACCACTCACCTGAAATTATGCCTGCTCTCTACCACGCTATAAAAAGATCTTATTGAACCAACATGCTTTTGCAAGTGTGTACCAAAACCTTTGATTCGTCCGTTAGATGCTGTGGTTTATGGGTGGGTTTTGCATTTTGACCTTGACCTTCACCTTGACTCAGATATTCCCATATCTGTCTCTGCACGTTGCCGGTCTCATGTTTGTATTTTATGCCGTGCCTCTGACATGCTGCTTGCCTGATTGTCTGAACTGTGCCTCTGATATGCTGCCTGCCTGATCGCCTGAACCCCACCTGTTTACTGACCATGCGTTTGAACTGTGCATTTGGATTCTGCTGCGATTGAGTGAGTTTAATCCGCTTCTCACATCCACTCTTGTTCGTGTAATTTCACGGTATGACAAAAGGATCCTTTGCCATTGTGGAATGGGGGCAATCTTCAAAGTTTTGCACTTATTCCCATAAGTAAAGACTAGAGAATTAAATGCTTTCACACAAATTTACATTGCACCATCTCGATAAGATCATAGCCCATAGATCATAGCAGCTGTAATGTATGTTCTTTCTCTTATGCCAATAAGACAAATGTGTTAAAGCACAAAGTGGATGTAAATAATTTTACGTCTTTACCTCTAACTGTTCTAACACAAGGCTTGGTTGGGTAACGTAGTAGTTAATACGTCCATCCAACAGCTGGAAGGTTCTGGGTTTGGCTTCCGGGCTCACTGGTTGTTCCAAAGTCCCACTAGTTGTGAGTTGGTTTTGTGTGTTGCCCTGTGATGGTCTGGCGAGCTGTTCAGGGTGTACCCTGGCTTTTCCCAATATCCCTGCCTCCAGTTTAGAATCTTATGCAGGGAGTGAGCAAGTGTTATAACATACTAACACTGGAGACTCCTTCCATGAATGTTAAAAAGTGTCTCCTCACAGACAGCGTAGTCACAGACATATTTTGGATGGACCGGCTGTGAGACGGCGAAGCCAGACGTCCCTGTGTGGGTTATTATAAAACTCCATTCTAAATATAAATCTGGGCTTTTGCAGCTGCGCTACTGTCAGAGCTTCTGTGCTAGAGAATGATTCAACGCCCTCTGACCAATCAGAATGAAGAATTCTTCAGCGCTGCTGGATTACGTGTAAATATTGAAAAATAAGAGGATCTAGATGTGGCACGTGTTCCATATGGAACGACCTTGAAACTGATGTTCCCCTGCAGGGACTGCGTGATCATTTGTTTCCTGAAGGTAATGAAGGAGTATCAGGGACGTGCTCGCGCTACTCCACATTCATGTGGTTACACCGGGAAGATCAAATGGGATAAAACTGATTTTAATGGACGAAACTTAAAGAAAACTGAAACCTCCCAGAATTCATCAACTGAACACCAACTTATCTGTCTCTTTCTCTGTCTCTTTCTCTGTCTCTCTCCCATGACTTTCATTGTTCATGCAACAGTTGACCAAGGTCTCTTATCTCTCTCTCTCTCTCCACTCACTGTCTGTCTGTCTGTCTAGAGAGAGACAGCGGGCGAGACAGCGAGCAAGCAAGAGACAGTGGGCGAGACAGTCAGCGAGCGAGAGAGACTCGCTTGCTCACTGTCTGTCTCGCTCGCTATCTGTCTCTCATGTGCTGTCACTCTCTTGCTGCCTCTTTCCTCTCCTGCCATCCCTCTTTAAATTTCTTTCTTTTTCCATTTCCTACCATCTTTTAATCGGTATGTCTCCATATTCCTCTCCCTCTGTATTATCTCTATTTCTCCTTATTTCTTTCTCTTTCCATCTCTCTTTTCCTTCTCTCTCCTCTCTCTCTTTGTATTCTCTATCTTTCTTCGTATTTATTTTCATTTTTTCCTGTATTTCCTCTCTTAACATCTCCCTCTCTCTCTCTGCCTGTCACTCAAATGTTCTCTCTCCATCTGTCTCCATCACTCTCCACCTCTCTGTCTATTTCACTTTATCTCTATCCCCATCGCTCCCTTTCCATCTCTCTTACATTTCTTTCTTTTAATCTCTTTCTCTCTCTCTTTTTCACCTCCAAATCGGTCACTCTCTCTTTCCATCACTCTTTTACTCTATCTCTCCATATTTCTATGTCTCTGTAATTTCTTTCACTGTTCATCTCCCCCGCTGTTTCTCTCCACCTCGCTATCTTCTCTCTCTTTCCGTGGGAGATTTGTTGTCTCTCTTTCTCTTTCTGCCTGTCCCTTCTCTTTCTCTCTCTCTCTCTCTCTGCCCCGTCTCTCTCTTTCTCTCTCTCTCTCTCTCTCTCTCTCTCTCTGCCCCGTCTCTCTCTTTCTCTCTCTCTCTCTCTCTCTCTCTCCCCCGTCTCTCTTTCTCTCTCTCTCTCTCTCTCTCTCTCTCTCTCTGCCCCGTCTCTCTTTCTCTCTCTCTCTCTCTCTCTCTCTCTCTCTCTGCCCCGTCTCTCTCTCTCTCTCTCTCTGCCCCGTCTCTCTCTCTTTCTCTCTCTCTCTCTCTCTCTCTCTCTCTGCCCCGTCTCTCTTTCTCTCTCTCTGCCCCGTCTCTCTTTCTCTCTCTCTCTCTCTCTCTCTCTCTCTCTGCCCCGTCTCTCTTTCTCTCTCTCTGTCTTGTCCCCCTCTCTCTGCCTTGTCCCCCCTCTCTCTCTCTGACTTGTCCCCCTCTCTCTCTCTCTCTCTCTGTCTCCATTGATCATTGATTGATTCTTATCTATGTACTTGATGAATTGTCTTTATTTTGTCTTTAAGTGAACACTATCTGACAGGACAGAGGTCGTTTACTTCCTGCCTGTTAGATTGCCAGTCTGACCCTCAAACGTTCAGTCAATTGCTTCCAATAATGCAGCGTCTCTCTCTGTTGTATTCTGCAACTCTTGATTCATAGTCACGGCATTGATCTGAAAAAGGTCAGCATTCTTCAGGGCTGACAGATACATGAATAGACTAATCTTCATGCTTCGGAGCACGATGACTTTCCCCGCCGTCCTTCACGCAATGCATGAAGTGGTGTAGATGAATCACAAATGATTCTGTTAAATAGTTGCGAGACGCATATTTGTATCCGAGTGTCGCGGTTGAATATTTACTAACTCGCCGTCGTGACGATACGGAGGACGAAGCCGACCTAGTTCAATTAACGAATTACTGACGATCGCACCGTCTCAATGATGTGTGAAGTAATGTGGTTTCTAATACCTGAATAAATGATGACGCCATGAAAGAAATCAAACCGATGGGTTGTTGAATTGATTGTTGATGAACACGTGGCATTGATCTTGTGGATGATCTCAGCAGAAAGGTGATGGATTCCTCGACAGCTTCATTTTTATTAGCAGAATGTTCGATATCTGTCGAGAAAACAGCTTGTCCTATTCGCCCTGATCACCCTGTCCATCCGTCATCTTCACAATGAACAATCCTCAGACCTTTTTTAAATCCGTCTGTACATCAATAAATGTGAGCGAGTCGAAAACGAGTCGGCATTCCTTCATTATGGAGCACCTTTTGGATTTTGTATAGATGCTCATAAAGCATTCGGCACCTCCATTCCTGTATCGATAGCTTTTCTCATTCATTCAGTTTCTGAAATGCTTAATCCTGATTAGGGTCGCGGAGAGGCTGGCGCCCATCTCTGCTGACTCTGGGTAAGGACTGAGTACTCCCGGGACAACTCGCCAGGCCATCACTGGGCTGAAACATGCTGACGGCTATGGGCTCCTCTTATCGAAAGTCAGCAATGGTTCTTTTTCATGAACCTCACACCATAGACAGTGAGAGACCTGGCCGGCCTTTGATAACCCAGTTAGCTGCACAGGGGGACCAGTGTTACTGTTATTGTAAATCTTAACTATTTGAAACTTCCTGCTTTCTCTGTATTAATGTTTCAAATTTGTCTCAAACCGGCGGTTTTCAGAGATGCATTGCTGCTACTTTTACCTCTCGGTTATACTTGGCTGAAGGTGTATTTTCCATTGTTGTCTGTGTATCCATCATGGTGGCACTACGACCTCTAATCATTGACCAATCTTCCTGAAATTTGGTTACCGGATGTATCTTTGCAGCTTCCAGACACCTATTTGAAAAGATCATATATCATATGTGTTAATTAATTCCGATGAGCTAGATTTGCATTGTGTAATTCCAATACCAACACTGTGTAGTGCATTAGCGGTGTGCGTTCACCTTGTTTCATCCAGATGTCCACCTTCAACACTGTGCACACACTATCTACTCCTCTTATATATTCATTCATTTATTGTCTGAGCCACTTAGTCCTAATTCGGGAATCAGGGAGGCTTGTGCCTTTCTCAGCCGACTCTGGGTAAAGGCAGAGTACAGCTTGCCACACTAAACAAACATACTGATGGCTATGCAGCTACTCTTTAAACAAGTCAGCAGTGGTTTGTTTACGTGAACCTCTCACCACAGACACTAAGTAACATGGCCGGCCTTTGATAATCCAGATAGCTGCACTGGAGGGATAGCAGTGATAATCCTTTGATCGTGGGACTTGAACCCCCCCCCCCCTCCCCAACCTTCAGGTCAGTTATCCAGCACCCTACCACCAGGATTAAACGTAAGCACAATTATATTCTGTAGCCCAAGATGGATGGAAGTGCTCAGTGCTCGCCAAATTGAACTGCTCCTCCTAATCCTTCTCCTCTTCCTCCTCCTTCTTCTTCTTCTTCTTTTCCTTTCGGCTTTTCCCTTCAGGGGTCGCCACAGCGAATCATCTGCCTCCATCTCACCCTATCCTTTGCATCTTCTTCTCTTACACCAACGACCTTCATGTCCTCCTTTACCACATCCATGAATCGTAATATCTTATGTGTACAGAAATCACAGCTTATACATTTTTACTGATTACACCCACTCTCAGGTTGTTTACCCCACCACTTTCTATTTAAAATACTGTCCATAAAGTTGTTGTTGTTTTTTTTTTCTTCTCAGGTGGTGTAATATTAGAGGGGGATGCTTCAGCTTCACCGATTGATGTTCACCAAAAACAATGAGCCTTGTTTTATTTATTATTGTTCATGTAATTCTTCCAGAATCATATTTGAAATCACAGCATTATTGCCAATGTGTCCTGAGTCACTGCCCTCAGAAGGTGCATCTATTAAAGTGTCATCATATGAAGTAAAAAAAAAAAAAATCTAACACGGATGTCCTCAAAGTCTGGTGATTCCATTATTATTGTCAAGAGCCTAATAATTTTTTGTCGATAAAAAGAAAAATTAAGACACAAACTCTTTGCTTTGTGTCCAGGGTCTATTGTTTTAAAAAAAAAATACACAAATGCAGATACCGCGCCGATTCATTCATTTTCTAAGTCCTTTAATCCTAATTAGGGTCGGGGCGAGGCTGGTGCCCATCTCAGCAGACTCTGGGTGAGGGCAGGGTACATCCTGCATAGCTTGCGAGGCCACCGCGGGGCCAGCACTCACACAATCGTACACATTCATGCCAAGGGGTGATTTGGAACAGCCGATTAACCTGCAGTGCCTGGTTCTTGAATGTGGGAGGAAACCAGAGGAAACCTGCACAACATGCAGACTCCACACAGAGACGCGCGAGTTAGGACTCGAACCCAGGCCCGCTTGCTGCGAGACGGCCGTGCTAATCACTACGCCACCTCCACAGTTTCTTTTCGCTAAATGTCTCAAAGAGGTTCTAAACATTCCTTTGAGTAGAACAGTTTCCTTGTCTGGAATCTTCTCTGAACCGTTAAACCTTCAGTTGTACCGAGATTCTACACGCAGCGGATATTTACAAACAGTGGCAGCTTTTGAACAAGTTTCATTAGCACTGACAAGCTGATGTGCTGTACATCCCTCCTGTGTTCCATCTCAACTTATTCTCTGAGAGATGCAGTTTTCCTTCGTTCTGCATATTCGTTCCTCATCACATTACTGTCCAAACACAAGATGGCCGACACGCTCCAGATGCTCAGAGGTTACTTTCTGTGCTCACACCAGGGGGCTGTCATTTCACTGCCGTTGGGACATGTTTGCTTGCTCATTCACTTTATTTAAGAGTGAAACCTTTTTCAGTCAGAAATCCCAGAGCTGCATACACAATCTGACCTTTTGAACTTTTGTAATTAACACACAGACGGGTTTCTTGAAGGAGAATCGACTCAATTTCTGATAGACTGGTTTGTTTGTTGATGCCTGCTTAGGGTTTTGCAGAGTAACTAATTACAATATGAAGTTTGGAAAAATAGTGAGGCAGCAAGAAGGTCCTGGTTCTTGGGCTCTGGCTTTTCTGTGTGGGGTTTGCATGTTCTGCCAGTTCTTGAACGGGTTTCCTTCAGGGAGGCCGGTTTCCTCCCACAGTCTTAATATATATGCGCATTAGACCAATCGGCTGTTTCAGATTGCACCTAGGTATGAATGTAAATGTTATCCCTGCACTGGTCTGATTATCTGTTCACGGTGTTATTTCCTTGGCCCAGAGTTGGCTAAGACAGGCTTCCACCTTCCCATGACCTGAGTAGGAAGGTGGCTTGTTAAATGACTGAGTGAAAGTGGTGAGGCAGTGCTTTAATTTATTCAAAATTAGGGTCACGGAGAGGCTGGCGCCCATGTCGGCTGACTCCAGGTAAGGGCAGAGTGCACCCTGGACGGCTCGCCAGGCCATCACAGGGCACAAACACGTTGGTGCCTATGCAGCTCCTCTTGACAAAAGTCAGCAATGGTTCTTTTACATGAACCTCACACCATAGACAGTGAGAGACATGGCCAGCCTTTGATAACCCAGTTAGCTGCGCTGGGGGGGACAGTGACAACCCGGTGAGAGTGGGACTTGAACGCCCATCCTTGGGATCAGTGATCCAGTGCCTTTACCACCAGGCCACGACTGCCCCTAGTGATTTTAATTACTTGCTGGGAAGAAACAGGGACAAATAAAAGTCCAAACCTACTGTAGCATCATTTTTGCCTTGAACAGTGTGTTTACCTGATCTCTTCACCTTCCACATGGTTCATGCTTTTTTATATTGAGCTGTGTGTTGGTTTTACATAATCCACTCTGGGGGTTTTTTCTTTGGCCCTCAGCCATCAGGTCATTGGGATACCATGGTTTGCGTCCAAATAGTTAAACTTTGTCTGGGCTGTTTCTCAAGATCTTCAGGGTAAGTCATTCTGAAACATTGCATGTAGGTTTAATATGGAGTGCAGCTATGCATCGGCTTGTCAGTTTCTGTTAGACCTTTTAGCTATTTTGAAAATTATGTTGATCTCATTCATTTTTGTTCAGGCTGTTTCTCTCACTTGAGAAATGTGGATGGTTTCTGGCTGTTTCCACGGCTGTTTCCAGCAGTTTCTGCTTCAGCTGAGGATTTCCGAGTAAAAGTCATATTTCCTCTTGGGATCACTGTTCATAAATAAGTGCCTCAAACAGTTCATTCTTTCATTTTCTGTAACCACATAATCCTAATTAGGGTCGCGGGAAGGTTGGCGCCCATCCCAGCCGACTCCGGGCGAGGGCAGAGTACACCCTGGACAACTCACCGGGCCATTGCAGGGCAGAAACACACTGATGGCTATGCAGCTACTCATGTTCAAAGTCAGCAATGGTTCTTTTGTATGAACCTCAAACCATACAACCCCTGGCAAAAATTATGGAATCACCAGTCTCGGAGGATTGACTCGTTTCCTCCAATTTGTTCCTCATTTGTTTTGCTGTACATTTTCTGTTTTCTAGACATACTGCTTTAAGTTTTCTGTCTCGACGCTTTGGTGTCTTCCTTGGTCTACCTGTAGGTTTGCCTTTAACAACCTTCCCATGTTGTTTGTACTTGGTCCAGATTTCAGACACCGCTGACCGTGAACAACCAACATCTTTTGCAACACCGCGGGATGATTTACCTTCTTTAAGAAGTTTGATAATCCTCTCCTTTGTTTCAATTGACATCTCTTGTGTTGGAACCATGATTCATGTCGGTCCACTTGGTGCAACAGCTCTCCAAGGTGTGATCACTCCTGTTTAACTGCAGACTAACAAACAGATCTAATCTGATGCAGGTGTGTGTTTTCGGAATAGAAATTTACAGGGTGATTCTATAACTTTTTCCTCAAAATTGAGTGATTCCATAACTTATTCCCCCACTTCGTCAAAAAAGTAAATGTTACTGGCTACCACTTTTTTTTTCTCCTTTTCTTTTAGTGTTTCTTAAAGCCAGAAAGTTGGCAATTTGAAATGACATTAGTTTTGTGTCATGTCTGTGATCTGCTTTTTTTTCTGCAAAATTAAACAATTGAATGAATGTTCTCCGATATGGGTGATTCCATAATTTTTTCCAGGGGTTGTAGACACTGGGAGACATGGCTGGCCTTTGATAGCCCAGTGTACTGGGGGTGACTCAAACAGTGCAATTCCTTTATCTTCACACTCTTTTGGCATAAAAGAAAACATTACGAGGCAGTACTTTGAGTTTAGTTCAGATAAAAATAGAAATTGACCCCTGCTTTATTTCTGCAAAAACTTAAGATGACTCTTTACTCAGAATGCACTGAATGCACCACAGGATTTCTGAATAACGTTTAACCGCATTTATTTTCCTTGCTTCTTCCCTTGTTGCCAGTCAATACCAAGCCTTGTTTGTCTGATTACAATTCCTGTTTATGAACAGTCTGGTTTTCCCCATTACTGTTTACCCGCCCGACCCTGTTTGTGTATGATCTCTGCCTCTTCGATCATTATTCTGGATTCCTTCTACTGTGTTTGCATAATCGATTAATTTCCGCCTGTTCCCTTAACTCTGCGTTGATATCCACCCTGTCTGCATTCATCTGATAATTAAACTTTTTTTTTTTTTTTTGCAGCTATTATGCACGCTCTAGAAAAGGTCACAGATTCTGGAGCCTATCTCAACCAACTGTGGATGAAGGTTGGGTACAGCCTGAACAGCTCACTAGTTCGCAACAGGTCCAACAGGCACACAATCGTTTATATTTACATCTAGGAGTAGTTTAGAATGACCAGTTTAGCCCAGTGTGCATGTCTTTGCACTGCTGGAGGAAACTTTGACTCCGGTCCCACTAGTTTACATGAATTCAAATAATTTTTTAAACATATTTTATTTAGCCTTAAAATGTGTGGTGTCTTTTAGATCACCCTGTATTTCTGAGATCAACACTGATGTTTCACTATTTGTGTCACTCCACTCATCTGAGTTTAAGACCTAAAAATTGCACTGGTTAGTTGGACAGGTCAGTGCAGTAGAATTAGCGACATTGCTAACAAATACAGCAAAAGATACTTTTGAGGTAAGAACTTTTCGTTGTTCATTTTCTGAACTGCTTAATACTAATTAGGATCATGGGGAGGCTGGCACCCATCTCAGCCAACTCTGAGCAAGGACAGAGTACACCCTGGACAGCTCACCAGGCCATTGCATAGCAGAAACACACTGACAGCTATGCAGCTCCTCTTGTCGAAAGTCAGCAATGGTTCTTTTATATGAACCTCACACCACAGACAGTGAGAGACATGGCCGGCCTTTGGTAACCTAATTACCTGCACTGGGGGGGACAGTAACGACCCATTGAGAGTGGGGCTTGAACCCCCAACCTTGGGATCAGTGATACCACCAGACCATTACTGCCTCGCAGAAACTTTTTTTAATTAAATTTTTAAAATAATGTATTTATCTTAATTACCTGCAGGAAAAAGACATGGATATTTTTGAGATTTTGAAAAGTAAGCAAAAATGGAGACCAGACATGGTGTTATTGATTTACATACTCAAATTATAAAAACACATTTCATGGGTTTTGGTTCCATTCCTGTGGGGGGGGGGGGGGGGGGGCCAGAAAATCATTCAGTCTGGGTTTAGGCTGG
Organism: Plotosus lineatus; assembly: GCA_024760905.1. NCBI lineage: Eukaryota > Metazoa > Chordata > Actinopteri > Siluriformes > Plotosidae > Plotosus > Plotosus lineatus. The sequence goes on from CM045733.1 coordinate 8,178,502, forward strand.
GGCACGATGTCTGCAATCTCCATGATTTGAGAGAAATGCGATTAATTGGGGGGAACCCGGTGGATTCATGGTGAGCTTGAGGTAGCCCGGTGGATTAATGGTGATCACCAGGAGCGAAAGTAAAATCATATTCTTGCAAGAACTGTGCAACTCAAAAAAATTTTGGACGTTTGAGTATCATACTAAAGATGTTCAGTGCAGAGAAAGTGCTTCTTTAGGTGGAGAGAACATCAGAACAATGATAACACAACAACCTTAATATAATCAAAGTGCTTTTTGAAGCTTTCTTATAGCCTCGGCCCACAGTAAATGTAAACGACATGATAAAATCATACAGCCTACTGTTGTGCTCTGGTCTTGGAACATCGTTAACCATTCATGGCTCATTTGTGGTCTACTGCAGGGCCTCTCTGCTCCATGTGCTTCTTCTGCACTTTCTGCTCAACTTGCTCAACATCCCTCTTTCTCTTAAACAGAAAATTCGTTTCTCTTCGCATTTTGTTTTTTTACCTTTGTGTGTGTTATGTTGTGTTTAGATCTCGTTCCCTATCAAAATGATGCACACGACCTCCAGCTGACCCCCCCCAGCACTGTCTGGGGTCCTTCCATCACCTAGGCTACCATCCATCCATCTAATGAAAAGAACACATTGAGTTTTCTCTCTTCCAGGTGTGTTTGTTTGTGGAATTGAGTGGTGCTACTCGCCTGACAGAGACTGAGTACAGTATATCATGACATGTAAAATCTCACAATGTATTACTTGGGGATTTTTGTTTATTTTGCAAAAATGATTACCCTGTTGTCTGCAAAAAATAAAAACCAGTACGAATGGACATTGGATTAATGTTATGCTACAGTGGGTGACTACCAACAACAAGTTGCAACCTGTCATGGTAAATGAGTACCAAAGCCTACAAGTTATAATGTTCATCCAGCCACTAAAACCCAGCTCAGTCCATCACAGAAGGAAAAAAGAAAGGGCTCGCGTTGTATGCATGAGGGAAAGTTGCATTTCCGAGGCGTTCCGGTATGTACCAGTAGAAGAGGTCTGTATGTTTCTTAGCGGCACAGTGTCCCGGTACGTTCCGGCTTACTTTCACCAATGGTGATCATGCTGAATGTGATTGTGAGATTTTACGATTTGATGCCAATCGTGATATAATGTGGGAATCGCAGAGTGGAACAGACCTTGATGGACCATTGTAGGGCATACAGGATACGTGATTCCTTCAAGTTTCATCTCTTGGATGCTCCGTTGCTCCAGCTGGTGACGTTTTGATGTGTCAATCTGAAGCCGTTACTAAGTGTTGAGCACACCTCCAACAGAGCATCAGTGGAGTTTTGAGACTTATTGGAAGTAAAGCTGTGTGATATGACTATACAGTATATCAGATTGCAATAGAGTTTGAGATCCAACATCCAACAAGAATATGCAAATTAATTTGAAATGGCAGGTCAGCGAGATATATTCTATACTGTACATTGTTGCCTGTTATTCATTTATTTACTAAGCCACTAAGTGCTAATTAGGGTTGTGAGGAGGCTGGCACCCAGCTCAGTCGCCTCTGGGTGGGCTAGGCGAATACACACAACTATTTATACTCAACTACAAGTAGGGGCAGTTTGGAACAGCCAATTCACTCTTACTGCACCCATCTTAGCCGACTCTGGGCGAGAGCAAGGTACACCCTGGACAGCGAGCCAGGTCATCACAAGGCCAATTACTCACACAAACATTCACTCTCGCACTCGGACCTAAGGGTGATTTTGGAACAGCCAATTAGCCTACTGGGCATGTTTTTCGACGGTAGGAGGAAACCGGAGTATTCTGATAAAAACCCATACAAGCACAGAGAGAACATAGAAATGTCCCAAGCTGGGAATCCAGTCCTTCTTGCTATAAGTTGGACATACGAACCATTGTATTGCTTATCTATCTATCTATCTATCTGGCTCGCTAGCTAGCTAGCACACAAACCAGAGTGCGTTAACACTGAATATCAGCCCAGATATAATTGCGGGATGTTCCTGTATAATGGGAAGACAACTTAGTGACGCTCTACTGTGAACTGGATTCTGTGTCTTTTCCATTTGTCTCTTGCCATGATGTCCTACCAGTGTGCCACATGATCTAAACACTATGGTGATGTCATGAGTTTGTTAGACCGACCCCAAATACGTATGTGTCACAGTCCGAAAAGAGGTGGGTGGCTAGCATAGCATGTCATGTAAGGGGCGTGTGCATGCTTTTGCCCCTCCGTGGTCAGTGCTGGTGGTGATAGGAAAGGTAATATCTGATGGGTGGGAATTGGATACGAATAAATTAGAGAGAAAAGGGAGAAAAAAAATGCAAAAACAACAAAAAAAAAACCTCTTCACACTTGAACCTAGGAGCAATTTGGAACAGCCAATTAGCCTAATATGCATGTCCTCGGACTGACGCCCTTTGCCAAGACTGGGACTCGGACTTGGGACCCTCTCGCTAGGAGGCGGGCATGCCAACCACGACTTCACCATCCCACTCCGCTACATCACAGCCTTACTTTACTTGAATATAGCTATGACCCACCATTTGTAAACAATCTCCAGGATTAGCTCAGAATTCGCAGCTCCACTGACTTCCGCTTACCCCCCACCCACCCACGGCACCCTCACGCCTCTGCTTCACGAAGTTTTGTTCATTAAATGATGAGCTGGATCAAGTGTATTAAAGCACAGAAAGTCTGAAACACTGTGGGTCACTGGGTCACCCGGGCTGCAGTGGAAATTTTCTGGATTAGCCTTCACACTGCCTGAAGACAGACAGATCTGTCCCCGGCTGTTGTTTATACTGGCACGGTTAAACACTCTCGGCCTATTTTCAGTAATGTTATTAGCAAATGTCAGGTCAGCTTCCATCATTTAACAGATAAAATGAGCATTTTTGAACAAAAATCATGGCGCGATTACACTATTATTTGCTTGACGTAGTGCTATAGGGAGTAATAAGCAGAAATCCAAACAGTAGTGTGATGTTTATAAATGGCTTGGGAGCTTATTAAAGAATTTAGTAAAGCACATAACATATATTAAATCTACTGGATTGAAGCATTATGTAAAAATAGTTTTTTCGAGAGAGAATTTTTTGACAAGAAATCTACAATAATTAAGCGAGTGCCTATAACACACACACCCTGCATATTGCATATTAATAACACTCTGCTTTTATTTCTGGTTGGCAGGTCCACCTCGAAGCAAGAAGATCCTGGGTGGGAGTTTGAGCAGTTGGGGGTAAGGGCCTTGCTTTTTGCTCAAGGGCACAACAGTGGCAGGTTGATGATAGTGGGACTTGAACCCCTGACCATTAAATCAGTAACTCCGAGCCTTAACCACCAAGCTACCACGACACAAGAATGCACTTCCTATGCTTGCATGGCTCTCTTGTGGTTACCTTGGTGTCCTTGTGCACGCCAAATGATATGCAAATCAGGCGGATTGACTGTTCCACATTGCCCCGATTTGTGAGTGTGAATAGTTGTGTGTGTGTGTGTGTGTGTGTGTGTGTATTTTGCCCAATGTTAAGGATGTACCCTACCTTCAATCAGTGTCGGCTGTGATAGGCTCCAGCCTCCCCGCGACCCTAATAATTAGATTCACTTGTTCGGTAGGTGATAGTGCTTTTATTTCTAGATTTATTGAAAAAAAAATTTAATATCGAACATTTCATTGATGTGCTCGTCTATTTTTCACAGGTGAACCGTTTTCTATTATACCCAGAATGCCTTGCTGATTGCGGCACAGTGAGATTTAGCTCTCGTTTCAAAGAGAGTGATGCAGCGCTGCTTCAGTCTTCATCTGTTCAGTCTGCTGAGATGCCATCTTCCAATCCTTCAAAACAAAACTTCTATGCTAATATGTTTGAACTAGTTACCTCACATATCGTTAACAAGCCGAGACAAATCATTCTCAGAATTCAGTATTGTACAGCTGCATTGCATCCTGGGACTTTGAGTCCACAGCGTGTGTCACCAGTTCCACGACATCTGCCCAGGATATCTTCTTGAAAATATCTTATTGAATGTCATTGTAACTGAGTGTAACCAGAAAGCTCTACAAACAACTGGAGGGCTGTGGAGCACAATTAGATGAAACCACCTGCAGCCATATTGGTGCCACCTACTACCAGCAGGATGAGATTATAGTGTTGCCGGAACACGCTGCTTAAAAACAGATGGGTTTGCCCATTTTGAGGTAACATCCTGATTAGAATTTGAGTACAATTTTACACGCATCTTTTAAGTCATAATATACTTGCAGGATATGTTTACATGAAGAAAAAGAAAAGGCAAACACGTGCACATTAGGATGTTAAAAATTGCACGCGCATGTGAATTGGCGAGCTGTTTATGGTGTAGCCCGCCTTCGCCCAGAGACAGCTGAGAAACTTTCAAGCCTCTCCACAACACTCGTAGGATAAAGTGAAAAATTCAATACAATATACTGTATAAATATATGCAATACATATATTATTATTTTCTGGCCATAATAATACTTGGTACTCCTGTCCTGTCAAGATCCATTCATTCATTTTCTGAATCGCGTAATCTTAATTAAGGTTGCAGGGGACTGGTGGCCATCTCAGCCAACTCCGAGTGAGGGCAGAGTACACCCTAGACAGCTCGCCAGGCCATCGAAAGGCAGGAACAGGCTGACGGCTATGGAGCTTCTCTTGACGAAAGTCAGCAATGGTTCTCTGACATGAACGTCTCACCATAGACAATGAGAGACACGGCCGGCCTTTGATAACCCAGTTAGTGCACTGGAGGTCCTGTCCGGATATTGCAGAGTTAATATATTTAATTATATTAATGTTATGTGGACCCAGGTTCGAACCCTGGGCTCAGGTGTTTCTGTGGAGTTTATTATGTTCTCCTCATGCTCCTCCTAAATTGACTCTCGGTGTGAGTGCAATGACGGGGTAAGCTATTCAGGGTGTACCCCGTTTGTAGCTAGTGTGAACTCGGTTTTGCTCCAAACCTCCACATGACCCCAATAAGAAACAAGCGGTTCGGAAAATAAGTCCGAGATGAGACGAGAAATCTTTTGTCAGATCGGTCATAAAGGTTATATGATGCTAGAGGTTTACATGTTAGGCAGAGCTTGATACTAAGGGTGAGAAGCACGGCCATCCGGGAGGAACTTGGACGAGAACAGCTGCTCCGCCGCGTGTTGAGGAGGCTCGGGCGTTGGATTCTAATCCATTCTAATGGGCGTTCTAATGCCTCCGGAACACCTATCTGCTGTTGTGTTTCAGGCATGTTTAACCAGGAACAGGCTTCGGGGTCGACCCAGAACACGCCGGAGGGAGTATGCTTCTTGGCTGGTCCGGGAACACCTCGGTGTGTTGTCATCATTGTCGTGAAGACGGTCCCCGTGGAAGAGCTGGCGGAAGTGGCTGGGGAGCGTGACGTCTGGAATTCACTGCTTAGGCTGCTGCCCACACGACACGACCGCGGATTAAGCGACTGATGATGGTTACTATGGACAACCAACATCGCGACTGCGTGGCTTTAATGCTATAACCTATCGTCAGCTGTATATAGAGCTCAGTGAGTGTCATTTCCTTCTTGCTGTTAATTTATAATCTTTTACCGTGACATGTGCATGTAGCGCGTTTTACACGCTATTAATGTATTTAAAATCCTTATTAAAAGCACACCATGTTCACATTAAAGCAAAAAATCTGAACTCTCGACAACACTGCAGATAGAATAGAACATTTCTACTGTCTTTCATAAAGAAACTCTCTCTCTCTCTCTCTCTCTCTCTCTCTCTCTCTCTCTCTCTGTCATTCATATTTCCATTGCTGGTTCTCTCGTTTACTTCTTGCCATGCTATCATGATCTGTCTCTTTCACTCTTTCACCTGGCATGTTATTTTCATGCACGAAGGTCCTGGGTTCAATTCCCAGCTCAGGCATTTCTGTGTGGAGGTTGCATGTTCTCTCTGTGCTTGCTCTGGTTTCCTCCGGGAACTCCAGTGTCCTCCCACAGGCCAGAAACATGCACAGTAGGTTAGTTGGTGTTGCATAGATTTTATGTATTGCTATATATTGCGATTTGTAGCATGTATTGCTATATATTGCGATTTCTAGCATGTATTGCGATTTCTAGCATGTATTGCTATATATTGCGATTTCTAGCATGTATTGCTATATATTACGATTTCTAGCATGTATTGCTATATATTGCGATTTCTAGCATGTATTGCGATGTATTGCAAGAAGGATTTTAAATGAAAAGTGAGCCTGTTCTTGATGGTATTTATTCTTGATTTCAAATGGAGAAATCAATAACATTAAACTGTAATACAGGGATCCCTCACTTTCCGCGGTTAATTGGGACCGAGATCGCCCCGCGACCACCAAATTCCGTGAAGTAGGATCAACCCCCCTTGACTGACGTATACGACGTACATGTATGAGACTTCCTTTCGGCTTTTTCCCTTTTTCTCAGGGGTCGCCACAGCGAATGATGCGCATGTTTGATTTGGCAGAGGTTTTTAAGTCGGATGCCCTTCCTGACGCAACCCTTTAGCGAAGGGACAGAAACACGCTGACGGCTTTGCAGCTACTCTTTTTACGAAAGTCAGCAATGGTTCTTTTACATGAACCTCTCACCATAGACAGTGCGAGACATGGCCAGCCTTTGATAACCCAGTTAGCTGCACTGGGGGGACAGGGACAAACCTGTAGAGAGTGGGACTCAAACCCCCAACCTTAGGATCAGTGATCCAGCACCCTTTACCACTAGACCACCACTGCCTCTTCGTATACCAATAAAAACATATTCAACACTATAAATGCTTGTAATAACAACTGAACATTCAACAATAATGCATAAGATGCCAATAAAAAATAAATACACACATACAGACGCGCACGTCACATCAAAATGGAAGTAGTTTTGTTGGGGGGTTTTGGGTTTTTTTTTTTTGTTGTTGTTGTTTTTGCTTATTTGGGTTTTTTTTTTTTTTTTTTTTTTTTGCATAATTAGCCTTGTTTCGTGGTATTTTCCTTAACTTTCCCCCTATTCTTCCTTAATTTCCTTTTTTTTTTTTTATTTAATATTTTTTAAAAAACGCAATGCATTGAAGCCGCATGAATTGAAGCGCAAAGTAGCGAGGGATCCCTGAATAATTAAAACAGTTAAATAAGTAAATAATGTAGATTTGGCACAAAATAAAACTGAAATGAAGCAGTTATCCACTTTAAAATTTTCAATCTGAGATATAAACAACAAATCAAGAATTAAGTCATCTCTAATAAATATTAAACTTAGAACTGCATTCAACCGCGAATAATCTCGTCGGATACACGTAGCGTCAGAACTCTTGGACTGTATTACAGTCTTATCTGAAAGAAGAAACCTGAAATCTCTATTACAAACTCTGTGGCATATAAAAACAGCCTGGGTATATTAAAGATACAGTAACTTCTCAAAAAGGTGATCATTAAATAAACATTCATCAACATTACATATAAACACTAATAATCAGGATCGCGCCTGAATACCGGAGCACGAGTGAAGAACTGCAGGTAGAAATCCACTCAGGTGTAAATTCAACTTTGGTACATTGAAATGTTTGTATTTCAGTTCAACTGTCCATTGTTCTCAAATATATTTGTCATTGATTTGATTTAAACCATGTTCTTTTTTTTATAAACACCTGAGTATCCACGTGCTTTGGCTTCAGACTTGCCCTTTTGTCTGCGAGGATGGCACCAGCCGCTGAAAACGCCCTCTCCGAGGGAACACTGCTGGCAGGTATGCATGGATAGTTCTTAGCCAGTCTCGCAAGTGGCGTAGTGTTCAGGGTGCTGTGTTCATGATCAGGAGGTTGTGTATTCAAATCCCAGTTAGACCCCCATCGTGCTAAGACCCCTGGGCAAGGTCTCAACAACAAGGAGCCTCTGTTCACCCAGCAGTATAAATGGGAACCAGTAAAATATACTGGGAAGGGAACCTGCGATGGATTAGCGTCCCATCCGGGAAGAGTTGAACTCCTGGTAGCTTCACGCTACGGAAACTGGGAATAAGCCCCGCCTCGATGAGCCACTGGGCTCGGGTGTAATAAAAAAAAAATAAAAAAAAATTTTAATTTCAAAGGATTAGTGGTCATGTTAGCCCCCATGTTTGAACTCGTTCCTCTCGCTGTGGCCATCTAGCTTTTAGCCTGTGAATAGAATTTTTTTTTTTTCTTCATTGCAGTAATAATAATAATAACCGCTTTTCTACCTTCTTGTTGCCTTCTTGGGGTTGTGAGTGTAAAAATAAACATGTGAAATTATGTTTGTTATTATTATGACGAACAGAATTATATGTAATAATTTCACTACCTGGACATGGAGAGGCAACTGCACTGTTGACAAGCCCCTCCCTGCAGCACGTTGCACAAGCACCCATGAGCGAGCTCGTTCCTCTAGCTGTGGCCATCTAGCTTTTAGCCCGCAATTAGCTTTTTTTTCTTTTCTTCATTGCAGTAGTAATAGTAATAAAAGTTTCACGTGATGACACCGCATACGAGTGATCAGATTCGATGTATCCCCTGAAAATTTGATGTCACCTTTGCATGTTTTGCACCTGCATTTGCTTTGTCAGCGGTTTTATCTGAGATACGCTTTTTCAATCCGAAATGCTTCCAAACAGAAGCTTTAGCTTTACTGTTTGAGACGATAATAAAGCTGTCATCCCCTGAAGTCGCCTTTTTTTTCTTTTTTCTTTTTTTTAAACAAAAGCATAACTTCCGGTTCAACTAGCGCGAATAGCCAGCTTTTTTTGTTTGTTTTTTTTTTTACTGTTCAGAAGTTCTCCGAATGCATGTAAAAAAAAAAAACGGTTTTGCTTCAGAGTATCGCAGATCGCAGTACGTATTGTTTGCATGTTAGAACCGGTTTAAACCGGTTTTATTGCACAGCCGTAATGAATGTTAGTGTTGGCCCTGTGATGACCTGGCAAGGT
>CM045733.1:8202500-8227500 GCA_024760905.1 Plotosus lineatus
TTTTGAAAGCTCATGGCAGCCAAAAGTGCAGCGCAAATCTCTGCTCGAGATCAACACGGTGGATTTGGGTCTAATACCTGATTTTTAACATCGGCGGGAAATGTGTGAATGTGATGAGAGCAAGGTAGAAACAAATACAGTAAGTACCCGGATGAAAGTAAAAACCTTTCATTCCTTCACACACCTTTAGTAAACGATTAATGCTGGTCCAGTCGGCCTGTGATCCAGAGCCAGTTGTGGGAACACTGGGCTTGAGATGGAAACACTCCCAAGATGAGATGTCAGGATATTATAGAATATTACATGCATACGTTTTGACTCTAGGGTGATGTGCATGTCTTTGGACTGTGTTAGGATACCACTGCAAATGTGAGGAGACTATGAGGACAATCTACTGAGACTCGGATCCTGGACCTTCTTGTTGATTGGCGGACGTGCTAACCACTACGCAACCGTGATAGAGAAAAACAAAAGTAGGTAAATCTAGGTTGTACATTCAAAACCAAATTTCAGCAATTAAAAAAAAAAAAAAAAAATCAAGTCTTCGTGAAGGAACGCGTCAAGTTTTTTTCTGAACTCAAGACATTTTGACCTTCAGCAGTAGACTTTGTAAGGTTTTCCATACTACATACCAATGGCTTATAGCAAGGAAGTCTCACAAAGATTTGCAGTCTTCACATTTGCAGGCTTCACAGATAAAACCCCAGAATATGATCTAGTCATTTTTTGTGGGTCGGCTGGGCTGGGCTGGGGTGGGGTGGGGTGGGGTGGGGTGTCAGTAACAAGGACATAAAGTTAGCTAGCATTTGTTAGCTGTTAGGCTAGAAAATCCTGCAATTCCTTTAGAAATTAGCAAGGGAGAAGCGGTGTCCAGTGGTTAGCACATCTGCCTCTCATGAGCCTCCCAGGTTCTCCTTCTGCTTGCATGGGTTTCCTCTGTGAACTCTGGTTTCCTCTTACAGTCCAAAAAACATTCACATTCGGCTAATTGGCTGTTCCAAGGTGTGATTTTTGAGTGTGGATGGCTTTGTGAGTGTGTTGGCACTGCAATGGCTTGGCAAGCTGTCCAGGGTGTACCCCACCTCCACCCAGTGTCGGTGGAGGGAGGTGCCAGCCTTCCTGGTTAGGATTAAGTGGCTTAGCAAATGCATGAATGCTAGTTAGCAACATTGCTAATACTTACACCACTATGATACATACTGTTGTAAGCACTAGCAATGTGGCGACTTAGCATTCATTCATGCGAGCTAGTGAGCTCGGATTTGCTATCAATTGGGCGGTTTGCTGTGTTAGAGTTGAGACTCCAAGCCACTTCTACTGTCATTCAGGTTTATTGATAAATCAGGGAGTTACATTATGGAATACCGTAACTGATAAAATGTCATCTGGACGTATCACTGGAGTAGTAGATTGTCCAGGAACTACCGTACAGCAAAATTCTTTTGTTCATGTCTTGAATAATACTTACAGATTTTCGGTTATGATTTGAATCCAGCCAGTTCAAACTGAATGTGAGATCAAGTCTGGGACCTAGGAGGCATTAATACTTAACTTCTGCACCTCATGTAAGAAAACCTGAAGTCATACATAGAATGAGTGATTTTATTTGTTGTACTATTGTGGATAGATTTCAATAGCAGTGCCGAGTGGCTGTGTTTCCTTGGACCTAATACGGTGCTTTAGACATCTCCGTCGTAATATTAATCCTATTTTAGTTATTAAATTCACAATGAAAAGCGTTTCTATGGAAACATAGCTTGTTAGGATCATTAACCCCTCCAAATGACCGCCTCTTCCCCCCCAATCGGCCATGGCAGATTATGTTAGGAGCTACAAATGAGGTATCGCCTATGACAACAGTTTATATCCTCCTGGTCTAATTGGCCCTGAATTATAATCATAATCAACACTTTTAGTAACATAAGTGGAATTTATACTGTAAGAAAATGTGCTTTCACATGTTCCCGCATCAGCCAAAAGACATCAGTCTTGTTCAGTCCGTGATTTAGAAACGGAATCATACGCAAGTGACTCAAAGTAATTTCAGCAGGCATGACGTGAGATAATCTCAACTGTCATATTGCTGCATTCATCAGACATGTTGAATCCTCACGCTGGCTTCAAGATAAGAGCCTTGCCCCTCCCTCGAACTTCCATTGGACATGTATCACAAGCTACTGGCATTTCGGTAGGCACCCCTTAACCAGACTGAGGTAAGGCTATCATGAAACGGATTGAAGTCCGTCCTGGAATGTTTAGCCTTCAATGAATCGGGAAGGTTGTGTTCACTGGGTGACATGGTAGTGTAGGAGTTAGATGTTCTACCTTACAGAAAGGAGGTCCTGTGCTTGAGCTTGCATGTTCTCTTCATTTGGGTTTCCTTTGGGTCTTCTGTTTTTTTCCCCACCATCAAAAGACATGCACATTACTTGAATTTGGTATTTTTGATTACCCGTACGTTTGAATGTGAGTGTGGATGGTTGTGGGTCTGTGTTGGCCATGCGATGGACTGACGAGTCAGGATGTACCTCACCTTTGGACGAAGTTGGGTGGGATGGACTTCAACCTCCTCGCAACTCAATTAAAGGATGAAGTGGTCCAGTTTAGATCACATTTAAAAAGCTTGAACCCAAGTAAAGTTACAGTCTAAGAAAACTCTGATGGTAGCCTTGCTAATACATCTATGGAACATTTCCGTTGATTATCAGTTTCAAAGAGCGGCTGGCTTTGGATTAATTCTTCTTCCCAAGAACCCTAGTTGGATTGATGGCTCTAAATTGACCCTTGTCAGGAATAATGGTCTGCATGGTACCATCCAGGGTGTGTTCCTGCTTTGCCTGAGGTAGGCTCAAGATTCCACCAGAATAAATTGGTTTCTAAAGTATGAATGGCTCCAGAGAAGGTCCTGTAATTGGATTTATTAAATCGTATGCGATCATTTTCTGCACAGCCACCTCTTTTTGAATGAAATACCCACACTTACTAAATCTAAAAACAAATTCTTTCTCTACCACATCAACTTCTCAGATTTCATGCGAATGTCAAATGTTAAGCTACCTTTGCTGAGATTGTATGCACTTGTTCCCATTCCTGGTCCCCAAGGACGAAGGTGTGATCTTTCCCAGAGCCCTTGACAACCTCTCCACTGGAGAGCCTGAGGGCCGGATTGGCTCGTTGGAGAGAAATACGATCAGGTGAACGTGTGTAGGAAATAAAATTGAACCACCTGGTAAACTGTGCCGTGAGAGAGACAGAGAAGGGGGAGGAAGGTATGAAGGACAGAACAAGAGAAATGGATTATTCCCACATGATCCAGGGCTCAACTAGAACTTCACGTTCCCTTTTCTGAACCAGCTGGAATTCAGACTTCTTTATTTACACCACAGTGCTGTGACAAACAGAGTGAGGAAAGAAAGTGAATAGGAAAGAGAATGGCGTGTTATCTATCTTCGCATGCTCCTGGAGAAGGAGATGAGATCTGGCGCTCGGCCAAGGCGACTCCTGCCTGAGGAAATTATGACAGCGTGAAGCCATCAGATCCGGCCTCCTGCTTTTCTTGCATGGATGTATATCAGCGATGTATTAATGACCCTGCTGACATGCAACCCTTAGTGCAAGTACTTGGCATGTTAGAGAGTCAGGTAATGCCAAAGTGGCAAAAGAAATTACTGCACACGCGGACATACAGCTGGAATGAATGTTGCCAGGATTTATTGCCAGTACAAGTTGCTACATCATAACACACATGGTCAGGTTTTGTCAAAGAGTCCACTGTGTTCTATCTGTCGGCAATAACCCTAACACAACCCTAACTGTCTGCCTCGGGGCGGTTTCTGGCAGTTTTGCTCAAGCTTAGACTGTGCAGTACACCATTATCATTATTATCTCGGCATGGAGATTGTAAAACATAACAGTTTTTAAAGTTAAATGAATTATTTCAGAATTATAACAGTTTTACTATACAGTATGGTGGCTACGTTGGGCGTGTTCAACTATAGGCAGCATGGTGGCCTAGTGGTTAACATGTCTGCCTCATAACAAGAAGGTCCTAGGTTTGAGTCCCTGGTTCGGCAAAGGTGTTTCTGTGGGGTTTGCTTGTTCTTGCCATATTTGCATGGGATTCCTCCAGGGACCAAGGTTTCCTCTCACAGTCCAAAGGTATGCATTTTAGGATAATTGGTTGTTCAAATTGCCCCGATGTGCTCATAAGTGTGAATGATTGTGTGTGTTTTCACCCTGTAATGGATTGGTGAGCTGTTCAGGGTGCACGCAGTGTTGGCGAAGATAGACTTCAGCCTCCTCATGACTATAATAGGGTTTAGAGATTCAGCAAATGAATGACCTGCAACTGCAATAAGGGTTCCTGGTAAGATTTAACTGCATAACACTCACAACAACTGGTTGAGTACTGGGCCCGGCATGGGTTTCCTCAGGGGATTCTGGTTTCCTCCCACGGTTCATATATGCACATTAAACTTCTTCACCTCATTGCAAGAAACGAGGTCCTGGGTTCGAGTCAGTGGATTGGTGCGGGTTCCCTCAGTTTTCTCTAGTTTCCTCCCATAGTTCAAAGGCATGCAATTTAGGCTCGACTGCCTCACATCAGGAGGGTCTTGGATTTGAGTCCAAGCCTCTGTAAGGCTTTCATCAGGGTGCTCTGGTATCCTCACCACAGTTCAAAGTGAGACAAATTAAACTTCTGCTTCACAGCAAGGTCCTGGGTCTGAATCCCAGGGTTGGCCTGGATTTCATTGCTGCGCTGTGGTTTCTGTCCAGAGTTCAAAGAGGCGCACAATCGGCTTGACAACCTCACAGCAAGTAGGTCCTGGGTTCGAATCCCAGGCTCTGTCTGGATTTCCTTTGTGTGATGTGGTAGTTTACTTTCAGAGTGCAAAGTGATGCACATTAGGCTTGCCAACCTCACAGCAAGAAGGTCCTGGGTTCGAATCCCAGAATTGGTTTTGGTTTCCTCTTACATTCAAAGAGATGCACAGGAGGCTTGCCAACCTCACTGCAAGAAGGTTCTGCGTTAGGAAGCCCATACTGAGCCTCCGTATTCAGTGTACTGCAGCGTAAAACATCAGATTAGTAAATGTGTGCTTCGAGCAATTACAAGTTTTTTGTCGTAAACATAATCATAATATAACTGGATGAGTCCAACAGACAGCAGGGTTGATTGTGTTTAGATTGTGATTGGATAATGTATCGGAAAATGAGTCACTCGCACATAGCTACAATGACTGACCTTTGAGGTTCTGCTGTCAGCACATTTTCTTATTTGTTTCTTCACCTGACTTTCTCATATCAGATTATTTTTCCCTTTATTGTTCTAACCTTTGGAGGACTGTGTTTAAATTTTCCTTGTTGCCCTCCATTTCCTTTTCTCTTCTTGTCCCTGGTGGTTACTGTTGAGGTCATGATGTGTAATTTGTGGAAATCTGTAGGGGGGGGGGATCATAAAATTGGTGCTGTTGAGTACAACACGCTGTAACACTGTATGTTTTTTAAAGCTAAAACACCACACTGCCAACATTCATTCATTCATTTTCTGAACCGCTTAATCCTAATTACGGTCGCGGGAAGGCTGGTGCCCATCTCGGCCAACTCTGAGTGAGGGCAGAGTACACCCTGGATGGCTCACCAGGCCATTGCAGGGCAGAAACATGCTGACAGCTAGGCAGCTCATCTTGACAAACGTCAGCAATGGTTCTTTTACATGAACTTCCCACTACAGACAGTGAGAGATATGGCCGGCCTTTGATAACCCAGTTAGTGCACTGGTGGGACGGCACTGATGACCCATAGATAGTGGGGCTTGAACCCCTGTTCTTGGGATCTTTAACCCTACCACTGACACTGTGTAAGGTTGTGTGTTTTGCCATGCAATGGTTTGATGGGCCGTCCAGGGTGTATGTACCCTGCCTTCACCCGACGTTGGCTGAGATAGGCTCCAGCCTCTTGTGATAATAAAAGAAAATCTTTACACACCGAGCGCAGTAATTGGTAACGTTAAATCAAATGTCCTTGTCTTCTGTAATTTATCCGCAGGGTATATAAACATTTGCACATGATTATGGGCTTGAATTCTGCTTTCAAAACGGTTCCAAATGATCTTTTTAGCAAGTGCAGGGATTTAATTACGTATGTGATATTACTCTCTGGGAATTGCATGTAAATTGGATCTTATATTTATAGGGTAGATATTCCTAGTGGATATAATTCCATGCTGTGTTCCCTACTGTGTAATAGAGAAGAGATGCAGAATAAGCCGTGTGTGTTTATGTTGCTGTGTCTGATGGTCAGTGTTTAACAGGGTGACACATGACACAAATGTCATTCGTCCATCCGTGTCCTTCCGCTGCTCATCTCCAGCTACTAAATTCACAGAGCCATTAGGACACAATGAATTGATGAATTTGGCCATTTGCTTACTCTTGCGGGAATTAGATTTCCAATCTCTCATTATTGTGGCACACGACCAGGACACACACCTATTTTAGCCTCTGACTGAATGATGTGGATTTCTGAGAGCTTTCAACCACAAAGGCAGCTTTCGCAGTCGCTGGAGGTTTAATTGAACAATCAAGAGTATTACCAAAATATAACTGAAGTGTAATGACTGTATAACGACTTCAGGGATATCCGCTCGTTATTATATGGGGATGAGGATGGGGGTGGGGGGTATTTTTGAGGTGCGTGTTGGGAGGGGTGTTTTGAAGAGTGTGTGTTGGAGATAGAAAGCTAGATCGATAGATGGGGCACTATGGTGGTGGAGTGGTTGGCAATTTTGCCTTGCAGCAAGATGTTCTCCAAAGACATGCACAAATTAGACTAGCTGCCTGGACGAAATTGCCCTTAGGGCTGTGTGTGTGTGTGTGTGTGTGTGTGTGTGTGTGTGTGTGTGCGCGTGTGTGTACACGTGTGTGTGTGTGTGTGTGTGTATGCTGCTATGCGTTGGTCTGGCAAGCTGTACTATGCCTTCATCCAGTGTTGACTGAGATGGGCTCCAGCCTCCATGGATTCAGTGTATCTGTTCTGTGTGTGTGTGTGTGTGTGTGTGTGTGTGTGTGTGTGTGTGTGTGTGTGTGTGTGTGTGTGTGTGTGTGTGCGTGTATGAGTGAGAGATAAATGTGTGTGTGTGTGTGTGTGTGTGTGTGTGTGTGTATGTGTGTGTGTGTATGAGTGAGGTGCGTGTGTATGTGTGTGTGTGTGCGTGTATGAGTGAGAGATAAATATGTGTGTCTGTGTGTGTGTGTGTGTGTGTGTGTGTATTTATGAGTGAGGTGTGTGTGTGTGTGTGTATGAGAGATAAATGTGTGTGTGTGTTTTTGTGTGAATGAGAGATTAATGTGTGTTTGTGAGTGTGTGTGAGATATACAAATGTGTGTATATGAGAGAGATGTATACTAGTAAGTGTGTGTGTGTGTGTGTGTATGAGAAGGTGTGTGAAAGATATATAAATGTGTGTGTGTGTGTGCGTATGAGAGAGAGGTGTGTGTGTGTGTGTGTGTGTGTGTGTGTGTGTGTGTGTGCGTATGAGAGAGAGGTGTGTGTGTGTGTGTGTGTGTGTGTGTGTGTGTGAGTATGTGTGTGTGTGAGATATACAAATGTGTGTATATGAGAGAGATATATACTAGTGTGTGTGTGTGTGTGTGTGTGTGTGTGTGTGTGTGCTGAAAGATATATACTAGTGTGTGTGTGTGTGTGTGTGTGTGTGAAAGATATATAAACATGTGAGTATATGAGAGAGACATATATGTGTGTGTGTTGTGTGTGTTGTGTGTGTCTGTGTCTGTGTGTATGAGAGAGAGCTATATAAGTGTCTGTGTGTGTGTGTGTGTGTGTGTGTGAGAGTGCGTGTGTTGGTAGACAGAAAGGAGGTGTTTCTGTGAGGTCCTGGATATTTATTGATGGGGTTTACTGTAGTAAATTCAGGGATTTTCAATCAGGTATAAGAGCTCTGTGTGTATTAATCCTATAGATAATAATAATAAAAAGGATTTTCTCTGCAGACCGTCCACGACGAGGTTCATTACTTTTGCAGCCTTAAAGCCTTTTACATCACACGCTTTATCCTGCTGAGGGATTTGTACAAGAAAATACTTAATCCAAGATTCCTCATAATGCAGGCAGACAGTGACGTGTGTGTGTGTGTGTGTGTGTGTGTGTGTGTGTGTGTGTGTGTGTGTGTAAGCTTTGATGATATGTGTTTGATACAAGAGACACAGATTTGGATAAAACCATCCAATTTATGCAGTAACATAACCCCCCCACACACACACACACACTCACACACACACACACACACACACACACACACTCACACATACACATACACACACGTAGTGCCCAGTTTAATAGCTGTACTGTCAGTCATAAAGCAGTCATCTGATGTCAAAGCAAAAAAAAAAAAAAAAAAGAAAAAGAAATATGATTTAAAAGTCAGTGGGACCGCATTTTAGTCGTAATCACATGCCTCCTCCATGACATGTGATGCTGCCAACCCCCTCTTTTCAAACTGCTGCGCATGCGTATTTGGGCGTGGCCTAACACACCAGAAGGAAAGCACTATTCACATTCTCGTATGAGTGAGCTCACAGATACCCGAGACTGATGAGTGACAGGAAGATGAACGTCCCATGAGAGCTCAGTCAATCAGTTCCCATGGACTCGCGGTCACAGATGGCTGTGGCATTCACCTGGATTCGAACTAGCGAGCTCCGTGTTGATACTCGCGATGTGCCACTCGGAAGCCTTAACTGACAGCACACTGACGTTGGTGTGTGTTTGTTTAAACTCGGTGCACTTCCTGGCGAAAACTTGCTGCTGCTTCTATAATCCGAGCACCTGCTGCACTACCCACACGGACCTGGGTATGATCTGCACAACTCTTTATGAATCAGGATTAAATTAGCATGTGCTCCAGACAGACTGTCTGTTTCTGAAACATGCAGGTTTGTGTGGAAATAAGTGTCCGTACAAAGCTGCCGTGGACTGTCCATCTCACAGTGAGATCACCTGACCCACAGTCACCTCCTGGGGAAACATACTGCGTGAAAATATTACTGCATTCAAAGGTCTTCTACACGTGATGCAAGGAGACGCGTGAATCTAACACACATGGAGCTCAGGAACTCATTTATTTTCCTTCATCTGTACAACGCTTTTCCCACGGTCGGCTGAGATAGGGTCTAAACTGTGACTCTCGTAGTATTAAGTGGCTTGGCAAAACAAATGAATAAAGATTGCACATAACGATGTGATTATCTTACCGTAAATTATTAGATGATGTTGGCTATACAGGTATACTGTACCTCGACTGAAGTTGTTTCGAGTTAAGTCGTTTTCGATTATACGTCGGTTTTCAGACAAAAAACTCATGAAACAACAGTAACTCTGTCCTTTACACTAAAAGCATTATGGGAGATGCAGCTCCATAATAGCCAATGGGAGGGAGCTACGTCATCACTCCTAGCCAATGGGAATCCAGTGGTGCGGGATGTTGGGAGATGACCAATGGGAGGGAGCTGCGTCATCCCTCCTAGCCAATGGGAGGCCAGCGGGGCGGGATGTTGGGAGATAGCCAATGGAAGGTAGCTGCAATATTCCTCCTAGCCAATGGGAGGCCAGCGGGGCGGGATGTTAGGAGATAGCCAATGGGAGGTAGCTGCATCATCCCTTTTAGCCAATGGGAGGTCAGCGCGGCGGGATGTTTGAAGATAGTCAATGGGAGAGCAGCTCATGCATTGTTTTAATGTTTGAATGGCGCGTTTGAAGCGTTTCGTAAGGAGAACTTGTTTTGTATACAGAGACAAAAAAATTTGTAAAATGTTTTTCGTAACCTGGATTTTTCGTTTGCTGGGACTATCGTAAGGTGAGGTACCATTGTATATATATATATAAAAACATGCAAACTCCATACAGAAACACCCGAGCTGGGAATCAAACCCAGGACCTTCTTTTTGTGAGGCGGACATGCTGATCACTACGCCATTGCGCTGCCAGGACGCTTCTTCTTCTTCTTCTTCTTCTTCTTATTATTATTATTTTCTTCAGGTATTGTTACTTGCTCATCTCTATTTTATTTGTATCCTTCAGCTTGGTTTCAGTGACAAAAAAGAATAAGTGGCAAAGTACTTTACAGCACATAAATTCGTAATTTTTTTTCTATCCCTTAGGAAACACTATATGGGCAAAGGTTTCTGTACACTTGACCATCAGACCCATTTGTAGCTTCTTCCTCAAGTTGGTGCCACAAAATTAATAGCACACAATTGTGCAGAATGTCTGCTGTCAATTTCCCTTCAGTAGAACTGAGACTCAGAGCGGTTCTATCAGGGCCGGTCCCCCCCTTGTGCATGCAGTGAGCTCCATGAACACATGTCTTACCAAGGCTGGGGTGGGAGAACATGTGTCCCTTTCACAGAGCATTGACCTCGACCCCAGTGCACATGTTAAGAATGAACTAGAGTGCTAACTAACCCCACTGTCCCACCCTGACATCATTGATCATTGACTGACCTTAATAATGCTCTGGTGGATGAATGCTCGCAAATCCCAACAGTCGACACGCCGAAATCTAGTGGAGAGCCTTCTCAGATGAGAAATGTTTATTGTCACGCAACGAGGAACGAAAACATGGCCTCAAAAAAACGTATGTGAGTGTTACGGTCAAGTGTCCACAAACTTTTGATCATATAGTGTATTTCCTGTATACATATTCCTTCCAAGAAGAAAACATTGAACACTCTTATGGAAGCTGTTAGATATCAACGGGATCATTTCCGGCTTGGATACACCCTGGTCGGAAGACGCAGTTTATTGCCTGAGCATTAACCAATCAGATTGAGCGCACTGCCCATTGAGGTTTTTCAGTGCTTAATAATCTTCTCCCAGATTTGTCTTTCCACAAAAAAAATAAAATAAAAAGTTCCTGTTATTGGTTATTCGCCTGATAGCTTCTCCTGAGCTCAGTATCTCCTGAGCGCATCAGCACCGCGTGAGACCTCAGAGGAATAAAGTGCTCGGGATGTGAAATGGCCGTTTATGATGTCTGATTTATTGTCTTCTTCACCGCCGCTGACGAGCCTGCGTATTGCACTGGGAGAAGACCTCCAGCCGAGGCTCGCGTCTCACCGGGAAATCAGCCCCTCCGTCCTTTCCTCTTATCCTCCTTTTCCTTTTTGCTATTTTGCTATTGCATATCGCTAGGAGCCCTTTACCTGAGGAAACCCGCGGATCTTTTGTATGCGAGTGCGGTTGTGTGAGAAAGAGAGGGAACATTTTTCATTTCACATTTCAAACACAATCCTGATGTACGCTCATCAATTTTTTTTTTTTTTTTTTTTTTATATTCAGACACTCCCACACACACACACACACACACACACACACACACACGGAGAATGGTTTGAGCAGTGTGTATGTGTGAGAGGAGAAAAGTGCTGTGGAGAGAAGGTATTATGTAATCTTGCGCAGGTGAGACGAGGAGAGACAGGTGCAAGACGGATGAATTTGGGATCCGGAGCCTTGCACAGCGAGAGGAGGAGAAACTGTGTCAGCAGTGAAGCTGTAGCAGTTCTGTTGCCGAAGGAGAAAACGCCTGATTTGTCTACAAGCTCAGGATAAGGCGAGAAAGGGAGAGAAAAAAAAATGAAAGCAGACGCTCGTTGGCACACAGAGAAGTTCTTTGTGACTCTGGAGTGTGAAAACAGCTGCTTTATCATCCAAACCCATCGAGGAAATGGTGTTTGGCTTCATTTTTTGATAATTTCTTTTTAATTAATTGATTATCAAATGAATGCGAGTGCTTTGTTTTCATTTTTTTCCTATTTGCTATTTATTTTCCTTGGTGATGATTAATCTTTATAATTAACACGACATGCGCGACTCTTTCATGCATTGATATAGCTGGAACCTGTCTCCGTTTGCTCTGGCTAAAGGCAGGGTACTCCCTGAACAGCTCGCCTGACCAACACACACACACACACACACACACACACACACACACACAGTGCAATTCACATTCATAGAACTATTTATTTATTCATTTATTTTGGATTCCGACCAGGGAGGGGCAAAAGCATGCACACACCCCCTCCGTGACACAGAATGCTACCCAACTGGCTCTTTTCGAACTGCAGCACCGTGAGTCTTTTGGGTGTGGTCTAACACACTCGGAGGGAAAGCGCTATCCGCTCCTTCGTAGGAATGACCTCACAGATGCCAATGAGTGACTGGCGATTGCTATGAGTGACAGGGAAGTGAGCCTACGCCGTCTCTCCCTCCCATAAGAGCTTAACCAATTACCTCCCATGGAATCCTGGCCACGGATGGCTCCTAGAACAATTTAAACAGCCAGTTAGTCTAATGTGCACGTCTTTGGACTGTGGGAGGAAACCCCGAGCACCCGGAGGAACCCCAGGCAAGCACCGTAAACACATGCAAACTCCACACACAAATGGCCTTGCTGAGACCGGGAGAATTCATCTTTAGTTGCTCAGTGTCTCTAGCAGAATTATTGGACACTGTCATGTAAGGAGGGTCAAACTCATTTTCACTGAGGTCCACATCGTTTTTTTTCCACAATAAACTATTCTAAATGGGCAACCATAAAATCTGCATGGTAAAGTATTTCATTTAGGTATCGGCCCCTTTTTGTTTATCCACTTAGCACCTCAGCTAGCATGCAGTCTTTCTTGAGCCATGAGTGACTAACTGTTTACTTGAAATAGTCTGTTGCCACCTAGTGGAAGGATGGTGAATTAGGTTTCATGGTAATGGTCGATGCAAGAAGTGTACGATAATCATATTCTTTGAAAGCTTGTATGGGCCACACAAAATGAGTTAGCGCCTGTGCCATAGCGTATTATAATGTAATACTGTTGAATTTCACAGGCCGGGGTACCATTCAAATACCAACAAATGTTTACTGAATACCCAGAAAGCCTACGCTACTGCTTTTAAAACACTAATAGTTTTAAGGTCCAAGTATTTGTATGCAGAATCAGTGTCATGCTATAACTGCATTGCATTCTGGGAATTTGGGTCTCATCTTGGTACTAATATCTCCACTATGGGTATGATGGATTTGTTTTTTGTTGTTGGTTTTTTTTTTTTTTTTTTTTTTTTTTACTGATATAGTGTAGAACGATGCTTGAAAAGGACCTAATAGAGAAACCTGATGGTTATCAATTATGTTTGGGATTGTTGACATTGTTAACCTCTGCCAAGGACGTTATGTTTCACACATGGTTTGTGTGATTGTCTATCAGGAGTACACAAGAAAATTATATACAGAGTTTCATAAAATTTCTAGCAAAGGCGGGGCGGGGCGGGGCAGCAATATTAGATTTTGGAGATGATATGAGTCAGATCCTGGATCCAGGAAAACAGTGAACAATACGAAAGACCCAACAAACGAAAAATCCAAGTTACGAAATGCATTTACCTAAAATTTCTGTCTCTGTGCGAATTGCTCTCCCATTGGCTATCTCCTAACACCCTGCCCCGCTGGCCTCCCATTGGTTTTATGGCGCTGCATCTCCATAATACCCATGATGCTTTTCATGTGCCTTCGACCCATTGTTCATCGCGGAGTTCAAACACATGTAAAGGATAGAGTTACTGTTGTTTCGAGAGTTTTTCGAGTGTGCTCATTGCAACTTTATTTTTTGGCTCAGGCTTTTAACCTTGCATAAACATTTGTAAGATTATAACTTTGCTAAGAATACATGGTCAACAAACGCGTGCACACACACACACACACACACACACACACACACTCATGCACGCAAACACACACACACACACACACACACACACACGTGTGTGATTCCTGGTGAAAGTGATTCCCGGTGCGAGTGAAAAGAAGAAGTGGGCTCGTGGCATGCAGTTGAGTGATATCGCAAAGGAATATGGCCAAAGCCGTCTACCATCGATACGATATTGAAGCAGAAGGAGGCCTTAAAAGGTATACTTTTATAATTTTTAGACGGTTTAGGGGGTAGTATTGGGGGCCTTGGAATGAATCAGGCCTTTTATATGTAAAATTCAGCTCAACTTATGAAAAAATCAGGTTACAAAACCACTTCTGGAACGGATTAATTTCGTAAGGTGAGGTATGATTGTATTTTAGAGGATTTTTTTTTTTTACATTGTGAGATAAGTTGGTTTATATGGGAGATTACTGGGCTTGGTGGAGGTTTGCGCTCTGTTGATTTTCTTACAGAAGTAAAAAAGAGTACAGCATCGACTAAGAATTTGATAAAAGCATCATTAATCTCACCCCCCTTCTCTCTCTCTGTGTGTGTGTGTGTGTGTGTGTGTGTGTGTGTATATTCAGGAGCTACTAATGAGCTCTCTCCTTTTCTCATACACTTTCTTATAAGAACCTTAACTGCTTTTAACTGCATAAGCTGCTCTATTTCAGAAAAAAAATCCAGTCACTATGCAGACATAAGGCCTATTATGGAAAAATATTCTATTTCCCTCATCTGATGTCAAGCAGCTAATTTGCTTTGATCACTGTTTTATGGCCTTCCTGAGGCCGGCATGTTTAATTGAATAGGGTTTCATCAAGGCCATGGTAATCAGTGATAAATCAGCAGCCTGCTCGCTGAAAGGTAGAGTGGCACAGGAAGCGGCTCACTGTCTAAGCCAATAAGAGGAAGTCGAAGATGAGACGGCGTGGAGATATTGTCCTGTGTGGTTAACACTGCACGACTGTTTGTACTGTTGGTTGTGTGTTTATTTTTTTTTTTAAATGTAATTACTCTGCTTATTTTGCTCTGCTAACTGAATGAGTGCATCAGTGCATGTCATGAATCCTGAATAAGTATCTTGAGAGACGTTGCTTAAATCCAGACCTGCTAAGCAGGATTATATTCGGTCCGATCCGGGCGTGAGGGAGAGGATATGGCAGATGTCAACATGGTCCTCAGATCCACTGGATTTGCCTGACTGGCTTTTGGGCCCGGGCCAACGCTTTGAAACGTCTCCATTTGCTTCCTATATAAGCTTCCTATAAAGCTTATACATCCCCGAGCGTGTGAATGGAACGCCATTCAGATTTGTTACGTATCTGTCGGCTAATCCCACGCCACAGAATAACACACATGTCACAATAACAGCCGATAATAGGATATAATATCCTTCATGTGGAATGTAAAATATAAGAACGGTGGTACTGTTACTGTGGGGATTAAAGTGAAGAAAATGGGAAGGTTGAAAATTGATATAAAGTTGAGAAAATACTGAACTCTAAGTATACATTCATTCATTCGTTCATTCATCTTCTGAACTGATGAATCCTAATTGGCGCCCATCTCAGCCCACTTTGGGCAAGGACAGAGTACACCCTGGACAGCTCCTCGTCGCAATCATGTAATAGGTAGTCTGGTTGGGTAGTCACTTTCACACCCGAGCCTAGTGACTCATCAGGGCGGTGCTTATCCTCGGTTTCCGTAGCGTGCAGCGACCAGGAGTTCAGCTCCTCCTGGATGGGACGCTCGTCCATCACGGGTTACCTTCCCAGTATATTTTTACTGGTACCCATTTATACTGCTGGGTGAACAGAGGCACACTTATGTTAGGACCTTGGCCAGGGGTCTTAGCACAGTGGGGGTCTAACTGGGATTTGAACACACAACCTCCCGATCATGAGCCACTGTTCTACCGGTCCCACATAATCATGTAATGGATCAAAGAAATTAGTAAAATATAATGGAAAGGATGCGCAGTGGTGGCCTGGTGGTAAAGGTGCTGGATCACTCATCCTTAGGTTGGGGGTTCAAGCCTTACTCTCCACAAGGTTGTCATTGCCCATCCAGTGCTGCTAACTGGGTTATCAAAGGCCTGCCATGTCTCTCACGGTCTATGGTGAGCGGTTCATGTAAAAGAACCATTGATGACTTTCGCCAAGAGGAGCTGCGTAGCTGTCAACATGTTTCTGTCCCGCCATGGCCTGGTGAGCCGTCCAGGGTGTACTCTGCCCTCGCCCGGAGTCAGCTGGGCTGGGCGGCAGCCTTCCCGCGACCCTAAATAGCATTAGTTGATCACAGAAAATGAATGAATGAATGAACGGCGCTAGATTAACTACGTAGGAATAAAATACAGGTATGAAAGCAGATTTCAGGCAATTTACAGTATTAAATATGTCTGCAAAAGCTGTAGCAACCTTCAGGATCTTGTAAAGATATATTTGACATACAAATTCATGGTTTAAAAAATTGTATTTAATATCAGGGAACGTTGATATTAAAAAGTTTCTCGTGTTCATGATTAAAGTTAACATATTTCAGACGGTTAATAGAAAGCCACAGTCTAATGATTAGAGAAGCAGCTTTGGGACCGAAAGGTCGGTGGTTCAATTCCCGAACCAGCAAGAGAAACGTGTGGTGATCGGGGAGTGAGCAGCACCTTCCCTTCCTCCACATAAATGGCTATAGTGCCCGACTACACTATCACCGCGACTGCTCTCTGGGTGCCCCCAATGTGTGTGGCAGCCCACTGCTCCCTGTGTGTGTGTGTGTGTGTGTGTGTGTGTGTGTGTGTGCTCACTTTGGATTAAATGCAGAGAAAATAATTTCATACAGTATATAATAATAATAATAATAATAATAATAATAACAAATATAATAAACTATTATATGTAGCCTTAATATATCATTCATTCATTTTCAAAAGCCAATTAATCCTATGTATAGTCACAGGGAGGCAGTTGCCCATCTCAGACGACTCTGGGCAAGGGCAGGGTACACCAAGACTTCTCACCAGGCCACTGAAGGACCAACACTCACACAACCGTTCACACTACCACTCACACCCAGGGTAATTTTACAACAGCCAATTAATCTACTGTGCATGAGTTTGGACTGTGTGAGAAAACTGGAGAATCCCGAGGAAACCCACACAAGCACCGAGAGAACTTACAAACTCCAAACGGAAACGCCTGAGGTGGGGATCAAACCCAGGACCTTCTTCCTGGTGCATCCCACTACACCCCCATGCCAGCTCCTTAAAAACAAATAAATAAACAAACAAACATATTTAATAATAAGATAGGGGGCTGGATCGCTGATCCAAACGTTGGGGGTTCGAGTCCCACCCTCAATAAGGTTGCTACTCCTCCCTCCCCCCAGTGCACTAACTGGGTTATCAAAGGCCGGCCTAGTCTCTCACTGTCTATGGCGAGAGGTTCATGTAAAAGAACCATTGCTGACTTTCGACAAGAGGAGCTGCATAGCCGTCGGCGTGTTTCTGCCCTGCGATGGCCTGGAGAGCTGTCCAGGGTGTACTCGGCCCTCGCCCGGAGTCGGCTGGGATGGGCGCCAGCCTCCCTGTGACCTTAATTAGGATTAAGCAGTTACACAGAATGAATTGAACAAACAAACAGAACAAATATTAAAAGTCACCAATCAATAAATAAAAAGCTACATTCACCGAGTTTCAGTGGAAGATTTTAAACATTCATTTCCCCGATTTTTAAGAAGGGTGTTCATATGTGTAAAGATAACCAAAAAGCTAAATTCAGTACAATGCTGTATTAATTCATTCTTAAGAGAGAATAAATAAAAGATTATTATTTTTAATTCACTGATTTATCTAATTTAATCTAACGCATGCGAGTGCTTTGTTTTCTATATTGGAATTATAAAAATATATGATAGATACATGATGATTAATCTTTAGCATTTCTTTCTTTCTTTCTTTCTTTCTTTCTTTCTTTTTTTTTGACTGGAGTCTGTCTTGACCCCCCCCCCCCCAACACACACAAACACAATTTTTTTACTTTGTTAAGAAAAATTGCGAATGTTCACATTAGACCTCGCCTTTATTGAATTGTTTGTGTGCACCTTCCCGTGTCTGTACGTGTATTATGCGTGTACATCATGAACATGGAGTTAATACGACTTGAACATCTCTATCAGTGATGCCCTCAGTTTAGTGGGAGTGACCCTGTGGGAGGTCCAGAGATAATTAAAATCACACATCTGCCCTTTTCCACTGTGTAAACATCACACCTCCTCCTCCTGCTCCTCCTCCTCCTCATCATCATCATCATCGTCATGGCTACATCTCCAGTTCCTCTTTACGTCAGTAAAGAAATTGCCATCTGTCCATAGGGTTGAGTCATCAGATTAACGACTGTGTGTGTGTGTGTGTCTGTGTGTGTGTGTGTGTCTGTCTGTGTGTGTGTGTGTGTGTGTGCGCGCATGTCTGTTCCAAACAAAGGGCCTTGTGTACATATATGTCACATAAATATCAAACAGAGGCTCTACGTGTGTGTGTGTGTGTGTGTGTGTGTGTGTGTGTGTGTGTGTGTGCGCGCGCGTGCGTGCGTTTGTATGTGTGTGTATGTGTGAGTGTTTGTCACAGAGCCAGGCATGTGAGTGACATGCACTAATCAAATTTGAATTGCCCTGTCCCCAGATAATACTCATAGATCAGCCCAGAGGATTAATTTGTGATTGTTCTGGTCCGTTCCTTCACTCTGTGCTCACGTCTGATGTGTTGCAGTTTAAAGGTCAAACCCCAGGATCAGCATTACGCCGCTTACATTATACAATGATTTTGCTTGATATAGCCATGGAGTATATATACCACTGAGCATATACCCCATGGACTATATATATTCCATGGAGTATATATATGCCATGGACTATATATACCATGGATGATATATATATATATATATATATATATATATATATATATATATATATATTCTTCTATAATCACCTGAAGAGAGAGGATGGTTTCACCATCCCTCGAAACAGATCTGTAGTGATAAATGGAGTTTCAATAGAAAGTCTTTGTCCTGTCCTTTTATTTTTGTTTATATATATATATATATATATATATATATATATATATATATATATATAAAATCGAGTATATATGCCATGGAATATATATATCATGGAGTATATGACTGAGCATATACATCATGGACTATATATACCATGCACTATATATATATGATTGAGCATATATACCACTGAGCATATATACCATTGAGTATATATACTTGGGTGATGTCCTACTATGGTGCTTGATGGTTTGTTTATTTACCAAAGTATAAACACAGGGAATGCAACAATCTTGGGCCACATGGTGGCGTATGGGTAGCACCACAAAAAGATCGTGGGTGAGTGGGTGTGGAGTTTGCATGGACTTTCTGTGCTTGTGTGGGCTTCCTCTGAGTGTTGTAGTTTCCTCCTGCAGTCCAAAGCCATGCACATTAGGCTAATTCACTGTTCCAAATTGCCCCTAGCGCTGAGAGTGTGAATGGTTGCGTACGTATGTTGGCTCTTTGATGGTCTGGCATGCTGTTCAGGGTGCACCCCGCCTTCAAACAGTACCAGTTGATATAGACTACGGCCTCCCTGCGGGCAGGAGTGAGAGTGCTACGTTCTTGAACACTCATTTGGCTGAGGGAAAAATGACAACAGTTTTTCCTGAATCAATATTTGTTCATTAATTCATTTTCGAAAGCCACTTAATCCTATTTAGGCTCACCAGGAGGCTGGTGCCCAGCTCAGCCAACTCTGGGCAAGGGCAGGGTACACCCTGGGCAGCCAGTCAGGCCATCACAAGGCCAACATTCATAACCATTCATACTCATACTCACACCAAGGGGTGAATTGGAACAGCCAATTAACCTACTGTGCATGTTTATGGCCTGTGGGAGGAAACCAGAGAACCCGGAGGAAACCCACACAAGCACGGGGAGAACGTGTAAACTCCACACAGACACGCACGAGCTTTGGATGAAACCCAGAACCTTCTTGCTGTGAGGTGAACGTGCTCACGACTACATTAGCATACCTCCCATCAGTATATATACAGAAACGTAATATTTGTTCCCCTTGATCAGTTTAAAGTCGTGAACCTTGTGTTGCGCTACGGTAATTATAAACAGAAACGGCCCGGTTTTATTGACGTATTTATTTCATTGACAAAAACAACTCAAAATCATTCAAGGGGTATATAATACAGTACTTATTTTGTTGCTAAGTGATAAGCGAATCACTTTGCTGCTGAAAGTCTCGCTGGCTCTGACTGCCACAGGGAACCCAACTCCATGCCAGTCAACACTTTCTGTGCACTCTGATTGGCTTAAACTGTGTCCCATGAAAGTTTAACTTAATACCGCTACCTGCTACTTTGTGAGACTTGAGAAAATTTCACCTGTCATCACTCATTGTATTGACTTTGATTGACTCTGAATAATTTCCTTTTGCTCACCGCTGTGTGTTTATTCCTTCATTCTCAGACAGACTTTGTGCTCTTTGACTGTGTAATCATTGTTTATTCATTTACCGCGCTCGCCGCATGACCTTATGTGTTTGTAGTTTTAGGGGCCACACACAGATGGCAGCTACTATATTGTGATTAATATTATGACGCATTCATTCATTTGCAAAGCAACTTATCCCGAATTACCATCCACACTCACACCCACGCCTAGGGGCAATTTGGAACAGCCAGTTAGCCCACTGTGCATGTTTTTGGAAGGCCAGAGCAAACCAAAGTAATTAGAGGAAACCCACGTAAGCTTGAGGAGGACATGCGAGAATCAAACCCAGGATCTTCTTCCTGTGAGGCAAATATGCTAACGACAGAGCCACCATGTGGCTCTATTATTATTATTATTATTATTATTATTATTATTATTATTATTATTATTATTAGTAGTAGTAGTAGTAGTAGTAGTAGTAGTCGTGGTGGTGGTGGTGGTGGTAGTAGTGGCCTAGTGGTGAAGGTGCTGGATCATTGATCCTAAGGTTCGAGGTTCGAGTCCTACTCGCCACAAGGTTCAAGGTTTTAACTGTCCCCCCAGTGCACTAACTGGGTTATCAAAGGCTGGCCATGTCTCTCACTGTCTATGGTGTGAGGTTCATGTAAAAGAACCATTGCTGACTTTTGTCAAGAGTAGGCTGCATAGACCTCAGCATGTTTCTTCCCTGCAATGGCCTGGCGAGCTGTCCAGGGAGTACTCTGCCCTCGCTCGGAGTCGGCTGAGATGGGCGCCAGCCTCCCTGCCACCCTAATCAGGATTAAGTGATTAAAGAAAATTAATGAATGAATTAATAGGATTACTTTATTATTATTATTCATTCATTCATCTTCTGAACTGCTTAATCCTAATTAGGATCATAGGGAGGCTGGAGCCTATGTCAGATGATTCTGGGTGAGGGTAGAGTACACCCTGGACAGCTTTTCAGGCCATCACAGGGCACAAACACGCCGATGGCTATGCAGCCTACTCTTGTCGAAAGTCTGCAATGGTTCTTTTACATGAACCTCACCACAGATAGATAGATAGACAGACAGACAGACAGACAGACAGACAGACAGTTAGACAGACAGACAGACAGACAGATAGATAGATTATTATTATTCTCATTATTGCTGTTTTCTGAGAACATTATTAGCATCATCCTTATTCATTCATTCATTTTTTTTGAACCGCTTAATCCTATTTAGCGTTGCTGGGATACTGGCACCCATCTCAGCCGAATCTGTCCAAGGACATCAATACTCACACCTACACCTAGGGGTAATTTAGAACAGTCAATTAACCTACTGGGCACGTTTTTGGACTGTGGTAGGAAACCGGATCACCCGGAGGAAACCCGCACAAGCTCAGGGAGAACATGCAAGCTCCACACCGAAATGCCTGAGCCGGGACACTCATCATCATCATCATCATCATCATCATCATCATTATTATTATTATTATTATTATTATTATTATTATTATTATTATATCTGCTATGGTAGTCTATGGCAGTGTGGATTTTGATGAAAATTGCATTTTGCTCGAGAACAGTTCACAGTATCCTGGTGTTAAATTTTGGATCAATCAATGTGCCTCAGCAGCGCCACCAACCGACAAAATCATACGGTACATTTTCATTGATACATTTGTCCCAATTTAAATTCAATTTAAATGCACCAATTCACATAAAAATCTTCTTTATTTCCTTATTTTGGAATTATGACTATTTCTAAAATGATTTTTGTGACATAGTCCTGTCTGTACATTTGATCTGAATTCCCCTCCCCCTTTTTATATAACTATTTTTTATTCTTAGATATGTGCTCCAGATATCGGAAAGCACTTTCACAGATTTCGGGGAATGTCTTGTCCTTATTTATTTCCAGCCCGGTGATGTAGGATGTATCTGCGCTGGTGTATAACATGCTGACGTTACTCAGACTGTGTTACTATTACAGAACGAACAGGATGACTCGGGTTCTGACTCAGTATGGAAATGTATTGGGTTGGGTTATCCAATGGCTTTATTCAGTGCAGCTCAGAACTTAAAACGTTTCTTTATAAACTACAGACAAGTATATTGGCTCTATTGTTCCATAATACAAGTTACATGTTCATCAAAGTCCTGGAGGTCAGCCATTTATTCCCAGATTAATCCCTAATTATATGCAAACCGGCTGTATTGAGGTCTTTCCTGAGAGAAAAGATGCTTTATATGCTATATAAACTGTTTATCGAGGACACAAGGGTCTCCTAGGCAGAGAGGAATGTCCTGCACTCCTTTCATTTATAAACATTCCACCCAAACTTTCTTCACTTCAAGAATTAACGTTTGTACATTCTTCGGCAGTTCAGCTCATGGGCCAGATTTTATAACCGGGCCTCAGGGGGTGCCAGAAATTCTGGAGCTGTGTGTAAACTGTCCTCAAAAAATCTATACTATCTATTACAGTTATAAACTGACAAAAGTCTTACGATAGAAGTTATTATAGGAGAAATTATTACATAGAGCAATAGGAAGCATCAGACAACAATGAGCAAAAAAATGTAGTTTTCTCGTTTTTATTCGAATAATTGAAATGAAAATTTGAAGAAAATATATAAAAACTTTCCAAAATAAAGGGAATACTGTATACAATATATAAAAGTAAAGAGAAAATCCGTTGGGCTTTTTACAACCGAGCCATAGTGGCTCATCAGGGCGGGGCTCATTCCCGGTTTCCGTAGCGTAAAGCGACTAGAAGTTCAACTCCTCCTGGATGGGACGCTAGTCCATGGCAGGTTACCTTCCCAGTATATTTTACTGGTATCCATTTATACTGCTGGCTGAACAGAGGCACACTTGTGGTTGAAACCTTTCCCAGAGGTCTTAGCACAGTAGGGGTCTAACTGGGATTTGAACACACAACCTCCTGATCATGAGCCCAGCACCCGAACCACTACACCACCGATCCCACACAATAATGTATATCAAATTAGTAATTAAGTAAAGATTTTAAAATCATTTTGTGGTGTACAGTCGACTCCCATTATTTCCCGATTGTTTGGTTCCGGCCCTTCCCGCAAATCATGAAAATCCGCCAGTTATTGATGCGGGTTTTAAACCCTATGTATGATATTACATGCGCTAAAATATGCTTGTTAAACACATTCTATAGACAGTCTTACTATCAGTGCTGTAGTGGTCAAAAGATAAGTGAGTACACGATGGCAGCGAACCAGCGAACCACGAAGTAGGCTGAGGTGCGGGGAGTGCGGGGAGGGTGCGGCTTTGGCTTTGAAACTATTTATCACTTCATTTCCGATTTTTATTTACACATTCGCGGAAATTTACATTGATACTATAAAGTAGACCAAATTAAGTCAGTACACTCAACTCAGCCACTAAAACAAGTTGGTACACGGCATGTACCGGCGTGTACCCACCACTACAGCACTGGTCTGACTCATTATACAGTAACAATGCAGTAAAATGTCGTAATGATTAATAAAAACTTTTTAATTTTGTACTGGGATAATATTTATGAATAAATAAAGCGCTAAGGCTCTTTACCAGAAGCTAGAAAAGATGCAGGGCGTTTGAGTGACATCATAGCGCTTAAATAATCATTAAAAACACACGAAAAACCGTGAATTCACAATTCAAGGAATCACGTTGATAACATGTGCTCGAAGGAGAAAAAAAGAGGCGTACACATTATCTGCAACCAATCAGCAGGAGGGAGAAAGAAGAGTTCTCAGCCATTGGCTAAATTTGAATCAAGTGCCAGTTACTTCCGGGTTTGTTGCCAATCCGTGAGTATGCGGGGGTGCGAGCGCTGAACCACAAATGATCAAGGGCCTACTATATAATGTATACCTTCTCTACATTAAGAAACTTATTCAATCATAAACACGAGAAAGTCATGAACAAAGAATTGTTTTCAAATTATTTTAATTTTCCTTTTTGTGCCTAAAATTTCAAATATCAGCGAAGTTTTAACTAACTCGCTGACTGCCAACAATTATAGCACAAAAATAATTAACATTCGGTTTATTTCCTGAAACGCTTAATCCGAATAAGTGTTGTGGGCAGACTGGCGACCATCCCAGCTGACTCTGGGAGGGGGCAGAGTACACCCTGAATGGCAGGGCTCGCCAGGCCATCGCAGGGCAGAAACACGCTGACGGCTTTGCAGCTCGTCTTGTTGAAAGTCAGCAATGGTTCCTTTACATGAACCTCACACCATAGACAGGGAGAGACATGGCCCGCCTTTGATAACAGTTAGTGCACTGGCGGGATGACTGGCGGGATGACAACCAGTTGAGAGTGGGACTCAAACCCCCAACCTTACGATCAGTGATCCAGCACCTTTACCACCGGGCCACCACTGCCTACTATAAAATCTCTGTACTATAAAGTCTTGTATAATCTTTATAAAGTACATCATATCCATGTAGGAACTTTTGCATGTCTGTAAATATGTTATAAACTACACTGTGTATGTTATTAGCACAACAACATTCACGCGGTTTAATAACGGGAAACTTCAGCGCACTTGTTTTTCATCGCTGAGTTTGTTTCCTCGTCTTTATACACCATGGTGTGTACGAAGTGAGGATTAGAAAAGGCTCATTGATTTGAAGGTTTTGTTTACCTTGAATAAACCTGTTAGAAATCTGTCTTCGTTTCCTTCACACACTGAGAGCTGCACCTTTAAATCAGCCGTTGCA
>CM045733.1:8235000-8305000 GCA_024760905.1 Plotosus lineatus
AATCTCGGGCGGCATGGTGACGTAGTGGTGAGCACATCTGCCTCACAGCAAGAAGATCCTGGGTTTGATTTCCAGCTCGGGCGTTTCTGTGTGGAAATGTGTTTGCATGTTCTCCCCGTGCTTCCATGGGTTTCCTCCGGGTACTCCGGTTTCCTCCCACAGTCCAAAAACATGCACAATAGGTTAATTAATTTGTTCAAATCTCCCCTAAATGTGAGTGTTGGTCCTGGCATGGCCTGGCGAGCTGTCTAGGGCGTACCCTGCCCTCACCCAGACACAGCTGAGATGGGTACCAGCCTCCCAGCGACCCTAATTAGGATTAAGTGGTTCAGAAAATGTCTCTCGGCTTGTCTGGGAACGCCTCAGTGTCC
Organism: Plotosus lineatus; assembly: GCA_024760905.1. Lineage (NCBI taxonomy): Eukaryota > Metazoa > Chordata > Actinopteri > Siluriformes > Plotosidae > Plotosus > Plotosus lineatus. The sequence continues at coordinate 8,235,372 of CM045733.1, forward strand.
CCCCGGAAGAGCTGGAGGAAGTGGCTATGGGAGGGGGGATGTCTGGACCTCTTTGCTTAGGTTGCTGCCCCTGCGACCCGATTCTGGATCAAGCGGATGATGATGATGACGATGATGATGATGATGATGGCTCAGAAAATGAATGAATGAAAGGTCAAAATCTTAAAGGAGTCCAGATTGATGGATATAGTTGTCTGTGGGCAGAAGCCCAGGGGACCTAATTGGCCATGTTCTCAAAAAGGGAGGGATGAATGATCACTAGCCAATCATGGATGCTTTTGCACACACGTTTGTTTACAAGGGAGTGTATAGTGCTCCCTGGTTGGCGGTGGATGTGTGGTTGGGAGGCACATTTGGTGGTCTGGAACTGTCTGGGAAATTAGAGGAGAAAAATCTTATTTTTAGTAGTAAATTGTGTTTATGTCTTTTGGAGATGTATTTTGGCAAAAGTATTCAGTGCCAGTAATTCATTCATTCATTCTTTCGTTCATTTTATTTTCCACAACTTAATCCTTATTCTGGTCACGAGGAGGCTGGTGCCCATCTCAGTCAACTCTGGGCAAAGGCAGGGTACCCCCTGGACAGATCAGCAGACCATTGTTGGGTCCCAGTGTCAGCAATGCCGGAGTAAAATGAAACCCTTTCACAACAGTATGAACGATACCCCTGTACCTTCAATCACTTGATGCGAAGCTCCTTGATCTTTAGTCTCGCGTTTAGATTTTCTGTATATATGTTTAAAGGAGAATTTAAGTACTTAGGCTCAACAATCCAGAGCAATGGAGAGTGTGGAAAAGAGGTGAAGAAGCGTGTGCAGGCAGGTTGGAATGGTTGGAGAAAAGTGTCCGGTGTGATGTGTGATAGGAGGGTATCGGCAAGAATGAAGGGAAAAGTGTACAGGACGGTGTTGAGGCCAGCGATGTTGTATGGTTTAGAAACAGTGGCCCTGGGGAAAAGACAGGAGGCAGAGCTGGAGGTAGCAGAGATGAAAATGTTGAGGTTCTCCTTGGGAGTAACGAGGATGGATAGGATCAGGAATGAGTACATCAGAGGGACAGCACATGTTAGATGTTTTGGAGACAAAGTCAGAGAGTCTAGATTGAGATGGTTTGGACATGTACAGAGGAGGAATAGTGAGTATATTGGTAGTAGGATGCTGAGGTTGGAACTACCAGGCAGAAGGCCCAGAGGAAGACCAAAGAGACGATTTATGGATGTGGTGAAGGCGGACAATGAAGTGGAGTAAGAGTAGAAGATGCAGAGGATAGGGTGAGATGGAGGCAGATCATTTGCTGTGGCGACCCCTGAAGGGAACAGCCGAAAGAAAAAGGAGAAGATGTTTAAAGGAGAATATTCTTGTGTCGGGTTACAGTCTGATTGGAATTCTAAAATAAGTTCCTCAGATTTGAACAGGAAATATTTCTCGTCTCACTTTCACCTCCGTTCATTCTTGTTTTCCTCCTAATTGGCCCAGCGGTTTACCTATGCTCATAAACATTGCATATCTCTCCCCACCCCTTCTCTTAGTCGTGCCAGTGGGTGAGCTGCGGCATTGGGAGAAAAGATGGAAAACCACCAAGGCGTGCAAATCATTTGCAGAGGGAAAAATCAATTAGTGGTCCAGAGGCCTGGCTGTGAGGTGGGGCACATGTGGAGAAGCAGTGCCCATCTGCAGTGATAACTCCTGGGGCAATTGCATTATCCCCATTGACACTGGCATCTATTCATGCCAGCAGTGTTATCTCCCTCAGTGCCCTTGTTACTCCCCACACTTCATTATTTCTGAAATCTGGAAATTATCATGCGGCTTTTGGACGGTTTGAATTTGCAGGTCAACCCTCCTTTGTCCTCAAACCCTTCACTCTACAGCGAGTCCTGCCTCAGACGGTCTGCTGCACTTTCATGCATTTTTGTCTTCAGCATCATGAACACGGTCCATTTGGTGCTGCAAAATTCCAATGCGCGGATCTTATGCACCGTGACACAAGCTTTCAATAAAACATTCCAGCTGGACGGAGAAAGGCGGAACAGGATGTTGCATTTAAGAGCTTTTTATTGTAGAGTTGCACTTGACGCAGTTTCGCTCTGATCGGTTACTTGTCAATTGTGAGGCGCTCCACGGAATGTAGGCGCTCATCGCAAGTGACTTATGGTGCTTGTGAAACAAAGAGGACTATCCGATCTTTATCCGGACTTCCGATCTTTCAAGTGAGCAAGTGCGCATTGAATACTTGTTTAGTACTCAACCTTCACTTGCTCACTTAAAAGATCGGAAGTTCGGATAAGCCGCGCTTTGTCTCACAAGCACCATACGTCACTTGCGATGAGCGCCTACATTCCGTGGAGCGCCTCACATATACTGTAAATAACTGTTGCTTTATTGACTACAGGAATTATTGGTGAAACCTAATAATAAAACGTACCAGACTAGAACGACTAATGCAGGGCCTCATTCGATTACTGACACCTGCATCTCATGAGCACTACACGTTGAGCAACTTCTTAGCATGGGCGTTTCCTAATGTTGTTTTGTCTAATAATATTTCAATAGTCACCAATCCTACTGCTGAAGATCTAACTTTCTGCAGGTTGTACCACCAACCAAAATCTAACACAGCTTTCAACTGATCAAAATTGTCCTAAGTCAATGACTATATGGTCATGCATGGTTTTTTGCGAGTTGGGGGGTTGGGGGTTGGGGTTGGGGTGTGTGTGTGTGTGTGGGGGGGGGGGTAGTAGATGTCCAAGAAGAGCATTTTTTGGTAATCAAAGGCCTAAACTGATCCAGTCTGATGTTCTTGTGTTTGGTAATACTGATTAACGTTAACCTTGAACTATATGCTTGACGTCTTGTTTCTGCTCTGTTTGTCTAGACATTTATTTTTCACACTTCTTGTCTGTCAATTGTTGTTTTTTTTATATGCACAGCATGTTCCGTGTCTCATTCACTGATTTTCTTTTTGTCTCTCTTGTTAGGTCCATAATGTCATCAAACTTACAACAAGCCTAAACATCAACCTGCGGCAAATATTTGACTCAGACCTGCTTCTGCACTATACTGTAAGAACAATGGCTTCCCACCATAAGGGAATGAACTGTTTATTGGTTACCTGCTGCTTCTTTGTTTTTTTGCTTCCCTTCTCCACCTCAAGGCCACAGCAGCCTTCTCTTGTATCCAAAGCCAATGAACCCTACAGAACTTTCCTTGCTGAAAACCCAGAATGGACCTTTAACCACTTGGCAGTGGATTACCGAAATGGGAATGTATACCTAGGTGCTGTTAACCGCATCTATAAGCTCTCGCAAGAGCTAGACGTCCTGGTGTCACATCAAACCGGCCCAGAGGAGGACAACCGCAACTGCTATCCACCACGGATCGTGCAGCCCTGCAGTGAGCCGCTGACGCTCACCAACAACGTGAACAAAATGCTACTTATCGATTACAGAGCTAACCGGCTGCTAGCCTGCGGGAGCCTCTATCAGGGGATCTGCAAGCTTCTTCGTCTGGATGATCTCTTCAAGCTTGGAGAGCCATTTCACAAGAAAGAGCACTACCTCTCAGGTGTTAATGAGAGTGACTCCGTTTTTGGCGTCATCGTGTCGTATGGTAACTCCTCACCTGACAAGCTGTTTGTGGCCACGGCAGTGGACGGGAGGCCCGAGTATTTCCCGACCATTTCAAGTCGCAAACTGGCTCGCAATTCAGAAGAGGATGGCATGTTCGCCTACGTCTTCCATGATGAATTTGTGGCCTCTATGATCAAGATCCCTTCAGACACCTTTACTGTGGTGCCTGATTTTGACATATATTATGTATATGGCTTTGCCAGTGGCAACTTTGTCTATTTTCTCACCCTGCAGCCAGAGATGGGCAACGGTCCAGCTGCGGGTTCGTCCTCAGCCAACCGGGAACAGGTATTCACGTCCAAACTAGTGCGACTCTGCAAGGATGACACGGCATTCAACTCATATGTAGAGGTTCCTCTTGGTTGTGTCAAGGGTGGTGTGGAGTACCGCCTTCTCCAGGCTGCCTACTTGTCTAAGGCAGGTCCCATCCTGGCTCGGTCACTAGGTGTGGGATCGGATGATGACATCCTTTATGCCGTGTTCTCCAAAGGACAGAAGAGGCGGCCAAAGGAGACGTCTCAAGAGTCGGCCTTGTGTGTGTTTGCCCTGAAGGAGATCAATGAGAGAATTAAAGACAGGCTGCAGTCTTGTTATAAAGGAGAGGGCACTCTGGATCTGGCCTGGCTCAAAGTGAAGGATATTCCCTGCAGCAGTGCGGTAAGCCTTTACTCTACCATTTACCGGCCTTACCTCAGCCAATACTTATATAGACAGATTACTCCTCGCGTCTGTCGGAATTATTCACCGTTGCTTACTATACTGACCGAGGCACACCACACACACTTATTCTTACACCGCGTGGCTAATGACTAAAATCCATAGGTACTTTCTGGATAATGGCCGAGGACTCTGATGATTACTTCTGGCTTTTTATTGTGACAATGCGCTCCGTCCGATCATTAATGATGAGGCGGTTGATAACCGAATATGACCTTGTTGAGACCTAAGCTTTGCCCTTGAATAAATCCTTGATCCCAAAATACTACGATAACCAACGGGCATTCAGTCCGATTACGGCGACTCTTCTTCGTAGCGCCCCCTTCTCCACGGTACTGTCCATGTCCAGGAATCGATCCCAGGGAACCTGATATGTGCTCATTTGTTTGACAGCTGGTAATATTTGCAATTATTGCAGTATTTCAGATGTTTTACCGTGTCTGTGATATTTCTGTAGACTTAAGTGTTTCGCTATGAATCAGATACAAAACTGTATGGAATGTAATAAATCTTTGATTTGATTTTTATGCCTTTCTTTCTAGAAAATAAGGTTAAAGTCAGTGCCAGTCCTTTGAATAAAGGTGCTTATTTCAGGATGCAATTTTTCCATTAGCTCGGCTGATAGAAGACAAACAAGCCGAAATACAAAATTGCCCTCCTCGGAGAATCAATCTATTATTGTAATGGCATTTCATTGACTGTCAGCAAGAATTAATCTTTTCACTTTCTACCGATGTTATGGATCGCTCATTATCACGTAAACAGCCGGGGCCTGCTTTAACACATACCATATGCCTTTTAGTTTCTTCTCTTTGGGGAAGGAGGTGCTGGTGGTGCTGGTGGTGGTGCTGGTGGTGGTGGTGGTGATGATGGAGGAACTATCAGGGGTTGATTGAATTTAGCTAAACAGCAGTGCAATGAAAATGACAATGACGACACCGACGATGATAATGATTTCTATAATAATTCCACTAAAGACTGTTGTGTAAGGTGTACCATTAAACCTTATGTGCTTGTGTACATCATTGATGCACACGCATATAAACGCACGCTTATAGCACATATGCGGTGAGATAAATCAGAGAAACGGTGCGAGTGCACTGTCTGGGAAAAGTGTGGGATGTGGGGCTGAGACTCAGAGAGAATGAGAGACAGGCAAAGAGATGAGATGTATACACACACACACACACACACACACACACACACACACACACACACACACATAGCTGTAAACGAACACATAACACATACACACCAGATAAATCAGAGACAGGGTGCTAGAACACTGCCTTGGAAAAGTGTTGGACGTGAGACTGGGGAGGGAGGTGTGTGTGAGTGTGTGTGTGTGTGTGTGTGTGTGTGTGTGTGGAGAAACGGTGCCATTTCAACACGCACTGCAGTATGGCCACTGCAGCATAAATTAGAACACAGGCGTCACTATGGGGCGGGAGATAAATGGCTTGCTTCTCCGCCTGCTGTAACTATGGCTACCAGCTTTCCTGCTCAAGGCCTGGCAGACGTGTTTGATTGGGGTGGGAAGAAGTCGACCCAAAACAAATTAGATCCGGAGGCCGCGCTAAAGCAACGGATCACGTAACTATCTCATTTTTAGAGGACTATCAAAAGCTCGAGGCGCAAACACACGCAAACGCACATAGTTTACAGTTCGACGTCAACTTCTAAGTCTGCCCTCGGCTCTCTCTACCACTTTGTAATTAATATTATGCAATATTCCCATGATTCAATCTGTGATGAAGTGATTGTGTACCTTTTCTTTTTCTTTTTTTCTTTTTGGCTTCGCTCATGCAGCATTAATGCACCTTTTAAGCTTATTTGCATGATAACTAGCTTTGTTCAATGAACGATGTCCAGAATTAGCTCTCGGTTCATCCTCAAAGAGTGATGCAGCACTGCTTTAATCCTTTTAATCCATTCCGCGCTTTCATCTCCTCATAGATGTATTCTAGGCTCAAACAGATCAGATTCCAAAGAGTCAACTTTCATACTAATTCTATCATTAAACTCCTTGTAGCCGGATAAATCCAGCGAGGGGAGTGGTAGTGTGTTGCTGCTAATCGGACTTTGAGGTCAGCTTTAACGTGGCACGGTGGCGTATAGTGGTTAGCACGTCCGGCTAACAACAAGAAGGTTCTGGGTTCAGGTCCCATGCATGGCTTGGATGTTTCCGTGTGGGGTTAGCATCCCTCTTCCCCGTGCTTTTATGGTTTTCCTCCGGGGAATTCCAGTTTCCTCCAACAGTACAAAGATGTGCACATTAAGCTGACTGGGTTTTCCGAATTGCCCCTATATGTAAGTGTGAGTGTTAATGTGTGTGTGTGTGTGTGTGTGTTGGCCATGCAATGATTTCGTGAGCTGTTCAGAGTGCACACCACCTTTGCCCAGCATGGGCTGAGATAGGCTCCAAACACTATGTGACCATGCCACATAGATGATAATCATGTTGCCAAGTAAGTTATTACTAGCTTGAGTAAATGATCCATTCTGATATCTTTTCTTATAAACACCTAACACACACACGCACACACACACACACACACACACACACACACACACACACACACACACACACACACACACACACATCTCTGATAAGACTCTGATTTCTCAGCTGCATGGTGCCGCTAAACAAAACCCCTTGTTTTTATTATTATTAGATTCTCTGGTGGAAATGTGTTGTGTGATAATATCAAAAGCAGGAAGTGACACGGATGGGACGACGGCAAGTGATGTTGCGATTTGCAGGTTTCACTGCCATCATTCATTCTTTCATTTTATGAACCACTTAATCCTTATTAGGGTTGCAGGGAGGCTGGTGTCCATGTCAGCCAACTCTGTGCAAGGGCAAGGTACGCCCTAGACAGCCCACCAGACCATCACAGGGCATGCAACCATTCATATTGATACTCACAATCTAGAGGTGATTTAAGGAACAGCCAATTAACCGACTGTGCATGTTTATGGACTGTGGGAGGAAACCGGAGAACCCAGAGGAAACCCACATAAGCACGGGGAGAACATGCAAACTAGATACAGAAACACCCGAGCTGGGAATCAAACCCTAGACTTTTTGCTGTGAGGCGGACATGCTAGCCACTACGCCACCGTGTCACCCACTGCTACCACACAGATAGGATTTTATAATCTGCAGCTCCTGTTAGTCTCGGTTGAGCCACCCGTCTAAATAATGCATGGAAGAATAAAAATGAAGGAATAGTATTGCTGGAGCTTTCCTCGTTGTTGTTTTTTTTAAATTTATTTTAAGATAATTTATAGTTATTCATTCGTTAATTTTCTGGGAGGCTGGTGCCTATCTCAGCCAACTATGGGTGAGGGCAGGTTACACCTTGGAGAATTCGCCAGGCATTGTAGCATTTATGGTTACAATTTCCAATAGCAAGCAGGGCCCGCGGAATCGGGTGGGGTTTGAAGCCCCCCCCCACTTTTTCTCAACCCAAAGAAATGTTTACTGTCTGTCTGTCTTCCTTCGGCTTTTTCCCTTTTACTCGGGAGTCGCCATAGCAAATCATCTGATTCGCACGTTTGATTTGGCAGAGGTTTTTTTACGTCGGATGCCCGTCCTGTCACAACCCTTTTTAGCAAGGGACAGAAAGACGCTGACGGCTTTGCAGCTACTCTTTACCAAAGTCAGCAATGGTTCTTTTACATGCCTCTCACCATAGACAGTGAGAGACATGGCCCGCCTTTGATAACCCAGTTAGCTGCACTGGGGGGGGGGGGGGGGGCAGTGACGCCCTTGTGGAGAGTGGGACTCGAACCCCCAACCTTTGGATCAGCCTAGTACAGCCTACATCATGTACCATAAATGCTTATGCACCAAGTACTATATAGTAATATAGTGGCTGCCTTCTAGGGAATGTACCGGTATCGGTATTCCTTCTTTTTTCGGATCCGACTGAGCCAAGGGATGATTGAAATATTGGAACTTTGAAATAAATAAATCAATGAATATTTGCTTCGGGGATATATGCTCTCGTCATTCACTGACTGCATGGACTCCCAAAATTTTCAGTTAGCCCCCCCCCCACACACACACACACACTTTTCAAATCGCTCCGCAGGCCCTGGTAAGAGCACTGAAGAGGAAACACAGATCGATGGATGAAAGAGATGAAGGCTTGGGAGCCGTTTTTTGGATTCGTGTTACTGTGAGTCAAGTTGGATCACCACATGGTCACAGCACGAGCGAGAAGGAGCTGTCTGAATAAACATGAAACAAATGCCGCCATGGACTAGAAGAATTTACTCCCTTTCATTTTTCGTTATTGTATGAAAAGAGACAACAAATACCCTGCGATTAAGACTGGCATCATTTCAGAAATACTCTTTCTTGCCCTTTACAAAACAGTGCAGCGTTGGTGTGGCTATTAAAGGGGGAAAAAAAACCTTCATTCATTTTCTGAACCGCTTAATCCTAATTAGGGTCACAGGGAGGCTGGCACCCATCCCAGCCAACTCCGGGCGAGGGCAGAGTACACCCTGGATGGCTCGCCAGGCCATCACAGGGCAGAAACATGCTGACGGCTCCTCTTATGAAAAGTCAGCAATGGTTGTTTTACATGAACCTCACACCATAGACAGTGAGAGACATGGCCAGCCTTTGATAACCCAGTTAGTGCACTGGGAGGGACAGTGACAACCTGTGAAAAGTGGGGCTTGAACCCCCAACCTTAGGATCAGTGATCCAGGACCTTTACCACCAGGCCACCGCTGCTCAGGGTGAAAATGTGTATGTAAGTCCAAAATAAGTTTTTAAATACTACTTTTACCAACATGTGACTTATCAGGGTTTTCGCTAACAAACAAATTATGCAGCTGCCCAGTGACAGACAATAATTTATTTATTTATTCTTACTTCATTCTAATTATACATAGTTTTGGTAACAGTAGCATAATTAATTAATGAGTAAATTAATTAATTCATTAATTAGTTGATTTGTAATATGTAACACTGTTCTCAATGCATGTTACACTGACAGTCATTGAAAACTTTGAGACTTTAATTTTCAACATAATTTTTATTCTAGTACCCAAAACTGGATTTTTGTAAAATATATAATTTGTTTCGCATGTTGGCTTTGAATACAACAAACAAAAGTGTCAAGAATAAATTACAGTATACTGGACCCATTAAAAACATGAAAAGAAACCTGCCAAAATAAAAGCCACAGGAGTCAGCGTCAGGTATGGACTCCATTTTTGCTGATACACGTGATGCTTTGCAGTGATAGGACAGCACTATCCGCCCACATGTACAAATGAGTTCAGAGGCGCTCACGATTGGCTGATGATCGCTATAAGTGACAGGGAAGTGAGCGTATGCCATCACTTCATCCCATGAGGGCTCAGCCAATCAGCGCCCATGGACTTCCGGTCACGGAGATGAGAGGAACGTTTCACAGCTGCTTAAAAAAATTAGAAAGCTGCCCAGATACGGACAATAATTTATTTAATTAATTTTACTTTATTCTATTTAAACACAGTTTTGGCAGCGGTATTATAATCGTTTGCATTTATTAATTGCAATTCATTAATTAATTAATTTGTAATGTGTAACACTATTCTCGATGCATGTCACACTGACAGTCATTGAAAACTTTGAGACTTTTAATTTTCAACATAATTTTTATTCTAGTGCCCAAAAATATATTTTTGTAATATATATATATATATATATATATATATATATATATATATATATATATATATATATGTATGTATATACTTTGTTTAGCACGTTGGCTTTAAATACAACTCACAAAAATGTCAAGAATAAATTGTACCCATCAAAAGCATTAAAAGAAAATGGGACCTGCCAAAATAAAAGTCACAGGCGTCAGATCAGGCCTCCATTTGTGGTGATAGGATAGCAGTGTTTGCCCACCTGTACAAATAAGCTCAGAGATGCTCATGACCACTATGAGAGGGAAGTGACCGTATGCCATGACTTTATCCCGTGAGGGCTCGGCCAACCAGCTTCCATGGACTCCCAGTCACGGATGGCTGTGGTATCTAGCCGGATTTGAACCTGCAATCTCCAGGTTGGTAGTTGCACACCTTGCTGATTCACCTGCTGGGATTTGAAACCATACTGAGAGCGAGAGGGTGTTAGAGTAAGAGTTGTAACTTATTGTGGTATTCCTGCATGCTTTCATTGGAAGATGTCCACTGGCTTTGACCATCTCGGGGTTAATTATTTTATGAGACGTGCATGAGTGTTTAATTTCTTATGTAACACCTGAGTTTGACCCGAGGTCTTATGTGAGTAAACAGTTGCTCAGTTTTGTAATAATAATAATAATAATAATAATAATAATAATAATATTAATAATAGTAATAATAATAATATTGTTTTCTGATTAATTTTGGAGAAACCCTACGTTGAGGTGTAATCTGTTACCATGGCAACAAATTCACCTTGTGTATGATTAGCATGATGAATATTATGTAACGCATCACAATATGGAAAAGTTTAGAAATCGTAATGAAGAAAGAACCAGGAGGAGCTGAAGGACACGGAGATGGAGGTGTAATTAGAGTTCTGAGCAGAATAGCGCACTGATGAATATTTATTACCCAAAATTCCTCCCTAAACACGAAAGATTCGAGTTACATCCTACACACTTACCTCAGGTACTCGCTGCTCCCGCGTGCATTCATCTCCTCCGCTCTGTGACTAAACCATCTGAAATCTATCAAAGCAAACATCTCTTCAAGGCCTCAGGATTGTGTGTGATTGTATTTCGAATAATTATTGAAGTATAAGGGATAAAATTCATATAATAAAATTCAATAAAGGGCAGTGGTGGTCTAGTGGTATAAGGTGCCGGATCGCTGATCCAAAGGTTGTGGGTTCGAGTCCCACTCTCCACAAGGTTGTCTATGGTGTGAGACATGTAAAAGAACCATTGCTGACTTTCGACAAGAGTAGGCTGCAAAGCCGTCAGCGTGTTTCTGCCCTGCAATGGCCTGGCAAGCTGTCCTGGGTGTACTCTGCCTTTGCCCTGAGTTGGCTGGGATGGGCACCAGCCTCCCTGCAACCCTAATTAGGATGAAGTGGTTACAGAAAATGAACTGAACGTTCAATAAATGTTAAATTCATCACACTGACGACGACTTGACTCTATCCGGCTTCCAACCAATATTAACATCCTCATCTGCTCTCTGTTTCTCAAGCTATCTCTTAGTTTATCTTGGTTGTTATGTCTCTCAATGTCTTTTGCTCTCTCTCTGTCTGTCTCTGCTCTCTCTCTGCTCTCTCTGTCTCTGCTCTCTCTCTCGCTCTCTCTCTGTCTGTCTGTCTCTGGTCTCTCGCGCTCTCTCACTGTCCATCTATCTGTCTCCGTACTCTCTGTCTCTCTCTGTCTGTCTCTTCTCTCTCTCTGCTCTCTCTCTCTGTCTCTGCTCTCTCTCTCACTCTCTCTGTCTGTCTGTCTCTGGTCTCTCGCTCTCTCTTGCTGTCCATCTATCTGTCTCCGTACTCTGTCTCTCTCTGTCTGTCTCTGCGCTCTCTTATATGTCTCCACTCTAAAACACGTTTTTTTTTTATCTCTCTATATATATAAAACCATGTCTCTGTCTTTCTATCTCTCTCGCTGTCCTGTTTCTCTAACAGTCTCTTGTCCTGTCTCTTTCTAAAACGGTCTCTCAATCATTCTTGGTCTCTCGCTTTCTCTCTCTCTCTCACACTCTCTAAAACCATGTCTCTGTCCTTCTGTTTGTTTATCTGTCTTTCAAACTGTCTGCCTGTTTTTCCTCTTTCATTCTCTCTCTCTTTCAAACTTCTCTCTCTCTTTCTCTGAAACTGTATCTCTCTTTGCTTCTCTGTTTCTCTTTCTGTTCGTCTCGGTCTCCCTTTGATTCGCTCTCTCTCTCTCTCTCTCTCTCTCTCTCTCTCTAACTGTATGTCAACTGTATGCCTCCCTCGCTCCCTCCATCTATGTCTCTATTTAAATATCACTCTGTCTTTCTCAATTTGTAACAAACACTTCTTTCTGACAATTTCTTGGTCTTCCCGTTCTATTCTCTCTCTTTCTCTCTCTCTCTCTCTCTCTCTCTCTCTCTCTCTCTCTCTCATACTCCCTTCATGTCTTTAATCATGATGTGTTTTTCTAATAATTAATGTGACTTACATGGCCGTGCTGCTCCTGAGTGGCCATGCTGTATACATGTACATTTCCCGCTCACACACTGGAATCCGGACCGAATCCGTCTGAGTGTACTGTATATACATAAACTGCAGCTCACCGCCTCCCTCTGTATTTTTTTAGAATGCGTTCTTTCACAGTCACAGGGGTGTGTTTACACCTCCGTCACTGCACATAACTGTTCAGCTCTGAATATTACACTTCGTAAATTTATATTCTTTATGACGCAGTACATCCACTTGTTTATACTGAGCTGGACACTTAGTTATGCTTACAATTAGAATTCAGAAAAGATCTGACACGCTGTTTGTTTTTTGGAAAATGATCGCTGTTTCTGATGCACATAGCCAGCAGTTGTCCAGAAACAGTACGATTTCGAAAGCGTCTTCCACCTTCCAATGATTACCGCGGTTTCTGTCGTGGCCACAGTAGGAGAAGTGGTACTCCCACTAGGTTTGAGATTGGCGAGAACAGAGAACCGGGCCGAACGAACAGCAAGGAAAGGATGTGAATCAGCTTTCACACATCTTTGCTTCAGGCTTCATGTAATATTTTTACCTGTGCATCAATTATCATAAAGATGAGTGACGCCCAAAAAACTCTATAAAAGGTACAGCACACAGGTTTGAAGACTAACTGCTGAAAGATTCGGGTTCTAAGTACTGCCACATCACTTTCGCCACAGTGGACACGCATTCTAATGCTAACCTCGGCTAAAGATAAAGCCAAATTGGGAGGTGTGGCCTACAGGTTAGAGAAGTGGGTTTGGCAGTGAAATAATGATAATTTGATTCTACAACCGGTGGGGTGAAAAAAATACATATCAGTAGGTGTTGGATGCCGGGAGCTTTCAGTCGGAACTACAGATGCAGGAGACCGAGTATGATTAGTATGAGAAGCCTGGGGATTTAGCTCAGTTGGTAGAGCGTCTGCTTTATCCTCCGGAAGGTTGGAGTTTGAATCCGGCTGCGTCATACCATAAGACGTTAAAATTTGGGTGTTGTTTCTTCCTGCTTGGCACTCAGCATCAAAAGAATGGAACAACACAATAACTGGTGCTGCGTGGTGATGAGCATGTCTGTATGAAGTATGTGCTATACAAGCATCCATAATGATGATGCAGATGAGTTTTATTGTACACAGAGCAGGCACTGGAGTACAGAGAATCGTAGTCACGGTGAGGGGAAACACGAAAGCCAAAATTACAAAGGGAACTTTGGAGCGGGAACTGGTCAAGCACGGACCTGAGAACCAGGTGCCAGAGAGATCACGGGGAGATGGGATCGCATGGAGGGAACAATCTCATCTTTGTCGCCTGGTGATGACTGAGTGGAATCAGGTGTGCTGCTCCAGACTCTGCCCGCAAGTGAGCCATGCCCCTCACCAGCGCCTACAGTGCATAAGGAGAGAGCACGAGTTAGAGTTAAAAAGCCGCCAATTTCAGAGCCACTCCCAACACAAACCATAACGAGGTGGAGTAAGCAGCACCTTCCTATTGCGCCGACTTCATGGCAGAAGTGCCCTTGAGCAAGGCATCTAATCCCTAACTGCTCTCAGGGGCCGCAGGGTACTCTGAGTGTGTGTGCTCACTGTGGATGTGGGGACCCCCCCCCTCCATCCTCCTCCCATAACAAATCGTAGGACAACTGTAGTTGGAAACCTTCACCAACACTATTTTTACCACCACTGGGGCACCCAGGTCTCTCTCGCGCTCTCGATTTTTAAGGGTTTCCACTTCTCCCTTTGCAATTTTCCAGTGCTTTCTTCTACTGCTGAAGGTTTCTTCAGTGAATGTCATATCACATTTTATTTTTAAATAAAAGTAGCTTAGTATTAAGCTGCCTGTATTAATGTAATTTTCCTTTTGTTTGTCTTCCGATGTTTGTTTTTATCCCAAACTTGTGCACAGGAAGTCGATATAATGTGCAGCATTGCTACGATGCATGTCTTCCTGGTTCAGTTGGACGCAACCTGGTTTACCAATGTCCAGTCATTCATTCATTTTCTAAGCCACTTAATCCTAATTAGGGTCGCAGGGAAGCTGGAACCCATCTCAACCGACTCTGGGCAAAGGTGGAGTACAGCTTGAACAGCGCGCCAGACACAAATGCAGTGGTACCTCATCTTATGAAATTAATCCGTTCCAGAATTGGTTTCGTAACCTGATTTTTTTTTTTTTTTCATTAGTTGAGTAGCATTTTACATGTAAAAGGCCTGATTCGTTCCAAGGCCCCCAATACTACCCCCTAAACCCTTTACAAATTATAAAAGTATACCTTTTAAGGCCTCCTTCTGCTTCAATATCGTACCGATAGTAGACGGGTTTGGCCATATTCCTTTGCGATATCACTCAACCGCATGCCACGAGCCCGCTTCTTCGTTTCACTCGCACCAGCAATCACTTTCTTGGGGCCCATGATGAATGACGAAAAATAAAGTTGCAATGAGCACACTCGAAAAACTCACGAAACAACAGTAACTCTGTCCTTTATGTGTGTTAGAACTCCGTGATGAACAATGGGTCAAAGGCACACGAAAAGCATCATGGGTGTCATGGAGATGCAGCTGCCTCCAAGTTAATGGGAGGCCAGCTGGGCGAGGTGTTGGGAGATAGCCAATGGTAGAGCAACTCTACCGTGCCAATTCAAAACAAAATACAAGATGCTACAAGTTTATTTACGTTTTGGGGGAATTCGGTTCAGCTGCGAAGCGGAGTGCGCATTGTTTGAAGTTTTGAGATGTCGCGTTTTGTAACATGAATTATTTTTTGTATCTAGAGATGGAAATTTTAGGTAAATGCGTTTCGTAACGGATTTTTTTGCTAGTTGGGTCTTTTGTAAGGTGAGGTACCACTGTACAACCAATCACACCTATACCTAGGTGTTATCTGGAACAGCTAATCAGCCTGCAGTGCATGTTTTTGGACTGTGGGAGGAAACCAGACTACCCTGAGGAAACCCACGCAAGCATGGGGAGATCATACAAACTGTGAGGCAGATAAGCTAACCATGGCCACAGATGTCCATGAGAGCAAGTTGGCCGAGCACTCACAGGAGAGTGTCACTCAATCACTCACACCTGTCAATCAGGGGCATCTGCAGGCTCTTTTTTTTTCTTTTCAAAGAGGTGGGCAGCGCTTACCCTCTGATTGTGTTGGGTCACAGCCAAATATGCATTTGCAGTAGTTTTATAACGATGTGGATCGCATGTGACTGACAGAGGGGGCATGTGCATGCTTAAGCCCTTCCCTGATTGGTTAATGGACAGTTAGAAATCGGATATAACGAAATTAGGAGAGGAAAGGTGGGTAACCCAACCCCAACAAAAAAAGGAAGCAGAAACCCAGATGGATTGAGAACAAAAGATGAGCATGGTGGCACTCGCACACACCCACAATTTTGAGCTCGTGGAAGTAAAAATAAATAAATAAATAAATTGAAAATAAAAGGATGTAATTTAGTGTTAAATCAAACACGACACATTAATTTTTTCCTAATTGGCCAGCTAGTCGTTCTCGAACATTAAAAGACTTGAGTGAACAAAATGATGATTAAATTGGTGTGTTTGTGTGTATAATAGACCTGCTGTGTATACAACCGATTGAAACTTGACCGTATAATCCGTATAAAGAAATTTCCGTCACTCCTCCGTAATTATCCCGAGTCCTGAACGGAACAGGATCTTCACCAGCGCTAAATTTACTCTTGTGAACGATTTCCAAATAAATTAATTCGCGTCCACTTTGATCAACGAGCCGCATTGTTTGTGAAGTGCGAGTCTCTAGTATCCCGCATGTTTATCAAGTCTCTATAAGTCGTTAGTAATGTGTTCGTGATGAAGATTGTCCAGCTTCCGTACAGGAGTCTGTAACCATAGCGATCCGTTGGCTGGGATGGGACGTGATGTTCCACCTCTTGCACCCTGGCGTGTTCCGTAAACGGGTTTGACATGGAGAGGAGAGTCTTCCTGGAGCGGTTTTGAAAGCAGGCGACTCTAGCGTGCATGATGCAACGCTCGACAGCAGCAGTTTGGACGCGTCCATAGATCATATTGAAGGGACATTTGACCTATTAAATAAAATTGCAGCGTGTGCATCAGCAGAAAGAGAGGCGGAACGTGTGAGGAAGGAATCAGGGGAATGCAGCAGAACTCTTTCTTTCTGTTCATTTCTCTGTTTTCTCCTCCTCACCGCGCAGCTTTCCTTTATACTCTCGTTCCAGTTTATTTTATTAACGAATCCCTGCACAGCTCTGGATGTTTTTTTTCGTGCAGCGGTTAAACTCAGCCTTTATTACGTCTCATAATGATATAATTACACATCATTAAAATATTAAAATCATCGTACCTCATGCAGATCATGTAGTATTTAGAAATAATTACTTTTTTCCCTCTGCTTGTGCTTCTGAACGATCCCTGATGGATGAAACTCTTGAAAGCATGGAAATATTGTGAGATCCTCATAAATAAGGAAATCTTTTCTCCTGCCCAATAAGCGCACTATACAAGCAGATGTTCCAACGTATTTTTTTACTTTATTCACACCAATACCGATATTTGACCTTTCAGTACCTTCTGATACCGATCCAATACCCATGCCCTAAAAATATCTGCATTCAGTTGTGGTACCATGAATTCATGTAGCGCTTCAGTTTTGCCCTCATCGATTGAAGACATCGGTGAGAAATGAACCCGACGCTGGATGGAAATCAATGTTATGTTGTTTGTTTGTTGAAATAATTCCACGATGATTACGTGGTGTTAACAAGGCCAACAGCAACGAACACATCCATGAAGTCTTCTACAGTACACCCTGAAAGCTTTCAATAGCGTTAAGCTCGGGACGCTGGGGAGGGGGGGTCAATACTTATGTGAAAATGATTCCTCGTGCTCCCTGAACCACGCTTTCATTATTCAAGTCCCTATTTTATATCCGAGCCATCAGGGATGAAAAAGAGCATTGATGTGATAACCTGTACATTCAGATCATCAGCTGCTTCATTTTATTGCTGCATTAATGTTGCTGAGCCTCGACCGGAACATCCGGAGCAACATCGCCATGGAGATTACCTGCTATGATCAGGGATAAATGCCCCCATCAAAATATTATTGTGTGGGTTTTTTTTTTTTTTTTTTAATCAGTGTATGGTATTGAGAAACACTCTTTCCTTTTACACAACGCTACAACTGTCAAACATTGACAGTGACCTCACCCTCATTTCTTTCTTTTTTTTTTCTTTTTATGCAAACTGTTATCTGAGGAAATATGTTGAACACCATTTTTGGAAACATCTCACATAGAATTTGTACCCCATGATGAAATTGCAGAAATACAGAAATACATACCCTCACTTTCCGCGGTTAATTTGAACAGAGATCTCCCCCCCGCGACCGACGAATTCCACGAAGTAGGATTGACCACCCCCCCTTTCCCCGACTGACGGATAAGTACATGTATATATGTGTACATATCAATAAATGCTTATAATAACAAATCAACATTCAAAAATAATGCATAAGATGTAAATAAAATATAAATACACACACATATAGATGCGCGTGCATGCATGCACGCAGATGTGTACCTCAAATAATCATGTAAGTAGTTTTGATGGGAGGTTTTGGGTTGTTTTTTTGTTATTTTTTGTTTAGGGTTTTTTTTTTGCATAATTGGCCTTGTTTTTGAGGCATTTTGCTTAACTTGTCCCCTATTCTTACTTAATTTCCATATTTTTTTAATTCGATTAATATTTTAAAAAGTAAAATATGATGCAGTAAAGCCGCATGAATGAAAGTGCGAAGTCGCGAGGGATCCCTGTGTGTGTGTGTGTGTGTGTGTGTGTGTGTGTGTGTGTATATATATATATATATATATATATATATATATATATATATATATATATATATATATAGAGAGAGAGAGAGAGAGAGGATTTTCTGAGTAGATCCTTCCGTAGGAGAGTGCTCAATACTTTTTGGTAGCGCAAATAACAATAAAAATAAAAGAACAGGACAAAGACTTTCTATTGAAACTCCATTTATCACTACAGATCTGTTTCGAGGGGTGGTGAAACCATCCTCTCTCTTCAGGTGATTATAGAAGAATCTTCTATAATCACCTGAAGAGAGAGGATGGTTCCACCAGCCCTCGAAACAGATCTGTAGTGATAAATGGAGTTTCAATAGAACGTCTTTGTCCTGTCCTTTTATTTTTATTGTATATATATATATATATATATATACTAGTCCTTCTCAAAAAATGAGCATATTGTGATAAAGTTCATTATTTTCTGTAATGTACTGATAAAAATTAAACTTTCATATATTTTAGATTCATTGCACACCAACTGAAATATTTCAGGGATTTTATTGTTTTAATGCTGATGATTTTGGCATACAGCTCATGAAAACCCAAAATTCCTATGTCAAAAAATTAGCATATCATGTTCAGGTAGTCTAAACGAGCTATTAACCTAATCATCTGAATCAACCAATTAACTCTAAACACCTGCAAAAGATTCCTGAGGCTTTTAAAAACTCCCAGCCTGGTTCATTACTCAAAACCGCAATCATGGGTAAGACTGCCGACCTGACTGCTGTCCAGAAGGACATCATTGACACCCTCAAGCAAGAGGGTAAGACACAGAAAGAAATCTCTGAGCGAATAGGCTGTTCCCAGAGTGCTCTATCAAGCCACCATCAGTGGGACGTCTGTGGGAAGGAAAGAGTGTGGCAGAAAACGCTGCACAACCAGAAGAGGTGACCGGACCCTGAGGAAGATTGTGGAGAAGGGCCGATTCCAGACCTTGGGGGACCTGTGGAAGCAGTGGACTGGGCTACAGGTGCCGCAATCCCCAGGTCAAGCCACTTTTGAAGCAGAAACAGCGGCAGAAGCGGCTGACCTGGGCTACAGAGAAGCAGCACTGGACTGTTGCTCAGTGGTCCAAAGTACTTTTTTCGGATGAAAGCAAATTCTGCATGTCATTCGGAAATCAAGGTGCCAGAGTCTGGAGGAAGACTGGGGACAAGGAAATGCCAAAATGCCTGAAGTCCAGTGTCAAGTACCCACAGTCAGTGATGGTCTGGGGTGCCATGTCAGCTGCTGGTGTTGGTCCACTGTGTTTTATCAAGGGCAGGGTCAATGCAGCTAGCGATCAGGAGATTTTGGAGCACTTCATGCTTCCATCTGCTGAAAAGCTTTATGGAGATGAAGATTTCATTTTTCAGCACGACCTGGCACCTGCTCACAGTGCCAAAACCACTGCTAAATGGTTTACTGACCATGGTATTACTGGGCTCAATTGGCCTGCCAACTCTCCTGACCTGAAGCCCATAGAGAATCTGTGGGATATTGTGAAGAGAAAGTTGAGAGACACCAGACCCAACACTGTGGATGAGCTTAAGGCCGCTATCGAACCATCCTGGGCGTCCGTAACACCTCAGCAGTGCCACAGGCTGATTGGCTCCATGCCACGCCGCATTGAAGCAGTCATTTCTGCAAAAGGATTCCCGACCAAGTATTGCGTGCAGAACTGAACATAATTATTTTGAAGCTTGACATTTTTTGTATTAAAAACACTTTTTTTTTTTTCTTTTGGTTGGATCAAATATGCTAATTATTTTTTGAGATAGGGATTTTTGGTTTTTCTTTCCTTTTTTGCCAAAATTATCAATATTAAAACAATAAAAGGCTTGAACTACTTCAGTTGTGTGTAATGAATCTAAAATATATGAAAGTCTAATGTTTATCAGTACATTACAGCAAATAATGAACTTTATCACAATATGCTAATATGTATGTATATATATATATATATATATATATTATTGTAATCAGGGCAGTGGTGGGCTGGTGGTAGGGAGTTGGGTTACTGATCCCAAATTTGGTGGTTCAAACCCCACTATCAACAGGTTGTCACTGCCCCGCCCCCTGTGCGGCACTGGTTATCGAAGGCCGGCCATGTCTCTCACTGTCTATAGTGGGAGATTCGTGTAAAAGAACCATTGCTGACTTTCGACAAGAGGAACTCCATGGCCATCAGCGTGTTTCTGCCCTGTGATGGCCTGGCGAGCTGTCCAGGGTGTACTCTGCCCTCGCCAGCCTCCCAGCAACTCTAATTAGGATTAAGTGGTTCAGAAAATGAATGAATGATTGCAATGAAAAGCAAAGCATCGATGCGACAGTTGAGTTAGTCCACAAAATATTCCACAAGGAAGCTGTACCATCCTTTAGTTTCTTAATTACACTGATAATTAATTATGGCGGAACACGTGTACAGCTGGGATTCACTTCCACTAGACTTTGCAGAGAATTTTGTGAGTAGTAGTCACTGATAAAACGGTACATTTTAATGTTACTGTTGAAATCACACTTGAAACATGTTCAACCATGACATCATTGAATCATCAGGTTTGTTAGCTGACAAATTTGGGAAATAGCACAATTTTAAAACATCTATGTGTAATGAGAGAGAGAGCGAGAGAGAGAGAGAGAGAGAGAGAGAGAGAGAGAGAGAGAATTAACACTAATTATATTGTGCAGATCACTTGGTGGTGTCTCACAAGGACCCAGACTCAGTGTCTTTCTGTCTCTTTCGGATATGCTGCCAGTGTGTCACATGACCCACACACTGTCTTCTTCTGATTGACTGACACACTCTTTGATGATGTCACAGAAAGTTGTTCTAACTCTGGCAGTGCTTATTTTTTATTTTATTATTATTATTTTTTTTAAATCCACAAAGGAAATTTTGGGGGCATATGGTGGTCTAGTGGTATAGATTGGGGGTTCGAGTCCCACTCTCCACAGGGTTGTCACCCCCCCCCCCCCCCACCCCCCGGTGCAGCTAACTGGGTTATCAAAGGCCGGCCATGTCTCTCACTGTCTATGGTGTGAGGCATGTAAAAGAACCATTGCTGACTTTCGACAAGAGTAGGCTGCAAAGCCGTCAGCGTGTTTCCGCCCTGCGATGGCCTGGCGAGCTGTCCATGGTGTACTCTGCCCTCGCCCGAAGTTGACTGGGATGGGCACAAGCCTCCCCACGACCCAAGTTAGGATTAAGCGGGTACAGAAAACGAACTGAACTGAAGGAAATTTTGACTTCTGCATTCAACCCATTCAAAGTGACCCCCCCCGACACACACACACACACACACACACACACGCTCTCTCTCGGAGCAATGGGATGGCACACATCACAGCGCCCAGAGAGCAGTTGGGGGTTAAGTATTTTTCTCAAAGGTACTTCAGCCATGAATGTGGAGGAAGGGAAGGTGCAGCCCACTCCTCCGAATTCCACACATTTTGCTGCTGGTTAGGACATCGAACCGGTGATCTTTCAGTCCCAAAACTGCTTCTCTCATGATTGGGCCATGGCTGCCCCCCCCCCCTTGCCCCACTGCTTTTCGTTTGTGTCCATTTCAAGGCTTTAAACCATTCTGATGTTTGGCGTGTCATGTTCTAGCGTTTGCCACATCAGTAAATGTTGACAAGATCTCCTTTGATCGCTGGGAAGAAACTAAAAGTTCTGCGTTATCCAATGCTGCAAGGTGTCCTGAGGTTTTTTGGTGGAGGAACTTGTTTTACATGGAAACACAGTGCCTGGTCCTGTATTCATCCAAAAGGATGAAAAGATTAATGAATCAAAATTTAATAAGAGAGAAATAATTTCTATTATTTCCATTTTTCCCGATTCTCTGCCCCACCTCTAGTTCACAAGCTTTATTTTTTTGTTGTTTCCGTTGAAGTCTCTCTCTGGATTTATTGAGCTCATTACTTATGTGACTGTATGTAATTATGGGAGCAAAGGTCATAAATCATCTCAGAAATCACTGTGTGTTTATCATCAGTCAGTCACCAGTCACTTCATACGTCTCGGTGAAAAGCTAATGTGCTCCCGTGGGTTTTGTGAATTCTCCTTGGCTTTCATTTTCAGACATCTTTATTTCTTTTGTTCTCTGGAAACATGAAAGTGTAATTAGCTCTAATTTGATTCTGTGTGTTCGTGCACCTAGGCACCGGTGTCTTGAAATGCCATAATGTCTGACGAGCAGGTTCAATCATCGTTAATGTACAGTCTGTTGACTTGGATGATTATGACACTGAAGCGACAAAAACCCCAAAAACACATGCTAGCATATTATGTGAATATTCATTTATTCATTTTATGTAACCGCTTAATGCTAATTAGGGTCACAGAGAGGCTGGCGCCCATCCCAGCCAACTCCAGGCAAGGGCAGAGTACACCCTGGAGAACTTGCCAAGCCATCGCAGGGCGGAAACACGCTGACGGGTTTTCACCTACTTTTGTTGAAAGTCAGCAATGGTTCTTTTACATGAACCTCCCACCACAGACAGGGAGAGACATGGACGGCCTTTGATAGCTCAGTTAGCTGCACATGGGTGGTGGGGGGGCAACCCATGGAGAGTGCGGCTTGAACCCCCAACCTTCGGATCAACGAGCCAGCAACTTTACCACCAAGCCACCACGACCTTTTATGTGAATATGTAGAGGTCAGTAGTTAGACGGCATAAAGAAACATTAGCATAAAAAAGTTAGCTTTCTCTGAGTGTTTTGACAATTTAAGCAACTGTACAGAATTTATTTCCACCAAGTGTTGGGTTCATTTCTCACTAGTGTCTTGACTCAATGAGGGAAAAACTGAACCCCTCCATAAAGTCTCCAGCACATCCCAAACACTTTCAAAAAAAATGTTAAGGTCAGGACTCCGGGGGGGGCCAATACATATGTGAAAATGATTCCTCATGCTCCCTGAACCACTTCTTTCATTATCCGAGCCCTATTTTATATCCGCGCCAGTGAAGAAAAGGCACATTGATGCGATGACCTGCTCATTCAGTACATTCAGATCATCAGCTGCTTCATTTTATTACCGCATTAACATCGCTGAGCCTCGACCAGAGCAACTGGCGCAACAATGCATTGAAGCTGGGCAGTGGTGGCTCGGGTTTTTAAGACTATTGGTTACTGATCCAAATCACAGGGGTTCAAGTCCCACTACCATCAAGCTGTCACTTTTGGGCCCTTGAGCAAGACTCTTAACCCTGAGGTGTGTTACAAAAAAAGTAAGTCAGTCTGGATAAGGGTGTCTGCCAAGTGCTGTACATGTAATGATTACATGCTGTGATCAAGGATAAATGTGCTCCATTAAAAATCTTAGCGTGCAATACATTTATTCATTAATTTCTCAGCCGTTTATTCTCAAAGGCTGATCTTACTCATCCCCCATAGCCAGGGATAACGTTAAAGAACATCCTGCATGATGGCTTCATGACTCGATGAAGTTCTATCATCATTATACTGATAATCAATCTCTTGTTTTGTTGTAAGTCAGTGGTCCCCAAACTACGGCCCGTGGGCCGGATACGGCCCACCTCCGCGGGCCGGATACGGCCCACCTCCACATTTGTTCCGGCCTCCTGAACAATACGAAAGACGCATTATGTTTTTTTTTTTTGTTTTGTTTTTTTGTTTTTTTAGTCTGGCCATGCAATCAAGACAAATACGCACCTAGAACATGACACCCTATTCCACCCTTCTGCCGTCTGTGCTCCTATCTGAAACCCCCCCCTCCGCCGAAACAAAAATCCTAGACTCTCCCCTGTCCCCCTGTATTCAAAGAATACGACGTTTGCCGACACTCTGAATCCCGTCACAGAGATGAATATGATCGCTTGCAAGGACAAATGCGAGTTGACAAACTCTCAAAGCTAAAAAGTGGCCCGTTAGCTCAGGAGAATACATTTGTACGCCAGGCTTGGCTGAACCAGTTTTTTCTGTGAAGGTCCCGGAAAGGGTGACTAATATTTGGTTATGCGTGGCTTCCTGGAAAACAATAAATGTTTACATTTAGGCGGCCCTGTGATCGTCACACTTTTTCTGTTTCAAATTCACCTCCGCCGCCCATCAGAGAAGGGAAAAGTTATGTGGCCCCCGCAGGAAAAAGTTTGGGGACCCCTGATGTAAATGGTATAACTGGGTCACATGTAATTCGATGAAAAAAAAAATCCCCACAATTTTCAGTACAATGATTGGTCAAAATGGCTGAGACCTTCCTAGGATACATTAAACTAGCATTTATTAGCATGGCGTTATGCTCAGACATGTGAAAAAGTTCACCTTGATACGACGCTCTGCTTGGACTTGCGGCCATGGATGTCTGTTTGGATTTGAACTTCAACTAAGGCATCCTGTCACATCCATTCATGTCATGTCCATCCCCAAGTCATGGTGATGTTGAGAGTTAGCCTCTTGTCCTCCTTCGCTAGTATAACCTTCTCGATAAGTTCAGGAGTTTGATGATGCTCTATGACCGATCCTCTGAAATCATCCATATGTACATCCTGTCTTCTGATTAGTCGTTTTGTAGAGTTCCTCTCCAACAGTAAATGCCACCATCATATCTAGCAATGGTACTTCAGTCCTGACACAACATGGGATTTCAATGAGATAGGCATCTCAGAGAAGAGCTTGTCTTTTCTTCCTCAAGGAGCTCACAGGAAAATGTCATGAGGCGGTCTGCAGCCCGTGACTCATCCCTCGGTGCTCTTCAGGCGCTCAACTGTGCGTGAGTCCTTGTTCTGCCTTGGAAATCTTGCCTTTGGGGTTCGATTGGAGATCGCTTTTTTCTTGAAGGTGTCTGGGCCGGAGATGACAGAAATGGGAGAAAAGAAGCAGAATGGGCAGGAAGTTTAATTTTTCTTGTCACCTTTGGTGAAAAGCATATCATAAAATCATGGGTGGGGTGGGGTGGGGTGGGGTGTTTATGATGATATGATCCAAGATATGAAGATATACAGGTTTGCGGAACAAATTTAAAGCGATACAGAATTTTGCACCTCGACTTTATTCATTCTTTCATTACCTAAGCCACTTCATCCTAATTAGGGTCATGGGGAAAATGGTGCCCATCTCAGTCGACTCCGAGTTGGGGAAGGGGGGTAATTGGCTGAGCTCTCACTGGAGGGAGGAGGGGCATACACTCACCTGTCAATCGCAGCAATCAGCAGCCAATCCATAGGTGTCTGTGAGCTCATGAGCACAAAGGGGGCGGGTAATGCTTTCCCTTCGAGTGGGTAAGGCCACCTTCAAAGGTCCATGCATCTGTTCATAAAGAGGCGGGCGGCTTGTGCATGCTTACGCCCCTCCCTGGTAGGTGATGGTCATATGTGATAGAGAACCAACAACTGAAGGGTGAGAATTAGATTTTTGAAAATTCTGAGAGGAGGAAAAAAAACGGGGGGTGGGGGTGGCTTTTGTAGACTTGGGTTGTCTTGCTGTCACACCCATTGTTGTTTATGGAGATCCCCGTCTCCATCCTGTGCTCTATCAATCCCGACAGGCTGATGGAGGCCAATACGGATCAACGAGCATAACAGACTGCGCACGTAGAGTGAAACAAATAAAAGACTCTATCTTTTCATCCCTTCTTCATCCCATCATCCGCCATCCGGACCTTGTCTGAGCTTCTGGGATTTATTTATTTATGCCATCTGAGAAGCAATCATCAATGCGTCAGCTCTTCTCGGGGCTCACGAGGACTTGTGTTGCCTGGTAATTGAGTGTTGATATAACTACGTCAAACATGGAGAAAAGACTTGTGGGAAGCGATGTCTTTGTCACGAACAATAGTGTCTGCATGAGCTATTTACTTGAACATGAAAAAATAGGAGGGGTTTAATTTTAAAGGGTTATTATATGATTGTTGGAAGTGGGTTTCAGCAAAGATGTTTCAGAGTTCGGAGTAGCCTATGATGCTGGATCTGCCCCAGGCCGCCTGCATGGCATAGTTTTCTGCCAGTCTATTTGGGCTTATTAATATATTATAGTGGGTGGAGTTAGCACGTCCGCATCGCAGCAAGAAGGCTTAGGTTTGAGTAAGCTGATTGGCTATTTCTACAAGTCCTACAGGTGAGTGTGAATGGATATTTGTGCTGGCCTGGCGAGATGTTTCGGGTGTACCTCACCATTGCCTACAGTAGGGCTGAGCTAGACACCAGCCTTCCTACGACACTAATTCGGATTATATATCAGATTAAAAAATGAATGAATGAATGATTGGTACTGTGGTGTAGTGGTGAGCATGAGTTTGAGTTCTGGGTTCATCGAGGGTGCTTCTGCATGGATATTTATCCCATGCATGCATGGGTGTCCTTCGGGTACCCCAGTTACCTCCCACAGTCAAAAAGATATGCACATAAGGTTAATTGCCCCGAGATGTGAGTGTGAAGGGTTGTTTGTTTATTAACCCTGTGATGGACTGGCAGGCTGATGAGATGTTACCCAACCTTCTTCCAAAGTTAGCTGAGATAGGCTCCAGCCTCCTTGAGAACCTCGTAGGATGAAGCGGTTTGCCAAAAAAGATGAATGAATGAATGGATATTTTACAGTTGATGTGTTTTTTGGTCCGGTCTGGTACCTTTCGAGTCGTAGGAAGACTCTTGGCGACCTGCCATGAAGGATAACGCCTTGATTATCATCTTCATGGAGGTTTTCTTGGCAAGGATAGTGCAGTGGTTTGCCATTGCCTTCTGCGCGATGTTTCTTACTCCGTCTGAAACCAGTTTTGACAGAGTCAGGAGAGGACGCTTCATCTGTTTTCATAGTTTGACACCGTGGTGTAGTGATCACTCACCTCACTCACCTCAAAGCAAGATGGTCCGAGCCCTGCGGGTGGGGACAGAGGGTTGTCTGTGTATCGTTTGCATGTTCAACCTGTGTACGCAAGGGTTTCCTCTAGGTTCTCTGGTTGCCTCCTACAACCCAGAGTCATGCACATGAGGCTAGCTGGCTGATCCAAATTGCCCCTGGCTGGGAGTGGGAATGCTCGCGGATGCTTGTCCAAGTGAACGGCTTCTGCAGGGCACTTGCCATCTTCTCTGGTAATCTCATACTAATGTGGCTCATGCAATGACTCATGGGAAGTCAGTGGTTGCTTGAAAAAATGAAGTTGTTTGTGTCTTTTTACATAAAAGACGTTGATATAAGCAGATTTTTAAAGAATTTTCTAAGTACAATTAAATATCATAATTTGTAGCTCACGTACGTTACATGCGGAATTTGTTGAAAATTAGCTCGAAACCAAAAACATGTGGAATGTTTACTTTGATGTCTTACACTACAGAGACAACACAAACTTGTCCTGCTGCTTTGTCCCCTGAAGACGAAAGTGAGAGCGGCCCTAAATAAAGCTGCATTTGATTTCCGACACCGCTCTTTGTACCAGGCCAACAAGGCGCTGAGGGCCGGGCAAGAGAGACTCCTTTGTCCTACAGCAGGAAGCTGGATCCAAGTGACCTAATTCTGCTCTGTCTCTCTGTCTGTCTGTCTCGCGCTCTCTCTGAGTGTGTGTGTGTGTGTGTGTGTGTGTCTTCCCCGCGTATCTGGAAGCTGTCGCACTCTGATCTGCAGGCTTTAAGACTTGCTTGTTGCTCTGGCCTCTTCTGTGCTTATCCGCCTCCGTATTTTTACACCTTTAAATGCGCGGTGTGGAATTGGCGACAGCGCAGCAGTGTGTCCTCTTCCTGTAGGGAGGGCGCGCAAACTGCCAGAGTGACGGATTGAGAAAATGATGAAATAACCATGGTGCTGAATTTCAAGGGCCACCCTCGGAGCATCACACAGCATGGCGGGGTATTACGGGAATGTCATTTTGGCCACATGTGTAGAAAGGGGTGTGTGTCATGACAGGGTAATGAAAGTGTGTCTGTGACCTGAAAGGTCAACAGAATGGAAGTGTGCTTGATTAAAACTGTGACACGAACATTTTGATTGACACATCATTTGTCATGGCGGAAAATATCGCCGTGGTGCCAGGATTCACGCCCGTGTCGAGGCATATGCATACTGTTACAAGACCGGACCTGCTGCTCGCGTAGCCGCCATGCCAAAAGACATTAGTCTCTGTCTGACAGGAGCAAACATGGGAATAATGCCTTACATGTTCTCCAGTCACTCTTCCACCCATTCCCTCACTCACTACTCATCTGCCATGCAGTCAGTTTTCGTATTTCCTGTCAGATTGCACTATTGACCTCTGACACCCGAAGATCCAGTAAAGTATTCATTAAATAAACGGAGAACCTTATTAATGGTGCTTTCAGTCAATAGGACGCTGTTCTTCTTTTTCTTTCGGCTGGTCCCTTCAGGGGTCGCCACAGCGAATCATCTGCCTCCATCTCACCCTATCCTTTGCATCTTCTTCTCTTACACCAACTACCTTCATGTCTTCCTTCACCACATCCATAAATCTTCTCTTTGGAGAGAGAGAGATCTTCATGTAAGTTTTTTTTTTTTTCCCCCAACAATACCATTGGAAGCATGCTGGTGTAGTGGTTAGCACATCAGCCTCACAGCAAGAAGGTCCTGGGTTCGATTCCCAGCTCGGGTGTTTCTGTGTGGAGTTTGCATGTTCTCCACGTGCTTGTGTGGGTTTCCTCCATGTACTCCGGTTTCCTCCAAAAGTCTAAAGACACTCACAGTTGGCTGATTGGCTGTTCCGTAGGCGTGAGTGTGAATGGTTGTGGTAGTGTTAGTCCTGCTACGGCCTGGCGAGCTGTCCAGGATGCACCCCGCCCTCACTCAGAGTCGGCTGAGATGGGCACCAGCCTCCCCACGACCCTATTTAGGATTAAGCTGTTCGGAAAATGAATGGATGAATGAATTCTGCCATTGGCTGTTGTCAGTGATTAGTAACGTGTAAACAACTTTCATGACCGGCTTCGAGTTCTGAGTGAGGGCATCACGATGTGGAGTTTGTGCTCTCCCTGTGCTTGTGTGGGTTTCCTCCTACAGTCCAAAGACATGCACGTTATATTGATTGCCTGTTGCAAATTGCCCATAGGTTTGAGTATGTATGTGTGTTGGTCCTATGACGGACTGGTAAGCTGATTAGGGTGAGCACCTGCCTTTGCCATGAGTCGGCTGTGAAAGGCACCAACCCTCACAGGACCCTAGTAGGATTAATCGGCTCATTTGAGTTATAAATTAACGAATCAGGATGACTTGGCATTACAGTACTTTTGGAATCGCGATACATATGCAAATTGCCCCCTAGGTATCATGATAATATCATATGAGGTGGTCTTTGGTGAGTCGCATGCCGGATAATGGTGCTGTGGCGTGTGTATTAAAGCCCCTGTCACATACTCACCTGTTCTGCGACAAACAGCGCAAAGTCGACTCTTGTTGCAGAGTTCTAAACATGTTAAGTTTTTTTTTTTTTTTTTTTCCCAGCAGCATTGGGATGTGGTTTCACATGGAGGTTTTTATTATATTGTGCTGGATCTGGTGATTCATCATGTCTAGCAAGTACCAGCTCAACCGGCACACGCTGGGAGTTTTATCTAGCCGAGGCAAGCAGGGTGAGATAGTGAGATCTGGGTGCTTTAAATGAGCTCCATTAGTTTGGCCTGCCAGTGCTCCGGATGTACGGAGGTTCGGCTGACAGCAGAACATTTCTAAAGGTCAGACTTCTGCAGAGAAAGGACACGCATTTGTACATCTTCACTGATATGCAACATTGAATATTTCTTATTCCTTTCCCCATTTATCTTTCTCTTACGCTCTCTCTCTCTCTCTCTCTCTCTCTGTTTTCACTCTGTGTTTCTGAATTGACTCTTCTATCGATCACTCATAAAATTGGCATTTCTGCAAACCATGTTCAGCCACTCCATTTGCTTAATGAAGAGTCCAGTGTTTGACAAATAGATTCCCACGCCATTCCGAATCCCGACTGGTCTCCTGACACTTACGGCCACTTTAGAATCGATCACGTCTCTCTCTGAGCTCGGACCGACACGGCCTCGCAGAGTGACAAAACCCCTCTGCTTGTACCTGGATCGCGTCCATGTGAATGTCCCCATGCAGATATTTGTAATTGTGCCTTGTCACGATTAAAGATAAACACGACATGAGGCATCATTGAGATTTTAATGTGCGCCTGGGAGTTTTGGCCGACACACAAAGGGCTGTTTTTGCTATTTATGACAGGCCCGGCTTGCTTCCTGTCACAACCTGGCATCACAGAGTCACGGTGTTTGGCCCGCTGTCGCTTCGAGATATTAGCGTGTGGCGTTGAAGTAGAATCTAGCGCTAATTAGGTGTTTGACCTTTTTGCGGAGGAAGTAACAGTCGCCAGGATGCGAGAATATCAATACTGTGGTAAACTGTAACTGAGCTTTATTGTATATTTTCAATATTTTCACTGTTGCTAGACTTACAGGTTAAACACAACCCCCCCCCCGTAAGTTCATCACATGTCATATGACTCCTTATGCTAAACTCTCTTTCACGCTTTGTCGCTCAAATCATTTACGGTAATCACTTCTGACCTTTGAGACGAGGCTTGCCATGGTTCCACAGGAAGCACCAGGTAAATTTGCGCTCCACATAACTGGCTCCAAAGTCTTGCTAATGAATCAGCTCTATTTCCACTGAAATAATTAGAGATTCTGGAGGGACAACTCATTTGGCGAGGGGGTGGATAGAGCTTTCCATCCGAGTATATTAGGTCACCTCAAAATATGCCTGTTGAGTTGTTCATAAAGAGGCGGGTGGCAGCAGCCGATGTCACAGTCGGGACTTGGTTGACGGTGGTCGTATCATAGTGAAGGAAAAACTCAATGAGTGGGTATTGGATTCACCTAATTTAGGGGAGAAACCATTTTGGGGGGAACCAAAGTAATAAATAAATAAATAAACTTGCCGTTAATCTTTCCTGCCAGACTGCAGTCAGGAAACACTGTCAATTATTTTTAGTTATTCCTCTTAAACCTTTAGGTGGCGCCTAAATATAGACATGTATATAAGTTGATTAATTTTATTATACAGTGGTACCACACCTTACGAAAGTCCCAACAAACGAAAAATCCAGGTTGCGAAATGCATTTTCCTAAAATTTTTGTCTCTGGATATATATATATATATATATATATATATATACACACACACACACAGTGGAACCTCAACTTACGAAAGCCCCAACAAACAAAAAATCCATGTTACGAAAAACATTTTCCTAAAATTTTTATCTCTGGATACGAAACAAGTTCACGTTACGAAAGTACCATCTCAAAAATTCAAGCAATGCACGAGTTGCTCTCCCATTGATCTCCCAACATCCTTCCCCACTGGCCTCCCATTGGCTCGGAGGGATGACAGCTCCCTCTCATTGTCTTTTATGGAGCTGCATCGCCATAATACCCATGATGCTTTTCGTGTAAAGGACAGAATTACTGTTGTTTTATGAGTTTTTCGAGTGTGCGCAACTTTATTTTTTGGCTCAGACTTTTAACCTTGCATAAACATTTGGAAGATTATAACTCTGCTAAGAAGACATGGTCAACACCCATGCGTGCATGCACACACACACACACACACACACACACACATGCACATGCACGTGTGATTCCCGGTGTGAGTGAAAAGAAGTGGGCTCGTGACATGCGATTGAGTGATATCACAAAGGAGTATGGCCAAACCCGTCTACCATTGGTATGATATTGAAGCAGAAGGAGGCCTTAAAAGGTATACAGTACTTTTATAATTTTTAAAGGGTTTAAGGGTAGAATTGGGGGCCTTGGAATCAACTTAACGAAAATCCAGGTTACGAAACCACTTCTGGAATGGATTAATTTCGTAAGGTGAGGTACCACTGTTTTTTTTGCAATTGCCTTGGAAGCTGCCCATGGTGTACCCCGCCCTCACCCAAAGTTGGTTAAGATGGATATCCCCCCCACCCGTGACCCTAATCAGGATTATGCATTTCAGAAAATTAATGAGAATTATTCACATTTCAGAATTCAAATTGAAGGGTTTTTTTTTTTTATTTTATTTTTCAATCAAGGTCTTATATTATGGAAGCATCATAAACATCACACATCACGTATACACCTCTGCATATTTGCAAAAGTGTCAAGATTTTGTTTAATTTAACCAGTCATTGGCCGGTGGGTCATCAGTCATAACTAGTATTCCTGTCAGATTTTTACTCCGTGTGTAAACCCCAGTTGTGCCGTTTCGAAATCGGTCTGTGCTGCCCTACAATATGAAATCATTACTGTTTCATCAGGAGCTGTAAATCATTCCATTCCGGATGACAAATCTGACTTCGCCACCAATTTTTTTATCTGTCACCTGACATCATGTCGTGTTACATTTTGTATGGGGATATATTTATATAAAAAAATGCATTTGTAAGATGCAGAGCAAATACAGTGATGAATGTATCTAATCTTCTATCTGATTCGCCGCATAGCCTCATTTTAAATATTGACTCAATCTGATGGCATAATTTGACTCCTGGGCTCAGCAATGGTGTTTGCATGAGCTCCATATGCTGGTGTTTCCTCTGGGTACTCTGGTTTCCTCCGCAGTTAGGAGACATGCATATTATCCAAACTAGCCTTTCCAAATTGCCCCTAGGTGTTAGAGTGTGGATAGTTTTGTATATTTTGGCCCGGTTATGAATTGGCAAGCTGTTTAGGCTGTATTCCACCTTTTGCCCCGAGTCGGCTGAGATAGGCGCCAGCTTTCCCACAACCCTAATAATGGATGAATGATCAAATGGAATTGAAACCGTTGATGATCGAATGGATGTGTGCTTATGTTAGAATTCCTGAAAGTTCACGTGCACTTTTCAATTCACTAATAATGCCTGTCTTTTTCGTTTCATCCAGCTCCTGACCATTGATGACAATTTCTGTGGATTGGATATGAACGCACCCCTCGGGGTCTCTGAGATGGTCCGTGGGATTCCATTGTTTTCCGAGTCTACTGATAAAATGACCTCGGTGATTGCCTACGTCTACAAGAACCACTCGCTGGCCTATGTGGGCACCCAGAGGGGTCATCTGAAAAAGGTAGGCGGAGCTTGATTTATCCTGGATTACCTCTCGCCATGAAGGATCTACTGCTTTCTTTGTGAAAAGCAAAGCCTAAATCTAATGTTTTAACTTATTTATTTATTACTCTGATCTTTATAAACGGCATCTGATTCTTGGCCAGGAGAAATAAAAGCATTGCGGTTTTTGAGTTTTGATTGAGAGAGATGTTTGTTTCCTGTGACATGTTCGTGACTGTTACATGTTAGCATGTTGACATCTTTCAACTGTGGATCCACAGCATGGAACTCATGCGTACTGTATTTTTTGTCCTGCTTCATTTTTCAATGATTTCTGATGTTTTATACTCCAGGAATGTTGATGAGCCTTTGGGTTCAGGGTTGGTCAAAAGGAGAATTCTAATGGATGGTCTGTGTGTACATATGCACTATAGATTACCTTTCTTTCTTTGGCATTGGCATTGATGATGTGGTACCAACATTTATATAAGATATGTGTGAAAAGTACATACTGTTAATTTTCTTTTAGCCTTGGGCGTTGCCATGTTGGGGGTATGGCTATCTGAAGTTTTTGCAGAAATGCAGCAGGAGTGGACTGATATTTGTACCCAACTGAACCAGGAAGTAGCACATTTATATTAACATGCTCTTTTGGTTTACTGTGCACAGATGTTAAAATGTAAAAGAGCAAAAGGATTCGTGTTATTTTGGGTAGCTTTAATTTATAAACCGTGATCCTTAGAAGTAGGAAACCATTGGTGATGGGACAACCCATCAGAAATAGCTGAGGGAGTCCTGAATGTACTTGCTATCCATATAAAAGTATTAGCATGGGCTGAGAACTTCACTGGCTGACTAAGAAGAAATGATAGACCTGTGAAACTTGTGAGCTTCTATACCAAAAGGATCACTGCGACACTGATGGAAGAGGTGGAGGAGCAACTGTGTTGAAAACTAAATGGTATTTCGTCAAATTTGACCATTGCAAACTATGAACATTTCCGTCCATCTTTACAACACTGGTTACATCATGGTGACCCTGTCAGCCGAGGCATATTTTAAGCAAAATTGCTGGGGTATCTAGAGTCATGCATCGCGTGATGATAAATTAGTATCTCTTCAGTTGAATGTGTTGCAGTAGAACCACTCAAAGCATTTTATTTTGACGATTGCGAAGATGGAGCATGAGGTTAAAAGCATAATATTCAGAGTGTTTTGAGGAGGACGAACAGTTTCTGTTATGTAAACTTTTTTTTTATCTGCCACAGCTATCTCGCATTACTCTTTCTGCCTCTTGTATGTGTGAAGCAAGATGTCAGCCAGAGAGCGAGAGAGGGAGGGCGCGAGAGGGAGAGCGAGAGAGAGAGCGAGAGAGAGAGAGAGCGCTCTGGGGTGTTCTGTTCATGTTGAGCTAGTCAAGGGTAATTGCATGATGTGGTGTGATGGCTTTGGGCCTGCTGCCCTCTCCTCTGCTGGGGTCTCTGAAAGCTGTGGCCGAGACGAATCTTGGGGCCTGCGATACACGGCATGTAGGCGAAAACCACATTAAAGACAGCCAAAGAGGGGGAAGAGAAGGATATGAGCTTTATCGCCTTTTCCTAAGAGCTTGTACTCTGAGGATTTGGTTGCGCTGACAGATAAAACCCGGCCCTGGCAGAAATCTATTTTATTGTGCAACAACTATTCTGTGGCATTTTTATTATTATTACTATGTTTTTGGTTTTTAGTTGGACTCGGTTAAGAAAAGTCTGAAATACTATGTGTTTCATACAAAATAAGAAATTTGTTTAATTAGTTCCTTTATTTTAAAATGAAAATCTAATCTTACGCTTTCCCGAGCTAAAGATTATTTGCTTGTTATTTGACTCTTGTTGGCGGGGCAGTGGTGGTCGAGTGGTTTTGGGCGCTGGACCACTGATCCAAAGGTTGAGGGTTCAAGTCCCACTCTCCGCAAGGTTGTCACTGTCCCCCCAGTGCAGCTAACTGGGTTATCAAAGGCGGGCCATGTCTCTCACTGTCTATGGTGAGAGGTTCATGTAAAAGAATCATTGCTGACTTTCGTAAAGAGGCGCGTGCAAAGCCGTCAGCGTGTTTCTGTCCTTTGCTAAAAAGGGTTGTGACAGGAAGGGCATCCGACGTAAAAACCTCTGCCAAATCAAACGTGCGAATCAGATGATTCGCTGTGGCGACTCCCGAGTAAAAGGGAAAAAGCCAAAAGGAAGACAGACAGACACTAGTGTATGTATGTATGTATATATATATGTATGTACACAAGAATGGATGGATGGATAGCTGGATCGCTATAGTAAGGCATACATGCATATATAGATAGATAGACATCAAAGGCCATGTCTGTCACTGTCTATGGTGAGAGGTTGATGTAAAAGAACCATTGCTGACTTTCGTAAAGAGTAGCTGCAAAGTCGTCAGCGTGTTTCTGTCCCTTGCTAAAAAGGGTTGTGACAGGAAGGGCATCCGACGTAAAAACCTCTGCCAAATCAAACGTGCGAATCCGATGATTCGCTGTGGCGACTCCCGAGTAAAAGGGAAAAAGCCGAAAGGAAGACAGAATTTGACTGTTGTTGGCATTTGTGAACAAATCAATTGTTGCTTGTGGGTGTGGCGTACGTCAGGAGAAATAGTCATAGCTACTGTATAGTTGGTGTAATAAAAGGGTTTGATCTAGTTCAAGTATTTCCGTATCAAGAAATCAGTACGGCTATGGTGAAAAACCTCTAGGTAGTGTTTCAGGGTGAAATTTAAAGCTATTTCTACAAAGCCGCGTAGTGTGTAATGGCCCATTTAATGTAGAAGGAAATCTTTCTGACTTTTCCACTCTGGCATTGTCAACCTAACACTCAAGACCTCAACAGTTTATACAACAAGCATTTTCTTTTTCGAACATTGTGCCTGGCCATTTTCTTGACAGGTTTTGGATGAGGCACTTCCAAATGTCAAGAGCAACATTTAAGCGACTACTGCTTGTGTCAGGAGCAGATGGTTTTAGGGCCACTTCTGGCCATCATTCTCAATGATCACTACTTTGCATTACACAGGTTGCCCTTATGTGCTGGGTATATGTAATGTAATAAGTAAAGCTCTTATAGGGATTATGTGGGGCCCGGTGGCGTAGTGGTTAGGGTGCTGTGCTCATGATCGAGAGGTCGTGAGTTCAAATCCCACTGAGACCCTCACTGTGCTAAGACCCCTGGGCGAGGTCTTACCCACAAGTGTGCCTCTGTTCACCCAGCAATATAAATGGGTACCAGTAGCAATAAACTGGTAAGCTAACCTGCGATGGACTAGCATCCCATCCAGGAGGAGTTAAACTCCTGGTCGCGTCACGCGACAGAAACTGGGGATAAGCACCGGCCTGATGAGCTGCTAGGGCTTGGGTGTAAAAAGCCCATGGACTTTACCTTATGGTGATTATATTTTCTATTTCTGGAGTCATTAAGCGCTGATATGACCTACTGTCTGCTCCACTGCCCCCTGTTACTGTAGACAGTAAGATTGTAATTTAAAAGTAAGGATACTTCAAGGGTCTCTCAAGGCCCCAGGCAAAAAAGGACTCTGGGAACCCACCCTATCACTTCTGCTCAGCCACTTAAAACTCTCATCTTCAACCAAAACTCCATTTTCAAAAAGAACAAAGACGCCTTCTACATAATTATCAAAGCTAACGTTAACATACTTAACTGTATTTAATAATGTATTACTATTTTAAAAACTTTGAGAGAAATTCACAATTTGAAGGTTCAAGAAGCAATTTGAATATTAAGAATAATAATAATCATAATAATAGTAATAGTAATAGTAATAATAATAATATGGGCAGTGGGGGCCTGGTGGTACGGTTCTGGTTCTACGGTTATACTAACATTGGGATTCAAGCCAAAACTGTCAACGGTTGTCACTGCTGTCCCTGCTGTTGGAGCAGGGCGCTTATTACGTCGTATACGGTATTTTAGTTTTTCAAAAAAAAAAAAAACGGTTCATCATGAGGACTGTGAGGCTGTGCTGGCATTTTAGGTCCTAACAAATACCTACACACTCGGCCATGTTTACACACAAACAACAGTATGTCGTCAACCGAGAATTAACGAGGTCTGTTTACCATTTAAATGAAATAGCAGATAGACCTTGTTAATTCTCGGATTGACAATGTGGAGATGTAGAACTTGCCCTGAAAGCTTTTAGCTGCAATTTCATTGATTGCTAATGACCTCAGCAGAGAGAAACGACACATGATGATGTCATCGCGCGAGTGAAACAAAACATGTTGATTAACAAGGCAGCACATTCCGGTCATTAATTAACAAATTTATAAGCCTGATAAACTTAACTGATAGAGATTTATAGACAGACGATGCATCACAACACATTCACAAGCTTATTTACTGCCTGAACATTAGCAGATAGTCACAAAGAATAAATGTTAGCATTAGCATCACTGGTGGGAGTTTATAAAATGCCTGGGGTCATAAATATTAGCACTGACAGCCTTGTAAGTTTGTTTATGATACTATAAACATCTTGTGTGTGTGTCCTGTACTGGTGAGTTCAGGAAATGAAGAGAAAAACAAGTAATGTTATTTGCGAGCAAATTTTATGCACGACACAACCGCTACACGTCCACTGATTTAACAATAAATCACAAACCGGGCATGTTGTGAAATGAGCTAATAGTTGACTTTTAAGTGCTAAACAAAAGGAGAAACAAGATCTTGTTGAGGTGCAGGTGTCTGCGTAAAGGAGAGAAGTCCCAAAGCTGACAGAAAACATTCTACTGTAATTAGTGAACATGACTGAAAGCAAGAGAATCAAGGATAATGTCTCTGAAAATCACACTCATTAATGCAGACTAGTGAAAAATACTGCAATTACGGTAATTGCTTGTGCTGTGAGTATGCTGAGGTGGCAGGCATTTACATATTCTCTTAAAATACAGATTTTAAGCTCTATATGGAATATATAAGTTTTGTGGCGGCACGGTGGCATAGTGGTTAGCACGTCCGCCTCGCAGCAAGAAGGCCCGGGTTCGATTCCCGGCCTGGGTGTTTCTGTGTGGAGTTTGCATGTTCTCCCCGTGCTTGTGTGGGTTTCCTCCGGGTGCTCTGGTTTCCCCCACAATCCAAAGACGTGCACTGTAGGTTAATTGGCCGTTCTAAATTGACCGTAGTTTCTCTCCTGCAGCGGCACTGGAACCCAGCCGTATCGGCACTTGCCTTTCCATTGGATCCTTCCGGTGGCGCCGAGACAGGGGGGGGACTTGCTGCTTGGGTAACAGCCTGTCCCTCATTACTCCCTACCCGGGCTCTGTGCACTGGGGAGTATCACCAGTCGGGATACTGGCCAGAGCGCAGCCATAGTCCTTCGGGACTGAAGGAGGCCTACGCTAAGTTGAGGGAGTGAGTTGGTCGGAGGGTCGCCGGGGGGCTGCCACCTATCTCAGCAAATTTTGGGTTGAACAGCTCACCAGACCACTGGATGGTTAAAATCCCATACAGACATATACACAAGACCATTCAACTTCCCACCCAGGATCAGAACAAAACCAGAGGAGCACTGGGAGAACATGCGAACTCCATACGGAAACTCACGAACCCAGGACCTTCTTGTTGTGAGGTGGATGTGCTAACCACTACACCATAGTGCCCCCCCCCCCCTCCGCCCCCATATCATTTAGATTTATATAATAACATCCATTAAATGATAAAACAAAGAATAAATATTATTTTTCATGGCTGTTTTAACCAGCACGCCCACCTCACAGCAAGACGGTCCTGGGTTCGATTCCCTACTCGGGCGTTTCTGCGTGGAATTTGTATGTTCTCCCCATGCTTACGTGGGTTTCCTCCAGGTACTCCGGTTTTCTCCCACAGTCCAAAATCATGACTGTTCCAAATCACCCCGAGGTGTGAATGGTTGTGAGTGTTGGCTCTGCGGTGGCCTGGCAGAACCTTCCAGGGTGTACCTCACCCGGAGTCGACTGAGACGGGCGCCAACCTCTCTGTGATCCTAATTAGGATTAAGTGGTTCAGAAAATGAATGAATGAATGAATGTTTTTCCTAATTTATTTCCTTTAGATTACACATTCAATCTGAATTATTATTATTATTATTATTATTGGTTTAATTCTGTATGGAACTGAATCGGATCCATGTGCAATGGCACACATTTATATTCTGTCTAAATGCTCAGAGGCGCTGTAAACAGCTTCGAAACCCTCCTGAGACAGATATTTTTAGACTGCCCACGCACTCTTCTGAAATGGCTGCGTTCACCGAAATGCTTGCTCTGTGCCGTGTGCACTTTGGCTAAACCGATAGACCAGATGTGGTTTGGGGACTTCGGAGCATCTTTACCACTTTCTCTGATTCTGTCTCACTCTCCACAGCCATTTTTCTACTTTACTGAACGTCGCTATCACCATGGTTTTTTGTATTTTATCGCTCCACAAGCTGGCCTGGTTCCTTTCTGCACAAATATATATATATATATATATATATATATATATATATATATATATATATATATATATATATATATATATATATTTGTGCAGAAAGGAACCATATATATATATATATTATAATATACACACACAGTGGTACCTCAATTTACGAAATTAATCCGTTCCGGAAGTGGTTTCGTAACCTGGACTTTTCATAAGTTGAACTGCATTTTATATGTAAATGCGTGATTCGTTCCAAGGCCCCCAATACCCCCCTTTGAAAATGATAAAAGCATACCTTTTAAGGTACTTACTTCATGTTGACCATGACTTCTTAGCAGAGTTATAATCATACAAATGTTTATGCAAGGTTAAAAGCTTGAGCCAAAAAATAAAGTTTCATGAGTTTTTCGAGTGTGCTCATTGCAACAAGCTGCTGCTCAAGGGAGCCGCGTCATCACTCCTAGCCAATGGGAGGTCAGCAGGACAGGATGTTGGGAGATAGTCAATGGGAGGCCACCGGGGCAAGATGTTGAGACATAGTCAATGGAGAGCAATTTGTGCATTGTTTGAATTTTTGAGATGGTGATTTCGTAACGTGAACTTGTTTCGTATGCAGAGATAAAAATTTTACGAAAATGTTTTTCGTAACATGGATTTTTTGTTTGTTGGGGCTTTCGTAAGTTGAGGTTCCACTGTGTGTGTGTGTGTGTGTGTGTGTGTGTGTGTGTGTATGTATATATATATATATATATATATATATATATATATATATATATATATATATATAAATAAAATGAGAGAGAATCTTAAAAAAATAGGCTTACTCGTTGTTTAATAAACCGTCCATATGGCTTCGGTTACAGTCTCCATGAGAATTTGGTGAAATTAGCCTGATTAATTGTGAAGCAGCTTGTAATCCGCAGCACTTCCTAATTAGGGCTAGTGCTCAGGGAGCAGCGCTGAGCCAAATACGGATTGAACAACACCCACAGAGGTGATAATGCTTTAACCAGTGCCCATGATCACTCAATACAATCAGCATCTAACCTTGAAGCCAGGCTCAGAACATGGTGTGTGCGTGTGTGCGTATGTGTGGGGGGGTTACGTCCGTCCAGACTTCTTTGTGCTGCTGAACCATTAAGTGTGAGGTGAAGTGGGAGTCTGTGACCCCTTTTTAGAGTGCGAGAAGTGGAGAAAAAGCTCGGATCAAAAGTGCACAATCAGAATATGGCAAAAAAATGGTGTGATATGTGCGAGATGGCCTTTTTTCCCAGTCCAATAGCAGAGATTGCTGGTTGTCAGAAGGCGCCGAGCGGTGGGAAAGGGTCAATTTGCTCGTGAATAGAGGATGTTTGTTGAAAAGGAAAAGGTCAGAGTCTCTTTTAGCACTGCTCTTCTTCTACATTTGGTTGACATCATCATTTTTTTATGGTGTGTGTGTGTGTGTGTGTGCACATGTATACATGGAAATGGTATTATTATATAAATATATAATTCCGATTAATAACGGCAGCACATCTCCCTCATAGCAAGAAGGTCATGGTTCAAGTCCTGGGCTGCAGTACAGGGCCAACAAGCAAACAGCCATTCACACTTGTGCTTACCTTGAGGAAGACTTTGGCACAGCCGATGACTCTAAATGCAGGCCTTTGGACTATAGGAGGAAACCAAAGTACCAGGCGGAAACCCACGCAAGCACAGGAAGAACATGCAAATTCAACAGAGAAATGGCCTCGCCAAGCCTGGGACTCGAACCCAGGACCTTCTTGTTGTGAGCTGGACATGCTAACCACTATACAATCATGTTGGATGAACAGTTTTAGATGTTGGTAATCAGAACCAAGAACCAAAAGATAAAGGACCGATAATAGAACCAAAAGACTAATAATCAGTTACGAACAACGCACCATGCGAACACTGATGCCATTTCAGTTTTCTTCCCTAATGTAATCCCTGTGTGTGTGTGTGTGTGTGTGTGTGTGTGTGTGTGTGTGTGTGTGTGTGTGTGTGTGTGTGTGTGTGTGTGTGTGTGTATGTTTTGTGGGGATCCTCAGTACAAATGCAGATTGTTGAAATAGTAAGAGCAGAGTCACTGGAGCAAAGGATTAAGTGCTGAAACCTAATGATGAAATATTCTGCAGCTGTGTGTGTGTGTGTGTGTGTGTGTGTGTGTGTGTGTGTGTGTGTGTGTGTGTGTTAGTCTTCACAGCAGCTACTTTGATTAAAAAAATGGGAAAAATAGATTGACCTGTGTCTCATATTTATCCCATGTCTGTGATCGACACCGATACGCAGGAGACACTTCGCTGTTTGTCCCGAATGTGTCGTCTCTGGGAGACGTGGAAAAAACTTCCACTTGTCCCTTTTGCCTATGAATCCATGGCAGCGTTGCCATAGCAGCCGGGCTTCTCGGCCTTGTGTGTTATGGTATATTACAGCAGATAGTAAGCCATTTTCTCTTTTGTCCTGGTGCTATTTATCTTTTGACCACACTCTCTTTAGTTACATCAGTTGATGTCGGAGAGAGAAATATAGAAATATATCCGACTTCTTCGAAATCACTCGGTGTAGATATTCAGCAGTAAATATATTTCTATGTGTGATTTATTTATCATGTATAGAGTTCTACATAATAAAAGATGAGGACTACAAAGCTGCAAGTAAATGTAGGGATGGGTTTTTTCTAAGAATAAATCGGTGCTACTCTCAGGTATGATGAGGTCGGTAGTTTTCCTGGTTGTCCTCATTATAATATCTAGACAGCTTGATTGGTTTGTTTATAAACATTTACCCAGTCCTCGATAGCTAGTTATTATAATTATGGACATCTAGCACCTAAGAACACCTCTTTATTCTCATGGAATTATCCTATTAGGATCGCTGTGAGGCCTACCATAGCCGACACTGGGTGAAAGTGTGGTACACCCTGAAAAGTCTGCATGACCATCGTGGAGTCAACATGTATACAGACACGCACAGAAAGCCATTCATGCTCACACCTAGCGATCTGGAACAGACAGTTATCTTCATGTAGGACGGTAGCCCAGTCAAGTTCAGCTGTGGTTCAGTGGTTACTGGTCTGATGGTCTGAGTTTCATGCCCCAATACCACCAAGGTGCCCCTATTGGGACCCTTAACTGTCGTCTGCTCAGTTATATGAAAATTAGGAATTGCAAGTCACTCTGGATACAGGTGTCTGTCAGATGACATAGATGTAATGTGACAAATATTTGGACTGTTGGAGGAAACGAGTATTTGGAGGAAACCCATAGAAACATGAGGAGAACATGCAAAGTCCACAGTCCAACCCAGGCCCTGAGTATCCAACACTACCCCTGTGGTGCCTGACCTGAAATCAGTTATACAGTATAGGGTTTGCTTTACAGAAAAATTCAAGCCAGATCTCACCCATTCAAGTCTCAAAATCGAGACAAGACCCAAGACAGAAATTTTGTTCACCTTTTACCAGAACTACAAAGATACGATTTTGAAGCTATGAAGCAAATCAAAAAACTTTGGATAGTATTATTTGAATTGACCCATATCTGATTTAAGCTAATTATTCATTCATTTTCTAAGCCGCTTCTTCATAATTGGGGTACAGGGAGGCTGGCGCCCGTCTGAGCCATCTTTGGGCGAGAGTGGGGTACACCTTGGACAGCTCGCGAGGCCATCACAAGGCAAACACTCATACAACCATTCACACTCGCACTCAGGGGTTATTTGGAACAGACAATTAGAGTGCTGTGCTTGTTTTTGTGCTGTGGGAGATAATCGGAGTACCCGGCAGAAACCCACGTAAGCACGGGGAGTGCAAATTCCAAACATAAAATCTAGAGCTGGGAATCGACCCCAGGACCTTCTTGTGTGAGATGGACGTGCTAACCATTACAAACAGCTAACTTGGTTAGTGTGTGTGTGTGTGTGTGTTTATATATATATATATATATAAGTACTTAGGCTCAACAATCCAGAGCAGTGGAGAGTGTGGAAAAGAGGTGAAGAAGCGTGTGCAGGCAGGTTGGAATGGTTGGAGAAAAGTGTCCAGTGTGATGTGTGATAGGAGGGAATCGGCAAGAATTAAAGGAAAAGTGTACAAGACGGTGTTGAGGCCAGCGATGTTGTATGGTTTAGAAACAGTGGCCCTGGGGAAGGAGGCAGAGCTGGAGGTAGCAGAGATGAAAATGTTGAGGTTCTCTTTGGGAGTAACGAGGATGGATAGGATCAGGAATGAGCACATCAGAGGGACAGCACATGTAAGAGGTTTTGGAGACAAAGTCAGAGAGGCTAGATTGAGATGGTTTGGACATGTACAGAGGAGGGATAGTGAGTATATTGGTAGTAGGATGCTGAGGTTGGAACTACCAGGCAGAAGGCCTAGAGGAAGACCAAAGAGACGATTCATGGATGTGGTGAAGGAGGTCATGAAGGTAGTTGGTGTAAGAGAAGAAGATGCAAAGGATAGGGTGAGATCGAGGCAGATGATTCACTGTGGCGACCCCTGAAGGGAAAAGCCGAAAGGAAAAGATCCCACCAAAAATCTGCCCCATCCAACGAGCAAAAGTTTGATTTATGAGCTCTGCTGGGGACATGGCTTTTCCGGGCCAATAAGCTTTGCATTCTTCTGCATGTATTCCTCCGCGCTCCCAGAATGCCTTGTGCAGTGTTTCTCAATTATTTCCTGTGATGCCCCCTCTAGGAAGGAAAATAATGTATTTCATACCCCCTAGCGCACTGCGCGACTATAAATTTATAACACGCTATCACGGTCACGTTGCAGCAATGTCGCTACAACGTTACTTTGTAGACTCAAAGTAGACTTGTAGACTTTGTAGACAAACGTCACTTTGTAGACCCCTCACACCATTGCTGCAACGTCGCGATCGTCGCAGGCGAAATAATGACATGGCGGCAACGTCGTTGCAACATTTACATGATGT
This sequence comes from Plotosus lineatus, assembly GCA_024760905.1. Classification (NCBI taxonomy): domain Eukaryota; kingdom Metazoa; phylum Chordata; class Actinopteri; order Siluriformes; family Plotosidae; genus Plotosus; species Plotosus lineatus. The sequence goes on from CM045733.1 coordinate 8,280,162, forward strand.
TACATGCAACACGAAATTGTGACCTTTCTGCAACGTTGCAAATGGTCGCAACAACGTTGCGTGTTCGCTGGGAATAATGTTTACTGCATTTCATATCATTTGCTTGGTGCTTCCCCCCCCCCCACACCATAGGGAACACAGTGAGGGTGCCAATGCCACCTAGTGTCGTGGATGCACAATTACACTTAATTCTAGTACAGTATGGCAAAAAGCATGTTCCCTAGGGTCATATGTGCCCCACTATTTGAGAAGCATTGGCCTTGTGGGAATTCACCACAATGCTTTCCTTGCTGGTATTGTAGCATGAACAAAATTCTCCTCCTCCTCTGTTATGCACCACCTCCTGCGATGTCTTTGCCGCAGTCGATGATCGGAAAGGTTAGTTAACTTATTGTTTATTTTTGTTTTATTACTAATTATTATTAATTATTGTTAATGATTTGCTGTGGTGAGCCCTGAAAAAGGGAAAAAAAGCCAAAAGGTGAATTAATTAATTAATGTTAATGTACATGTAATGTATTATTATTATTATGAAATATTTATTGCTTTCTTACATGTTTATCTTTAATATATTAGGTGAAATATACGTGTTTGTGGCAGGTTATGACTCTGGGAGGGGGTTGGAAGGGACTGCAGTAATTGGTTTTCAATTATTTCTTATCGGAATAATTGTTACATCTAATGAACGATTTTTGGCTTACAAGCGTCCTTGGAATGGATTAAATTCGTAAATCAAGGTACCATTGTAATTCTAATCAAAGCAACAACATGGTATAAAAAAACAGTTATAAACAGCATTAACCAAGGAAGTTCTATCTATCCAGTTAGGCAAAGAAACCCGGCTTTGCACTGTGCATTTCAGCCTGTATAAAGGTTTTTCTTCGTCGTGGGTTGACATACTGTTCGGAGCTATGATGAAATGTCCTTTACAAAAAAAACAAGTCTCATATTGGCAGACTTTTCCAGTGAAAAGTAAATAAAATCTCAGCTGAAACTCACAACTTTTCTTTGCAATGCTCTGACACTTCTGTCTGAGCCTAATGGAGAGTGTCTTTTTATGCCGCTGCATTAAGGGGCATATAGTGTTAGCCGTGTCAATCACTCCACACGGGACAAGCTTGTAGTAATAAATAAAAAAACTGCATTTCTTTGCTTATGGAGAATAAAACACAGTGGTCCAGTGGTGTGTTGGTTGAACCTGGACCCAACATTTTTGTTGTTAGGCAGAAGGAGCCTGTGAGCTGCAAATGAGATGCTAATTTTTGGACTAATATGCTAGCTGTGGGAGATTCACAGAGTGGGCAACAACCTGCGAAGGCCTCTGTCTGAAAAACTCAAAGAATGAATGAACTTCCTGTAGTTGGCTTATTAAAGGATGAGACTGGGGGGGGGGGTCCATGGGGGAATGAGCCCAAAAAATGCATATGCAGCATCAACTTAATGAATGATTCACTTTTTTTTTTTTTTTTTTTTTTTGTGTGTGTTAAATGTCCAGGAGAAGTAGAAATGGCTGACACTGACATATCACGATGTGCACAAACTGGCTTTAAAAATAGCAGCGCCCTTCACACGCTCGATTGTTTTGGGCTATATATAGTTGCCCCTGTTTGGCCCGAGGGCTGTTCCATAATTGAAAAAGGTGCTCGCAGCACTCGGTAGGGTGACACTGCACATGAGTCAGTGTTACATCAGCGGCCGTGGCGTGAATGGATTTGTGCAGTGTCAGAGCCATATTGCATTTTTTAGCATAGCAACATCAGTATGTTGGTGGGTGTCGGTAGAACGGAGACGTGTTTGAGGAGTGGTGTACCTTGACAGTTTCTATGAAAAAATTATTATCTGAAAAACAACCTTCTTCAAAAACAGAGGGGAATGTGAACGGTTTGACTTTGCAATTATTATCCGAAAACACATGCTAGTCTCAACCAACAGCGGCGTATTAGCTTGTAGCGTTCAACCATGACTACAAGACAACTTTCAAGCCAATTGGGTCTTGCTATTTTCCACACTTATGTTCCATTATATTTCAGTGGAAATGTTTGAAATTGGAAAAGCAGAAATGTATTTGATTCTGAAAGAAATAGCTAACAGTAAGGTATTATTATGGTAACAAGCATTCATGTGTATTGACTCCATACAGCCACACGGAATTGTATTTCCGAATCGGTGAGAATTCTTTTGAATTTAGAATTTACTGTAATATATCAGCTGATCTCTATAAATTCAGTCTGTCTCATGTGGTTGTTTCTATATTGGTGTCTAAAGTAATACAAAGGGGAAAAAAAGCTTTTAGTGTCAGCATAGTAACAGTCAGGGTTAAAGCTACCATTTTATTTTTATATTAACTTGCAGAGAGGCATCAAACAGTCAGAAAGAAATCTTTAAGGTAACAGCCTTTAATAATTTGTGTGTGTGTGTGTGTGTGTGTGCATAGGGTGGAGTAGGGTTTAGCACATCTGCAGGAAGGTTTTGGGTCTGACACCCGTCCCTGGTGAGGTTGTTTCTATGTGGAGTTTGCATGTTCTCCCCTGTGCTTGATTGGGTTCCTCTGGTTTCTTCCCATAGTCCAAAGAAATGCACATCTGATGGCTGATCTAAATTACGTGTGTGTGTGTGTGTGTGTGTGTGTGTGTGTGTGTGTGTGTTATCCGTGCAGTAGCCCTAGAGGATGCGCTTTGTCTTAAACAAGGGTGGGCTAAGGTGGGCTCCAGCCTCCCCAAAATTGGTTTGGCAAATAAATGAATGAATTAAATATTGATTATCCATAATTAATTCCTTTGTTCTATAAATAACAATTATTCACTGAATGTGATGTGATGGTCACCGAACACTTTCCAAGACAGAGCATGTACAGGGATCCCTCGCTATTTCGCGCTTCAATTTATGCGGCTTCAGTGCATCGCGGTGTTTTAAAAAATAAATATTCATCAAATTAAAAAAATCAGGAAATTAAGGAAGAATAGAGGGAAAAGGTAAGGACCTAAACCAAACATAAACAACCCATAATCTCCCATCAAAACTACTCAAATTGTTGTGAGATGCGCATTTGAGGTCATGCATGACGACTTGTGTGTGTGCGCGCGTGCGTGCGTATGTGTGTGTATTTATATTTTGATTACATCTTATGCATTATTTTTTCATGTTTAGCTGTTATTATATGTATTTATTGATATTATATACACATATACATGTACGTATATGTCAGTCGGGGGGGGTGCTACTTCGTGGATTTCGATGGTTGCGTGGAGATCTTGGTCCCAATTAACCTCAGAAAGTGAGGGACCCCTGTACATGTGCATATGTGTTCTTTTTATATAATATATATATATATATATATATATATATATATATATATATATAATATATGTATGTATGAACATCCCATGAGACTATGAGAACTTGGCCAATTAGCTTCCATGGAGTCCCGGTCACGAATAGCTGCGGCATTAACCTGGATTCGACCATGCAACTTCCAAGTTGATAGTCACATACCTTGTCGGCAAGGTTCATCTGGAGCCCATTGTCAGTCCAGTGCAAAGTCCTGATGGGGTGGATCTGGTGGCGAAAAATCTGATCACCTGATGCTTGTGTTCATTATCCTCCGACTGTGCTCCCTGAGGAGGAGGAGGAGGAGACAAACAGCTTAGCGTCGTCAACTTGTAATAACTGTAGTTGTCTTTTCCATTTCCGTGGTTTGCACATCTTACAGTATTGCAAACTGCCATAATTCTGACAGTGCTGAGGTGTGTTCTTATTTCACATTCTAGACATATGTTCAGATCCCTAAACTCCCAGCATGCATCACTTCCTCACATTGCTAATATAGTTTAAAGTGTTGTCATTGAACAAGATGCTTTTCAGGGTAAAACGTTGAGAGATTAAGGGGGATGTCCTATGTTGGCTGTGCTTCCATCTGAGTATTTCCGAGTTGCTTTGATTTACACGTTGTCACTGTCGTCTCTGTGTTGACAGTAAGTGAGGAATCGAATCAAGACTGTGAGACAAAGTGAGGGGCGGAGGGGAGACAGAGCTGCTGTTTTCCCATCAACAGGAAATGTCTGTACGTCTCTGTAGCTCGTTTATCCCCATGTGAATGGAGTGTCAGGATATAATCTGGTTTTGCTCTCAGTCGCAGGAGATTAGATTAATATGCATCGGATACACGTCTGTCAGATTTGGAATTGTGTCGTTGACGATGGCGTGGACTCTGGGTGACGGTGTGGCATGAAAAGAGCTCTGTGTTTGAGACTGTGAGTGTGTGTGTGTCTGTGTGTACGTCCTTTCATTCGCATCACTGTTTCCAGTTCCAGCTGGACACTCAGTAGTGACGCGATGCGAAAAGCCTGTTTCAGAGCTTTGACACTGGAGACTCCTTCCAACAGCACAGACAAAACACACGTCTCCTGTTAAAACTGGCGTCAAAAAAGAATTTCAAGGTGAGATATTGAAACCAGCAAGACGGATTTTCACTCAAACAGCTACTCGCTGTTGGAACGAATCTCTCTCTCTTTCTCTCTCTCTCTCTCTCTCACATAAAAAAATGCTAAAGTCATGAAATACGGCTGTTTTTGGACAACTCCGCCTCACACGCTCAAAACAAAACAAAACAAAAAAGGTACTTTCGTTAGTAGTTAATTCCAAGGTCGGAATACTGGGCAATTTCAGCATTAACTCATGAACACAGACGTTGGCGCTCAATTCAACAGCTGTCATCTCTTTTTACAGCTTGATGCGTAGATTGTATCCTGTCTCACTTTGGATCAAAGCGAATGAGTGGAAATATGAAGAAATGTAATTATCATGTCCGGCTCTACAGCTCAACAGTTATGATTCAGGCACTTCTTCTAATACGGGTCTAAACAGGCCTTTGACTGTGCTGGAGACGAATTAGCCTGACGGTGAATGAACTTCATAATAGGACAGTGTCCTCCTGACCTTCCTACCGCACGGATGAGGCCGAGAAATGAGAATCTAGGCAGTTATGGCCTAATGGTTAGAGTAGCCGGTCTGGGACCTAAATGTCTCTGGTTTGATTCCTGAACCAGCAGGAAAAATATGTGGTGGCAGGGGGAATGAGGCGTGTCTTCCCTTCCTTCGTCATTGCCGAAGTGCCCTTGAGCAAGGTACCTAATTCCCAATTGCTCTAAGGCTGCCCCAATTTGTGGCAGCCCACCAATTGAGGTGTGTGTGTGTGTGTCTGTGTGTGTGTGTGTGTGTGTGTGTGCGCGCGCTCACCTGGTTGGGTCCTGTAGGATTAATACAGTGTATGTATATATATATATATATATATATATATATAATGTTAAAGAATCTAATCTCAAAAATGAAGCAAATAAATTTGGAGGGGGGTCAGGAGGCCCACCTAGGGCCCCATGTAGTTCCAGGACAATGGCCTGGTTGGGGATTCGGCGTGGGGGTGAAGCTCCCAGCAGTACGAGATAATGCTAATTCTTATGATGGGTGCGAAAGAGGTTAACATAGCCGCCTCGGTAAGAAGGTGTTGGGTCTGAGGACGAGGCCCGGTGAGGGCATATCTACATGTAGTTTGCATGCTTTTCCTGTTCTTGTGTGGGTTTCCTCCAGCTACTCCGGTTTCACGTTGGCTTTAGATGTGATGCTTAGTGTAAATTTGAATATTTGTGTTGGCCCAGCAATGGTCTGGCAACCTGTTCAGGATTCATTTTAGTTTTATTGGTATAGCGCTGTGTATAATTGACATCGTCGCAAAGCAGCTTTACACAGTAAAACCGTAAAAGTAGGGGCTTACAAAGTATAAAGAATTTAAACATTCCTAATAACCACCACATATTTGTAATGAGCGTCACTCATGGGGACGGTGGCAAGAAAAAAACTCCCTCACTTGATGTGAGGAATTAAACTTTAGAGGAACCCCGTCCCCATTTGGGTGAAAACCATAAAGATACAAACCATGTGTGTGTGTGTGTGTGTGTGTGTGTGTGTGTGTGTGTGTGTGTGTGTGTGTGTATATATATATATACAGTGATACCTCAGCTCACGAACATAATTGGTTCCCAGAAAGTCTGTGTAAGGCGAAAAGTTCGTCTTCCGAACATTTATTTCCCATAAGAAACCATTAAAATGAGAATAATCCGTTCCCAGGTCCCCATAAAACATAATTTTCTACTAAATAAGCCTTAAAACTACACAAAAATATACCTTATTTTATGTATAATAAATGTGCTATTGTATTGTAATTAAAGAAATAAACTGTACTGTATAATAAAGTGGTTTTATTTACCTTTGTGATGGTAGTTGATGGCTTGATGGAATGGAGTGGGAGGAGGAGGGAGGGAGGGAGGGACTTACTGTTTGGAAGGAGTGTTTGGAAATGCTGTTCGACCGCGTGGTTTGGTTCGTCCGCCGAAAACTAGTTCGTCAGCGGAGACTATATGCTCGCAGAATTAATGTTCTTGAGGCGAAAAGTTCGTGAGCTTAAGCGTTCGTCAGCGGAGGTTTTACTGTATGTGTATATATATATATATATATATATATATATATATATATATATATATATATATACGTGTGTATATATATGTGTGTATATATATATATATATATGCGTATATGTATACGTGTGTGTGTGTGTGTGTGTATATATGTATATATATATATATATATATATATATGTGTGTGTGTGTGTGTGTCAGATTCATTACAGTACAAACTGTAGTCCAGCTGGTTTTACCACAGCTGTAAGTCCTAATAATTTTGGGGTAAAGAGTTTATATCACCAGCAGTGAAAAGTCATGTTCAGTCTGTTAATGCACATCTGGGTCTATATAGATCAGCAGGAAGGAGGGGCTTCCAAGATCAGAACTTCAGCCAGCATCAACACACCAGGACAGATCACATGAGTCAGGAAGCAGAAGGATCAAGGTCACTGGCATCCCTAAAGAAGCATGGGTACCTCAACAAAAACATACAGAGACAGACAGACAGACACACATAGGGAGAGAGACAGACAGACAGACACAGAGACTGTAATGTGTAATGGAAACAGAAGATTTTATTATTGTTGGCTGCAGCAAGGACACCGGCATGACTGTCTATGGCAGTGGAACTAAAAGAGGGAGAACCAAAAGGAAGGCCAACATTTGGGCACCTGTGACATTGGAGCAATCAGCCCACTGTCAAACGAACCTCTGTGAGCATGTGAGAGCGGGGGAGCGACAGCATCCCAACATCACAGTTTACCAGAACTTTCTATGCCTGAGACCCCCAGATCTGCTCCTTTACATAATAAAAGCCTTTCAACTAAATGCTCCACTAAACAAGTAACGGTCATCCTCGTGTTAAAAACAGAGACTGTGTCTCAGTCCCAAACATTCAATGGAAGGTTATTCCATAACTGTGGGGCTTTGTAAGAGAAGCTCCGCCCCCTGCAGTAGACTTCATTATTCAGGGTATCACTAAGCATCCTGCACCTTTTGATCTAAGCATTGTATGATCCCTTCATCCAATGGCTGAGATAGACCGACAAACAAGTGAAGGACTGATACATTTATTTGAGAAATCTTCCGTGATAGAAATTAACCGTCGTATCAAAGAACAACTGTTTCTCGTCTTTGGTCATGTGATTAAATGAAAATTAGTGATGACTAGGTCTTCGACCCCAGTGCAGCTAACTGGGTTATCAAAGGCAGGCCATGTCTCCCACTGTATGTGGTGTGAGGTTGATGTAAAAGAACCAGTGCTGTCTTTCATCAAGAGGAGGCCACGTAGCCGTCAGCGTATGAATGAACTCGGTCTTGGTGAAGGAGCTGTGGGATTTTCCCTCGAAAGATTGTTCCGCAGGGCGACACGGGTGGGGCGAATTTTGGAATGTCAGCTCGGGGTGAGAATTTATTCCATTTCTGGAATTGAGCTCCGAATTGTGGCGTGTAAGCCGTGAGATAGGAATCATCCTTGTCGCGACTTCGCACTCCTCAGCCGGCGAAGGGCTGCTTGACTCTCCGCTAATTACTCTGTGTAGCAGACTGTGAACGTTTTCTCTCAAACATTTAATTAAAAACCAAAGTTGATCATTTATAATGACGTAATGCGCGGAAAAAGGTTGCAACACTGTAAACCTGACGTTGTTTTAATTAGTCTCTTTGCTAATCTTTGTGGAAGATGATTACAGACTGGATTTCTGTCATATGTGTGGGTGTGTTTGTGTGTGTGTGTGTGTGTGTGTGTGTGTGTGTGTGTGTGTGTGTGTGTGGGTGTGTGTGTAAGTGGGTGTGTTTGTGTGTGTGTGTGGGGGTGGGGTGTGTGTGTGGGGGTGAGTGGGTGTGGGTGTGTTTGTGTGTGTGTGTGTGTGTGTATTTGGGTGTGTGTGTAAGTGGGTGTGGGTGTGTTTGTGTGTTTACGTGTGTGTTCTGTTTTCATGCCAGATCTGAGGGATTAGCACAAGCAGAACGCGTGCTACGGATGGATTACCTGAGTTGAGATAATTCACGTGTATGATACTGCTATTAAAACACTTAAAAATGAACAAGTGATAGAACTGCGGCAGGCTGCAGGCCGCGATCCTTTCTCTTTTGCTCTTTTTCAGCTTTTCTGTGTCTCACAACTACTCGTACGTCTAAACGTCAGATTATGAATCAGACTTTTTTTGTTTAAAGTATTGGCACCCTTCATTAAAACAAGTGTTTACATCTATAGCATTTGGCAGATGCTCTTATCCAGAGCAACGTACAATTATCATTTTTATACGACTGAGCGTTAAGGGCGGTGCTCAGTGGCCCAACAGTGGTTATCATGGGGATTGAACCACTGACCTTCGGCTCAGTAACCCACTAAGCCAACACTGATGCCAAGTGTGTTATTTTTTTTTTTTTTTTTTTGCATTTCTTTTTTTTGTGCATGTAAAATATTAATTCACTTACACATTCATCTGCCGAACTGTTTAATCCTATTATTAAAGACGCAGGGAGGCTGGAGCCTATCTCAGCCGGCACCGGAAAAAGCCAGGGTACACCCTGAATAGCTTGGCAGACCGATCACTGCATAGCTGAAGCACACAACCATTGACATTTACACCCGGGACACTTTTAGCAGGCAGTTAGCCTCACACGTATGTCTTTGTGCTGTGGGAGGAAACCAGAGAATGTGGATGAAACCCCATTCAAGCCCAGGAAGAACATACAAACTCCACACAGACTCCTTCAGACTCAGGACCCAGGACTCGAACCCAGGTCCTTCTTGCTGTATGGTAGGCATGCTAAGCACTACACCACTGTGTGGTCCTGCATGACACACAGGTGGCACAGTGGTTAACACGCGCTTCTGCGTGGAGTTTCGTCCTGTGCTTGCACATGTGTCCTCCCACAGTCCAAAAACATGCATAGTAGGCTAACTAGCGATTTCAAATTTCCCCAGGGTGTGAGTGGCTGTGTATGGGTTGGCCCCGCGATAGCCTGGTAAACTGTACACTGCCTTTCTCCATGGTTGGCCGAGATGGGCGCCAGCCTTCCTGCGACCCTAATAAGGAAAAAACAGTCAAAAAAATGAATGATGAGTGAATGGTCACGGGGATACCAAGAGGAGCTGCATAGCCATCAGCGTGTTTCTGCCCTGCGATGGTCTAGGAAGCTGTAAAGGGTGTACTCTACCCTCGCCCAGGGTTGGTGGAGATGGGTGCCAGTCTCCCAGTGACCTTAATTAGGATTGAGCGGTTCAGAAGAATGAATAAATGAATGATATCTGTAAATAAGTGTCGTGTCCTTTCCTGAGATGTAGAGCAGGGACGTGAGGCGTAAAAGGTTAAAATGACGGCTTCTTCGCTCCCTTTCTTGGAGAAAACCCAGGTTCTGTTGGAAACGAAAGAATAGAATAGTTCTGGACCGGATTCTTTTGAAGGGTGCCAATATTTCTTGAGCTGACTCTAAAGTACATGCAAGTTCCTTTTGTTTCTTGAACATGCTGCAGTTCTGAATTGTATGAACACTTTTAGAAAAGTCTCGGCATCTCTGTCTGATTTATGGGCTGCAGTTGACAGATGTTAGTGTAACAGTAGAGGACACACTGCAGGTGAGTGTTTCTCTGCCAATCAGGATGCTTGCTTGTGTCTCTGGGGAGGAACCGAACAGCACTGCAGCAGGAGTTTGAAAATGGGCTGCCTTACAACTGGGTCACTCGTTCTTTTCTCCAGATAGTAATGCCTGGGGAGAAGCCGGGTAAAGGGGTGTGTGTGTGTGTGTGTGTGTGTGTGTGTGTGTGTGTGTGTGTGTGTGTGTGTGTGTGTGTGTGTCCATACATTTTGTGTTACAGTGTGAAGAAGATAAATGAGGAGTTGACTGTTTCAGGAAGGGGTGGAGTTATACTCCAGTGGGTGTGGTCACTGTGGTAATCTTGTATTCGATTTATTTCAATTCCATGCGTTTATTTAAGGTGCCATGACCCATTTTTTATGAATCCAGGTGCATCTTACACTTTAATGTTTGGACATTTTTATCTTTTTCTCTGAAAATCACTGTCTCTCATAAATCATGAATTTTACAATCTAGAATTCAAATCCATTTAATCATCTGCAGTGTATTCTCCAAATTTCTGAAAACAGGTTTACAGTTTTGTTTTTTTTTTTTGTTTTTTTTACATAAATGACTATGAATATACTGAAAATACCAGCCATCACTCATAACCAAAGTCCCGCCTATGACCAACCACTGTAACCACATTCTCACCAATGGCCAGTCACTGATAACCACAATCCCGCCTTTGAGCAATCACTGATCACTGTGTCCCTGCACATGACCAAGTAATGATCACCACGATCCTGCCCATGACAACTCAATTTTCACTGCAGCCCCACTCATGACCAGTCACCGACGGTCACAGCGACACCCGCGACCAAGTCACCGACGGTCACAGCGACACCCGCGACCCAGTCACCGACGGTCACAGCGACACCCGCGACCCAGTCACCGACGGTCACAGCGACACCCGCGACCCAGTCACCGACGGTCACAGCGACACCCGCGACCCAGTCACCGACGGTCACAGTGACACCCGCCACCAAGTCACCGACGGTCACAGTGACACCCGCGACCAAGTCACCGACGGCACAGTGACACCCGCGACCCAGTCACCGACGGTCACACCCGCGACCCAGTCACCGGCGGTCACTGATAAGTCATTGGCGAGAACATGGTGATCTGTGATTGTTCATTGGCGGGTCTGTGATGGTCGCAGTCCCACCCACTATCAGTCACAACTCATTTTTGTTTGTCCCACCCTTTTGTCTCACTGTTCTTCATGTAAATGTTTCTTTTTGGACTTTATACGCATTTTTCTCCATAATCATTGCCGAGTTATTTTTGGCTACAGATCTACTTGAAGGAGGAACCCAACACTGTAGAACATTAAAATAATGAGTCTCCGATCTGGAAATATCTTCATAATCATCTCTTCATCTTCACGTCTTAACACTGTGCTCTCTGTGTACATAGTGAACACATGTAGTGAAGATAATGTAATTATAGGATTTAATCTAAAATCAAACCCACGCAAGCATGAAAACAAACGAGAATTATTACCAATTATGGGAGAATTACGATGCATCGATATTTCCTCGATTTTTAAAAAAATTAAATTTTTTTTTTTTTGGGTTGTCTTGAGTACATAACGCAGTAAGTTGCAGAAATGATGACTTTGTGAGTTTCCTCAGTGCACAGTTCCTTCCAAGTTCAGGCCTTAAGTGGACTTTTTATCTCGTTCACACCATCCTTCTCAAAGGATTATGCTCTTTTCACTCTGCACACAGATCAGTAATTATAGATGTGTGAGAGAAATGCTTTCGCTTGTTGTAGCGCCACTGATTCATGTGACAGGCTGTTCATAGGAGTCCGCGGCCTGCTTTACTTAAGTGTGAGTCTGTCTTTCTGTAATGTGCAGCAAGCTGCTGCTGGCCGCGGGAACGGAGTATGTGTGTGGAATATTTATCCGTGTTTGATTTGTCTCGTGATAAAATCCTAATAACAGTTCTGTTTTCATTGCACTTCATCATTTTATTATTTAAAATTAACAGATTAGAATTATCTGCAAAATGATCATAAACATTTGAAACAATCAAATGCATTTAAATGAGGAAAATAAGTGTTCATTATTCACAAATGGGTAAAATAAATGAACAAACCTCTGCAGTATAGAAGCAGACAGCTCAGCTATAGCAATAGGATACTCATCATACTACAGAAGATGAATTTAAAAAAAAAAAAAAAAAAAAAAAAAAAACAAGCACCACAAGAAGAAGGCTCAGCGATGTGCGCTTATAGGAAAATATAGATGGAGTTACTGGTGCTACGCCAAATGTAATCAGTTTCTAATAACAGTGTGTCCCAATGTGTTTTATTCCTCCTATAGCACAAGAACTTTCTCGTAGTTTCACTGTTTTATTTATTTATAAAACCAATTTTTACTTTTTTTTTTTTTTTTTTTTTGTACTTTCTATGTGCTTATATGAAATAAGTTCCTGTTATCTGTTATGTAATCGCAGCTATAAACAGTCGTTTCATCACTGGTGTTACATTGCCCTCTCTTTTAATGGTATTAAAACAAACAAAACAAAAACATTGCAGTTTATTTTGAGTCAGAAAGATGTCTGAAAATTCAAAGTAACTCATCTTACAAAAGCTCGGACACTGAAGTCCCCCGTCAAATACGTCACATAAGTCATACAACACGCCCAACACGGAAAATTGTATAATCCCATACATAGGACAGTTGTGGGAGTTTAATACAAAACTCATCTGTTGTACGGCGGAAAACGTCGTGAAAGACCCTTGTAGTGAAATATTCACTCATTCATTTGCCAGACTGATTAATTCTACTCGGGTTGCGGTGAGGCTGGAGCCTCTCTCAGCCGATACGGGATGAATGCAGGGTACATCTTAAACAGCTTATCAGACCATCGCAAGGCAACACACACACACACACACACACACACACACACACACACAAAAACATTCACTTTCACACCTAGTAGCGATTTGGAACAACCAATCAGCTTTAAGCACATGTCTTTGTACTGTGGAAAGAAACCAGAGTACATAGATGAAGCCTGATGGCTTACATACCCCCCACACCGAAACGCCCCCAAACTCGCCCAAAACTCGAACCAGGGACCTTCTTGTTGTGAGGTGGACGTGCTGAACACTATACCATTGTGTTGCCCTGCATTTTTAATAAATGAATAAATAAGTCAAAAATTAATCTTCCCTCCATCTCACAGGTGGTGGCCGGTGGTGTGGTATTTAGGGTGCTGGGCTCATGATCAGGAGGTTGTGTGTTCAAATCCCAGTTAGACCCCCCACTGTGCTAAGACCCCTTGGCAAAAGGTCTTAACCACAAGTGTGCCTCTGTTCACCCAGCAGTATAGATGGGTACCTGCGATGGACCAGCGTCCCATCCAGGAGGAGTTGTACTCCTAGTCGCTTCACGCTACAGAATCCGGGGTAGGCTCAGGTGTAAAAAGCCCAACGGACTTTACCTTACCTTACCTTACCATCTCACAGGTCCATTTCCAGCTTCAGTGCAGGTCCATTTCCGAGGTCTGTTATGCCCAACATGGTTCCTGAACACTTTTGCTTCAACCATAATCATGACCATCTGACCATCTAATCATTTAATTCAGACTTCAGACTTATGAGCACGTCTTTGGATTGTGGGAGGAAACTGAGGAACCCAGAGGAAAACCATTGAGAACAAGCAAACTCAATGCAAAAAGCTCCCTCTCTGAGCCCAGGACGTGAACCCATTCCCTTCTTTTCTTTACTGTGAGTGCTAAACCTGACACCACTCCCCCTCCTTAACTACAACACCCTGCCACTCGCATGGATATACAGGGAGCCCTCGCTACTTCGTGCTTCAATTCATGCGGCTTCAGTGCATCGTGTTTTTTTTTTTTTTTTTTTTAAATATTCATCGAATTAAAAAATAAGGAAATTAAGAAAGAACGGGGGGAAAAAGTTAAAGAAAATGCCACAAAACAAGAACAATTATTCAAAAATTTACAAAAAAACCCCATAAACAAACACACAACAAAAACAACACCCAAAACCTCCCATCAAAACTAGTTACATTGTTAGGAGGTGCACATCTGCGTGTGTGCACACACATCTGTGTGCATGCTTGCGCGTGCGAGCGTCTGTATGTGTGTGTGTATTTATATTTTATTTACATCTTGTGCATTATTTTGGAATGTTTAATTGTTATTATAAGCATTTATAGGTTTGATTTATGTATTTATTGACATTTATATACACACATACATGTAAGTATACGTCAGTCGGGGTGGGGGGTGATGATCCTACTTCGTGGATTTCGATGGTCACGTTGGGATCTCGGTCCCAATTAACACGGAGAGTGAGGGATCCCTGTACTGTACGGTCATAATTAACTATTGTTACAGCTGCACTTATTTAAAAAAAAAAAAAAAAAAAAAAAAAACCCTAACATGTTCGGATCAGTTCGAGCCAACAATCCAACACCTCTGTTGTCTCTCGAATCTTTTTATAAACTGAATTGCCGTCCAACAGTAAGCCAGCATGGTTTGCTCAAAAACAAGTTTAAGGACAAGAAGGTAGTGAGTTGAAAAATTGTCTCCAACCCCCTTCTTCTCGTCTCTCCTTCTAACACGGAGGTCTCCCGAGACCAGAAATAAGATGTGTTGCCCTTTGTAGCGCCGGCTCTGGGCTGATAAATCAAAGCCAAAACTCTGAGAAGTAGTTGTCAGAGGAGTTTAGGTGCGCTTCATGGCCGCAGAGGGGGCTGTTTATTGATGCCTCTCAGGAAGATGAGGGGAAGGGATTCAATGAAAATGTGCAGAAAGATTTGACAGCCCAGACCGCCGCATAACTCTCTACTCTAACCCTCCATCCTGTCATATCTGAGAAGAACAGGTCCTTCAAACTGAGATACCCGCTCCGGTTCTGGGTCATATACGGCTTTTAAATTGTTGAAGAAATGCCTGTTTCGGTTAAGGACTGCAAATCAAGCTGTCGTGGATGAAGATTGTGGAGATGTATTTGCTCTGAATCGCTGCGGCATCCCAGAAAACGGAGTTTCAAGGGCATCGTGATGTGTGCATACTTCACTGAGTAAAGTTGACATGTCACTGAAAGTAATTTTTGTAATAAAGTGGTGATTTATCAGAATCAGGATCAGAACACTTCATTGATCCCGGAGGAAATTGTGTGCACACAGTTACTCCAGACAAACAATAGTGAGAAAGATACATTTTCTTTATCGAGACTTTAAGAAAATGAGGGAATATTTCTATATTCTGTGGTACCTTGACTTACGAAATTAATCCGTTCCAAGGGCGAGCTCGCAGGTCAAAATGTCCGTTAGATAAAACAAAAATTCACATAGGAAACAGAAAACCTATTAATCCGTTCCAACCCCCTCCCAAACTTATATAACCTGCACAAACATGTATATTTAACCTAATATATTAAAGATAAACTTGTAAAAACAATTAATATTTCATAATAATACATATACATGAACATTAATCATAAATAAGAATAAATAATAATAAAACGAGAATAAACAAGAAGTCAACTAACCCTTCTAATCATCGACTGTGGTAAAGATGTCACGTGGGCAGGCAGGAGGTGGTCCGTAACAGGAGGAGGAGGAGAATTTTGTGCGTGTGCACACTATGAATGCCAGCAAGGAAAGGCTCATGGTGAGCTCCCACAAGGCCAGTGCTTCTCAGGGGGGCGCAGTGTGATGCAATGGAGGGGGCGCATATGACCCTGGGGAACATGCTTTTTTGCCAGAGTGAACTAGAATTGTGTAATTGTACATCCTTGGCAGTAGGTGGCAGTAGCACTCTCACTGTTTTCCCTATGGTGTAGGGAAAAACCACCAAGCAAATGATATTAAGTGCAGTGAACACTATTTATAGTCACGCTGGGGGGGGGTGTTTTCCCTTCCTTATAAGGGCATCACAGAAAATTGAGAAGTACTACACAAGGCGTTCTCGGAGCGCGCAGGAGTACACGAGGAAGAATACTAAGCTAATCAGCCCGGGAAAGCCATTTTTCCAGCAAAGCTCGTAAATCAAAATTTTGCTAGTTGGTTGGGGCAGATTTTTGGAGGGATTGAAGCTTGTATAATGGAAAATGAATTATTAAAGACACTCGTAAGTCAAGGTACCGCTGTATATTCAAATATACACACAGAATCAACACATACTGTATATAAATATATTTCGATCTGAGTCTGAAATGAGGTGCATTTCGGTGGTATCAGTCGCTCACTGAACGGTTCCTGTGACAAAATCAGCAGATTGTGAAGTGGATTATGGTCCTTGATCACTATCGTCCTTATTTTGGACAACATTCCCCTCTCCGACACCACCGTCAGAGACTCCAGTTCTATTCCCACTATGTTACCGGCCTTGTGGATCAGTTTGTTCGGACTGTTTGCACCTGTGACCCTCAGCCTGCTGCCCCAGCATGAAACAGCATCGAGGACAGCTCCGGCCACAACAGCCTCATAGAACATCCTGAGTCGTGTCCGACAGACACCTATTGTGTGAGCAGAATAATCTGCAGCTACTCCTGGATACTTATTCCAAGTTTGACATGTTCTAGCGCTGGTCACCCTGGTGCCTGGTTAGAATGACACTTACTTTTAACCTTTCTTTCTTTTTTCTTTTTGTGCTAACTCTGAGTTTACCGAAGGTCTTAAAGAATGATCATTTGGTCTAATTTGACTTGAAATGGTTTGTGTTCTGTCCATCGCACTGGTTTATTTCCAGCCTGTGGTTTGAAGCCCAGCTGGCTGGTTGCTGTCTAATGCTTCAGTACACAGTGCTGACTTGTCAGTCTCTTAATTGCAGCTTTTGGTTTACTCGGGGCAGTTTTGATTTGCAAGCAGACATGGCTGTGTGGTTGGAAAATCACAACCAAACCTATTGCAGATTGGCGTAAGTAAGGTTGGACAGGTATGTACATGGTGCCATCAGATGTTTAGGGAACAGGAAGGTCTCCTAGCTGTGATTAATACCCCCATTTCACTTGCGCACGGCATGTAATGATCGTGGCGGAAAGGCGCGGAATGTAGTCTACGGGAGCGCTTCAGCATTTTTACATGGAAAACAGGTGAAAATCCTACGGAAATTCTTATACCCCCAGTTCACTGGACTACGGCATGCAAGGATCGTGTAGCGGAAAGGCGCGGAATGCGGTCTACAGAAGAGCTTCGGCATTTTTACATGGAAAATGGGTGAAAATCCTACGGAAAAGTGGAAATTCTTCCACTCCCGGAACGTTCACAGCATGTGCAGAACAGGTACGGCAAAGTACGCCAAAGTGACCCCATGGAACACTCACGGAATATTTTTCTGTGAACGTGCTTTTGAACATGGAATATTTTGGCCTGCCGGAAGCATATGGAAGTGGAGGAAGACTTGAGGAATAACTATGAAATCACACGGACTGACACGGAAGATGAGGGAATAATTGCGGAACATTTGCGGATGACATTTTTGCTTTCGTAAGTCTGCCGTGCTCCAGTGAAATGGGGGTATAAAACTTTATTTTAAGGGATTTGCATTTCTAGGCTCAGGATATTCCAAGTCCTATGAATTAAACTGCAGCACAGCATGATGGGCTTTCTGATTAGCCACCCCCCACCCCCCTTGCTCCCTGACATGTAGCGGTATCTTTGCCTTCCAGCACACCGAGTATGGAGCTTAAGGGCAACCAATAAGAACAAAGAAGGCTGAAAGAGCAGAAACTTGGAAGCAGGTTTCTGAAGAACTGTGTAGTTTTTAGATTAGTAATAATTATTTGCTGCTCCACTGGTGTCCAGAATGAAACATAAAGGTCTGATAATGGATATAATATCTGACCTTTATATGACCTTTATCTCCAAGATGATGGCTCCAAGCCAAGCCATACTTGAGAATTATGGGACTTGAGTTACAGGTCAAGATTGAACAAGACAACAGCTTGCTCCTGTTTGCCCTTTTGGACGACAAGCAGAGATTTTCATCTAATGAAGGGAGCTACACGACATCATAGAGGGACGGTAGCAGTGAAGGACTGGGGATGTCACAGTATCTGCAGGGAGCAGGCAAGGTTCATGAGGACACTGTATGTTCGCTGAGGTTATTAAGGGAAGAAATGCCAAATATCAAGAAGACATCGCTTGGTACCCTGAGGTACTGAAATTCCAAGCATCCAAATCTCGGACCTCCCACAAACAAACAAACAAACAAACAAAAAAACCCCAGACAACCACGTCTCAACGTAAAGCTAAATGCTAAAGATGATGCTTTAAGGACTATGAGATACAGTAAAACCTCGGCTGACGAACGCTTAAGCTCACGAACTTTTCGCCTCAAGAACATTAAATTTGCGAGCATATAGTTTCTGCTGACGAACTAGTTTTCGGCGGACGAACCAAACCACGCGGTCGAACAGCGCCACGGTGGCGGCCACGAGAAGTTGACGCACGCTCACGGCGTCACAGAGTTCGTCACCCCCTTTCTTTGAGTGCAGAAGTGGTTTGTGTTTGATAGACATTTTGGACCATATTGAGTGTACTTTTGCTATTATGGGCCCGAAAAAGACCCCACCACAGGCGGAGATCATTGAAAAACACGAACGAGGTGTGCGTTTGTGTGACTCAGCGTCCCAGTACCAGTACGCTAAGTCTACCATTGCTCCCATCCTTAAGAACAAGGAAGCTATTAAGGGTGCGTGTGTGGCTAAGGGTGTTTCCAAACAGTAGGCGTTTCCAACTCTCCTTCCAAACAGTAAGTCCCTCCCTCCCTCCTCCTCCCACTCCATTCCATCAAGCCATCAACTACCATCACAAAGGTAAATAAAACCACTTTATTATACAGTACAGTTTATTTCTTTAATTACAATACAATAGACATTTATTATACATAAAATAAGGTATATTTTTGTGTAGTTTTAAGGCTTATTTAGTAGAAAATTATGTTTTATGGGGACCTGGGAACGGATTATTCTCATTTTAATGGTTTCTTATGGGAAATAAATGTTCGGAAGACGAACTTTTCGCCTTACACACACTTTCTGGGAACCAATTATGTTCGTGAGCTGAGGTATCACTGTATTGCTTTACCGTGTTTGGAAGGGAGGGGCATTTTAAGTCCACTGTTTTCTTGCAACCCAACGAAAGTATCTTGTATAGTGAGTGAGGTCATAATTTTAGTGTTGAATGTTGGTATGTCATGTTGAAGTTGGAAAACGTGGCAAGTGTGGTGCTCAGCAAGTCTCCAAATTTGCCGTTGGGAAGACAGAGAATGCACTATAGCTCAGTCATAAGGAATTAATGTCACATGAAGAAAAACCAACCAACAGTGAGGGTTTTTTTATTTTTATTTATTTATTTTTTTTATGAGAGGTCAAGCCTCAAGTAGCCTCAGCCCTTGGCTCAGAGAATTTGATTTTCATTGTACATTTTTTCTGGCCACAAGATATCTTCAGAATGCCTCAGGTTGCAAGCACTTGTTTATAGGTGGCACGGTAGCATAGTGGTGAGCACATCCACCTCGCAGCATGAAGGTCCTGGGTTCAATTCATAGCTCGGGCATTTCTGTGTGGTTTGCATGTTCTCGCTGTGCTTGTGTGGGTTTCCTCTGGGTACTCCGGTTTCCTCCCACAGTCCAAAACATGCACAGTAGGTTAATTGGCTGTCCCAAATCTCCTCTAGGTGTGAATGCTTGTGTGAGTGTTGGCCCTGCAATGGCCTGATGAGCTGCCAGAGTGTACCCTGCCCTCGCCCAGAGTTGGCTGAGATGGGCTCCAGCCTTTCTGTGACCCTAATTAGGATTAAGCGGTTCAGAAAATTGATGAATGAGTGAACACTTGCATACACGTTCTTATTTGTACACTCTGGTTTCTGATTTTTTAAAAAAAACCCAAACAAACAAACAAACAAAAAAACCTTCCAAGATAATGGTAACGAATAAATGTTCTGGGTGGTTAATGCTTGGTTCTTGGTACTGAACACTTGCCTGATGATGGAAGATGCCTCAAAGCCTGTGACAGACCATGCCTGAAATCGACAGTATTGACACCACTAACCATGCAACCTCAGCCACTTTGATGGTTCTTCTAGCTCTCTGTCTGTATAAAGTCGCCCTTGTTTAGATTCAGCGCAGGTGTAGGCTATTAAATCTGAAATCATCAAGCACAATTATCATGACTTTTCCATTCGCAGATGCTTGGATTGCCCAGGGTCTACTCCTCCTCTCAACCCAGGTCAGCTGGGATTGGCTATAGCTCCCCTACACCCTTGTCAGATAGTAGTATATAGTAGGCCTCCATCAGTCCCGAAGAACTATGGCTGCGCTCTGGCTGGTATCCCGTCTGGTGGTACTCTCCAGTGTCCAGAGCCGGGGTAGGGAATAATGGAGGACAGGCTGGTGCCCAAGCAGCAATTCCCCCCCTCTCGGCGCCACCGGAAGGATCCACTGGAAGGGCAAGTGCCGATACGACCGTGTTCCAGCCGAGTTGCCAGAACATTACTGTGAACGAACTGCCTCAGGGGACTCCGACTCCCGATTTGAAACACGCTGACTGCTTTGCAGCTACTCTTGTCAAATCAGCGATGGTTCTTTTACATGCCTCACACCATAGACGGTGAGAAACATGGCCGGCCTTTGATAGCCCAGTTAGCTGCACTGGGACACACACACTGGCAACCTTGTGGAGAGTGGGACTCGAACCCCCAACCTTAGGATCAGCGATCCTGCGCCCTATACCACGAGACCACCACTGACCCGATAGGGGTGTAGCTAATGGAGGTTCTACACACCTCTGCATGCATCCGATGGCACCTTTTAAAAAAATAATGTACAATTCTATTGCCACAGTTTCCCTCCATTCGACTCCACACACATCTCCAGCAGGTCCTTCCAGGTTTCTATGATGAAAGAACTACAGCATGCATACAGCACAGCACAGGAGGCTGCGTGAGTATTGTGCATGCGCAGATGGTCATGAGCCAGGCGAAGATAATCTGCCCAGCTTTTGGGAGGAATATATATATATATAATGTGTGTGTGTGTGTGTGTGCGTGAGTGCATGTTGACCATGTCTTCTTAGAAGGTTAAAAGCCTGAGTCAAGAAATAAAGCATAAAACAACAGTAACTCTGTCCTTTACACGAAAAGCATCATGGTGGATTCAGCTCTATAATAGGCAATGGGAGTTGCTGCGTCATTCCTCCTCGGAAACGGGATCCCTGTCCAAGATGGCGTCAGGTGGACCTGTCCAAGATGGCGCTTGAGTGAAGGCGACATGAACAACATCTCAGTTGTTAGCCAATGGGATGCCAGCGGGGCGGGATGTTTGAACGTGATTGATGAGAGAGCAGCTTGTGCATTGTTTGAGTGTTTGAATGGCGCGTTTGAATTTTTAAGATGCCACTTTTGTAACGTGAACTTGTTTCGTATCCTGAGACAAAAATTTTAGAAAAATGCTTTTCGTAACCTGAATTTTTTCGTTTGGTGAGACTTTCGTAAGGTGAGGTACCACTGTATCTTCTTTCTTCTTTTCCTTTCGGCTGTTCCCTACAGGGGTCGCCACAGCAAATGATCTGCCTCCATCTCTCCCTATCCTCTGCATCTTCTACTCTTACTCCAACGACCTTCATGTCCGCCTTCACTGCATCCATAAATCATGAGGTACCACTGTATATATATGATAAATATATATATATACAGTACATACATATTATATGGGGCAGTGGTGGTCTAGTGGTATAGGGCGCTGGATCGCTGATCTAAAGGTTGGGGGTTCAAGTCCCACTCTCCACAGGGTTGTCACTGTCCCCCCCAGTGCAGCTAACTGGGTTATCAAAGGCAGGCCATGTCTGTCACTGTCTATGGTGAGGTTCATGTAAAAGAACCATTGCTGACTTTCGTAAAGAGTAGCTGCAAAGTCGTCAGCGTGTTTCTGTCCCTTGCTAAAAAGGGTTGTGACAGGAAGGGCATCCGACGTAAAAACCTACGCCAAATCAAATGTGCGAATCAGATTATTCGCTGTGGCGACTCCCGAGTAAAAGGGAAAAAGCCGAAGGAAGACAGACAGACAGACAGACATACATATTATATATGTGTGTGTGTATATATATATATATATATATATATATATATATATATATATATATATACACATATAAAGTAATACATGGTGTGAAGCACTGCTCTTGTTTCCCATGAGCATTACTTGCCAAACCTTTGTTTTTCTGTCTGTTCTTTGTATATAACTTTTTTTTTTCCGACTTGCTCCTGAGTCCTGTCTGGCCCATTATATTCCTTGCCTCATGAATGATCACCACCTGCCTGATGATACCTGACCTTGAGCTAGTTCTTCCAATGATTGTCTTTTTTTTTTTTTTTTTTTTTTCCTTGTCCCTCCGTGTTAGCTGTGCCTGCCTGTCTGCCGTTGGTTTTGGACTGTGGTTCTATACTCTCAGACCAAACCCAACGTCAAACAGGCACAGCTAATACCCCATTACTTCATCCGTATAGCGGCATGACAGTTATTGGATTAAATTCTATTATCCTGGAGCACATAGTACTGCGGTACAGCATTAGCGACGGAACGACACCGAGAATGAGCCCATGTTTTTTTTTTTGTGTGAGAATGATGTGAAGTGAGTGGATCATTTAGTTGGTATTCTGTCTCAGTAAAAACAGATGGAGCTCTCTGGAGCTGTGAGTCGTAAAACTTGTTTTTTTTTTTTTTTTTATACATATGCAAACGAAACATTTGGAGGAAACATAACCCTCAAAAAACTCTCACTAACAATGCGTGAGGGATTGATGGGTTGCAGTTCGGCGCTAGTTTCAGCTCGGGGCCTGTTCACGCCTTTTGAAGTTAAATTAGTCCTAAAAAAAAAAAAAAAAAAGGTGACTGAAACGACTTGCGTTAAAACGGCTCCTCGGTCGTTCTTTCATTTCCGCCTTTTGAACCTTAATCCGTTTTACCCCAAAATGATTCTCATTGCCACCAGGACACATTTAACCTTAAACCAACATCCACTTCACGAAGCACTCAGCACCGATTTGCGGTCCTCAGTCAGCCATGAGCTCCACTTCACGACTACTTCCTGTTGGCACGTTAATTAATATCGCCCTCTGTTTCACGTGGCCCGGGGCACCGGGGTTAACGACTGCTCTTATTGTTTTAGTAAAGTGCTCTTCACTCTCTGGCACACTCCCAGCTTCCCTTTCTGTCCCTCCTGCCCCACACCTCTCGCAGATCCACATCATTTCCTCCCATCACCGGAGCACATTCATAATTGATCCGGGTGCGAAGAGTGGAATCATGATGATCTTGGTATGGGGGGGGGCAACATGATGGCTTATGGGGTTTTTTTTTTTTTTTTGGGTGTAACCATTTCTGGTTGGAAGAGCAAATTGTTCAGCTGGGAAACTGGAGACTTTTGAGCGTCAAAAGGGGGGCAGCTGTGGCCCTGTCCCTGGAGAGATATGAAGCATTACTGGGAAATCTGGAGAGGTTTAATGAGCGTTACAACACACTGTGGTTTAAGCACTGGGGCTCTTATTAGGAAACACAAAGTCTCATTGCCAATTGCTGCAAAAACACCCAGCGGTTTAAAATCCCATATAAACCAGTGAATTAGCTCAGACCCTCATATCATAAAATCAAATCGTGGTCAATGCTGGCTGTTTCGGATATCCTGAAATCTCTGTGCGTTGATTTTATTTACGCAATTTATATCACAGCATCGTTCAGTTCCCGAATCTGATTGGTCCGAAGCTGATGATTCGTTTGCCATAATGACGGCTGGGATGGGAGTTCTGTTTATAAAGCAAATTACAGCTGTATACTCTAATAATGTATACATTATAATATAATATAGCATGATGAATGTCCTGTGGCAAAAAGGTGAAGTCTCTTGTGTCCCCCCCAGGCCCCCCCCCCAGCAAACAGTGTCAATCTAATCAATCATGGACTTGAATGGCATGAAAAGATGGGGAGAACAAATAAATTAATCTGATATTTCATCCAAAATCCGCCTTATTTTTGTTAAATTTTAATTATGTACCACGTTTTTAAGCTAAAACAAATCAATCAGGTGATTATAAAAAGCTATTCATTCATATTCTGAACCACTTAATCTTAATTTGGGTCACATGGAGGCCGGCACCCATTTCAGCCGGGGTGAGGGACACCCTGGATTGATCGCCAGTCCCTCGCAGGGCCAACACTTGTACATCCATTCACACCTAGAGGTGATTTGGAACAGCCAGTTCACCTGCATTACATGTCCATGGACTGTGGGAGGAAACTTACACAAGCACAGGGAGAACATGAAAACTCCACACTGAAACACCTGAGCTGGGAATCGAACCCAGGACCACCTTGCTGTGAGGTGGATGTGCTCACCATTACCCCACCGTACCACCACATTATAAACATAGTAAAATTATTGGTGAATGTATATGAACTTAAGACGTGATCATTTTCAGCAGTGATTTTTATTTCAGACCATCCTTTCTTCCAGCCAATCAGGTCTCACGGGAAGCTGGTCTCACCAAGATGGCCGCCATCAAGCAGGAGAATTGAAATGAACCCTTTTTTGTTTTTACATCCGTGATGAGGATCCAGGCAGTGGTGGTGTGATGGTAAGGTGCTGGATCACTGATCCCAAGGTTGGGGGTTCAAGCCCCACTCTCAACTGGTTGCCACTGCCCAAGCCCCCCCCCCCAGTGCAGCGAACTGGGTTGTCACAGACCGGCTGTGTCTCTCACTGTCTATTGTGGGAGGTTCATGTAAAAGAACCATTGTTCACATTTGTAAAGAAACGCTT
>CM045733.1:8310000-8320000 GCA_024760905.1 Plotosus lineatus
TTGTCGTCCTTGCTTGCATATTCGTGAGGGATTTGTCCATTAAGTAGACCCATCACACCCTCATGGTAGCACAAAGTCCATGGACTCGGTTCCATGAATGAACAAAACATGACATTAAGGTAAGGCTGTGCATTATTATTATTATTATTATTATTATTATTATTATTATTATCCATTCATTCATTTCTTGAACCGCTTAATCCTAATTAGGGTTGTGGGGAAGCAGGCACCCATATCAGCCGACTCCGGGCAAGGGTGGGGTACACCCTGGATGACTTATCAGGCCATTGCAGGGCCAACACTCACACAAAACCATTTACGCTCACACCTCGGGAAGATTTTAAACCGCCAATTAACCCACTGTGCATGTTTTTGGACAGTGGGAAGAAACCGGAGTACCAGGAGGAAACCCACGCAAGCACAAGGAGAACATGCAAACTCCTTCACTAAAACGCCCGAGCTGGGAATCAAACCCAGGACCTTCTTGCTGTGAGGCAGACATGCAAACCACAGCACCACCATGAGTAATAATAATAATAATAATAATAATAATATTATTTACTGAACTGGGAAGAAGGAGGGGGCACGTTCAGTCTGTCGTTTGTAAACAATGGACGCAGCGTCATTGCATCGTTACGTTAGTGTACTACGGAAAAACGTAAAACAGATGAACATAAGTCGGGGAGCATCTGTGTGTGTGTATATATATATATATATATATATATATGTGTGTGTGTGTGTGTGTGTGTATGTATATATATATATATATATATATAAAATATAAAATATAGCATGTGTGTATGTGAATATATATATATATATATATATATATATATATATATATATATATATATATATATATATATATATATATATATATAATTATAATATCCATCCAATGTAAATGAAGCCACATTGCTTTTCTGATTCCAACATGGCTGCCCCTTAGCCGCAGTCCCAGCTCATTAGAACATGTGCACATGTGGCCAGTGGTCAGGTCACTTCACCTCTGCTCTACTCTCATCTCCCCTCAGTCCTGTTATCGTTGACCTTTGACTTCACATGGGCTCGGCCTTGACTGGAGTTGTGACCTTGACCCATTAATTGGGTCAGTGGTAGTGACAGCTGCCTTCATTGATCCTCTTCACCTCGAGTCACAGAGCCGTACATCTTCATAACCGTCCATCATCGGCTGGTGCACCAGGCCTCGAAGACAGAATATTAGAATTAAACCCATGTTGAAAATGTGGCTATAGGTCTAATAGTATGAATAATCTTTACAGATAATATGAGCTGTGCATTTTCAGATTAAATATTCTGAATGACCGATTTGAATTTAAATTTTTTTTCTGAAAAGTCACCAAGAGCTCTTATAAGTGTTATTAATAGCCGCATAATCCTAATTTGGGTTGCGGGGGGCTGGCGCCCATCTCAGTCGACTCGGGGCAGGAGCGGGGTACATCCTGGACAGTTCACCAGGCCATCCCAGAGCCAACACACACAACCGTTCACAATCATACTTCGGGGTGAGTTGAGAAGATAAGATAAGCTAAAGAGATCTTTATTGTGAACTGTTGCATGAACAATAAAAATCAGTTTAGCGCCACTTTATTGTGTATTTTGTTTTATAATTGCTGCTTAACAGATAACTAAGCCATACACGCATTGCATATACTGACATACACACACGCACACGCACACACACACATATATATATATATATATATATATATATATATATATATATATATATATATATATATATATATATATATATATAGACGCTCCCCGACTATATTTCTGCTCTGCTGGTGATTCACATCAGTGCAGGCTGAGTACTAAACGAGTATTCAACGGCGCCCTTGCTCACTTGAAAAACCGGAAGTCCGTATAAACTGCCCTTTGTCTCAAGCACAAGTAAGTGAACTACTTTCGGTGTTGAGTGCGTCACTTATTGTAAGCGTTGATTGGCTGTTTTAAACTTCATGTAAAGTGACTCGGCTCAGCTTCATGTAAAGTGACTATCCGTCGACCATTGGAACCATTTACAAGCAGAAAGTTCACATCATAGAGAATGTTAAAGGTTATATTTGAGACTGTATTTGATATTTGATGAGTGAATTGGATTAAAATGTATCTATTTGAAATTATTTTGCTTGAATTTAATTTATTTGAAATTAATGTTGATATTATTTGATATTTGGTATTATTTTACAATGTTATGTTTATAATAATTTATTTAGGCGTGTTTTATGAGATACAGTAATGGTATTTATGGATGTATAGTACAGTATGAACGTCATACGTCACTGGAACATACCGTAACAATTTGCGTTCATTTTCAACTTGCGTTCAGCCGTCCGGCACCGAACAAAAATGTAAGTCGGGGCGCGTCTGTATACATACACATGAGATGCATTATTCACACATGAGAGGCAGATGATTCGTTGTGGTGACCCCTGAAGGGCAAAGCCGAAAGGAAAATATGATGATCTACATACACATATATACATACACATACATGACCTACATACACATATACACATACAAATATATATATATATATATACAGTCAAACCTCGGCTGACGAACGCTTAAGCTCACGAACTTTTCGCCTCAAGAACTTTAAATTCGCGAAAATATAGTCTCGGCTGACGAACTACTTTTCGGCGGACGAATCAAACCACGCGGTCGAACAGCGCCACGGTGGCGGCCACGAGACGCTGACGCACGCTCACGGCGTCACAGTTCGTCACCCCCTTTCTTTGAATGCGGAAGTGGTTTGTGTTTGCTAGACATTTTGGACCATATTGAGTGTACTTTTGCTATTATGGGACCGAAAAAGACCCACCACAGGCGGAGATCATTGAAAAACACGAACGAGGTGTGCGTTTGTGTGACTCAGCGTCCCAGTACCAGTACGCTAAGTCTACCACCATCCTTAAGAACAAGGAAGCTATTAAGGGTGCGTGTGTGGCTAAGGGTGTTTCCAAACAGTAGGCGTTTCCAAACACTCCTTCCAAACAGTAAGTCCCTCCCTCCCTCCTCCTCCCACTCCATTCCATCAAGCCATCAACTACCATCACAAAGGTAAATAAAACCACTTTATTATACAATACAGTTTATTTCTTTAATTACAATACAATAGACATTTATTATACATAAAATAAGGTATATTTTTGTGTAGTTTTAAGGCTTATTTGTAGAAAATTATGTTTTATGGGGACCTGGGAACGGATTATTCTCATTTTAATGGTTTCTTATGGGAAATAAATGTTCGGAAGACGAACTTTTCGCCTCACACACACTTTCTAGGAACCAATTATGTTCGTGAGCTGAGGTATCACTGTATATATATATATATATATATATATATATATATACACACAAATAAATACATACACACATACATTACCTATATACACAACCGATATATACATATAGACATATAAACACACATGCATACATACATATATCGTACACACACACACACACACACACACACACACTTTATATATATATATAAATACAGTATCCCACATACACCTTGATATCTGTTCACGCATTTACAAACCTGTACAATATATATTTTGACAGATTCACACACATACAGAAGGATGAATAATATGTCAGTGGTGCAGTGTATATACACTGGATAGGAGGCGGAGCTTTTAATTATAAGGTTGATGGTGCTAAAATGTTATGATGTTCGAGACTTGCTCTAAGCATGAGGATTGCACTGTACAGGAACTTGGTCTGAATGATTATTAGTCAGTGTGTGTGATGGTGGTGGTGTTGGTGCTGGTGATGGTGGTGGTGTTGGTGCTGCTGGTGGTGGTGGTTGGGGTGGTTTATACGTTAACAGCTTGTGAATAAAAGCTGTTCTTGAGTCTGTTAGATTTTGTTTTTCGTGTCTTGTACCTTTTTCCGCAGGGAAGAGGGGAGAAAAGGGCGTGTCCAGGGTGTGTGGGGTCCCTGATAATTCCACTGACTCTCCTCAGAAGCTTCTCAGTGTAAAGGTCCCTGAGGGGGGTAATGTAGTTCTGATCGCCCGCCCTGCCATCCTCAGCACCCGCTGCAAGGCCTTCCTGTCCTCTGTAGTACAGCAGCTAAACCACACTGTACAGCAGTAGGTCAGGAAGCTATCGATGGTGGAGAAGTAAAGGTTCGTCACTGGGGTTAGCCTACTGTGCATGGTTCTGGATCGTGAGGGGACACAGGAGTACCCACAGCAAACGTATATGGGGTGAGCATGCAGACGCCACTCAGAAATGCCCGAGCCTGGGTGATGTATATGCAACTGACATAATGTAAATGGAGTTAATGACGATTCAAGAGAGTGTGTGCGCGTGTGTGCGCGTGTGTGCGCGTGTGTGTGCGCGTGTGTGCGCGCGTGTGTGCGCGTGCGCGTGTGTGTGTGTGTGTGTGTGTGTAGGGGTGACAATGTGAGTCAGACAGTGGTCACTATTTGTGTGTGTGTGAGACGACCCATCAGACCTTCCCAAAACATAGTCTGACTCATCCTTGGAGTGAAAACTGGAGGGGAGGGGAGAGAGCGAGAGAGTGTGCGAGAGAGAGAGAGAGAGAGAGAGAGAGAGAAGATTTTATCTTTTGCAGGACTTGGTGATGACAGTGTGATCTTGAAAGTGATTGTTTCATGAGTCGCGGCTCCTCATGAGGAACGCGGGCCTTTCTGAGCCCAGGACCCGAACCCAACACCTCCTTGCTGTGAGGCTGACACATTAACCCTACACAAGCATGGCACCTTACCTCAGCACCCTTTCACTCACACCGTCATTTGCCAGACCACTTAATCCTATTATATAATCCTACAGGGAGGCTGGAGCCTATCTCAGCAGGGAACAGCTTACCAGACCATCCCAGGGTCAACACACACACACACACACACACACACACACACTCACACACACACACACACACACACACACACACACACACAACCATTCACACTCACACCTATGGGCAATTTAGACCAGTCTATTAGTCGAGTGTGGGTGGGAGGAAACCTGAGTACCCAGAAGAAACCACACGAGCACAGGGAGGACGTGCAAACTCCACACACAGTCACCCGGGACTCGAACCCAGGATATTCTGGTTCTGAGGCCGATGAGCTGACCACTAAGCCACTGGGTAACTCTACCCGAGAACTGCGTTTTGAAATGAAAAAAAAAAAAAAAAAAAAGATGATAATGCTCCTAAAGCTAACTTTTCCACCGCTGTTATCATACACTGGCACGCACGCTGTCCTTGTGGCGAGGAGACTGTAATTGAACCGTGTGTGGGGAATAAGTTTGCCGCCTTAATCTCCACGTGTCATTTGGAGCGGCTCGGCCTTGCTGATGGATATCAGATTTCTTTCTAATCAGATAGAACCACATCATCTCCTCTCGCACAACACGAGAATACAGCCGATTTCGCCTGTCCGCACCCCTCCGTCCGCTCACTCCCATATCTACTCATGATGCTCAGATAACGTCAGTGTGTTATTGGACGTTTTTGCCGATTATGAGTTTGTCATGGCGATAACATGGAGTGAAAGTCAGACTTGATGTCTTTTTTTTTTTTTTTTTTTTTTTTCTGGCTTGTTGCCTTACAGAAAATGATAGTCATCTTTAAACCACGCCCCTTTCTGATTAACTCACTGACTCCCGGGTATGATTTCAACTTGAAAAATGCAACTACGAACCTCTTCCTCTTGTTCTCATTTCATTTCCTGTTTCCTCAGCCGCCTGCCTTTCGCCATGCCGTGTCATTTTTCCCTGTCTTCGCTTTGCCTTTAACTTTTGCAGACCCTGGAAGATTATCCCCGCTCAGCCATCGCCTCATCTCTTACCCCTTCCACCTTCCCTCTTCCTCACTCTTAATCTCCGTCTGCCGTCTTTCATCCTCCACCTCTCTCTGATTTCGCCTTCTTGATTTTCTTTTCTTTTCTTTTTTTTTGTTGGGATTCTAAAGATGAAAGTCTCAGCATGACTCCATTCTCTGCGATGAATGAGTCCAAATGAAGAATAAGGGCTTGGCAGGACCCCCTCACCCCTCTCCATAAACACGAACTAACACACTTCACCCCGGGGGGGGCGGGGCCAGATCCGGGGGCCATACGCCTCAGATCCGGGACTAGGGAAGGTTTCTAGAGCTCATGAGCGGTTTAAGTGGGTGTGCAAAAATGGCCTGTGGCATTTTGTGTGTGTGTGTGTGTGTGTGTGTGTGTGTGTGTGTGTGTGTGTGTGTGTGTGTGTGTGTGTTTTCTGCTTTATTATTAACCTACACTCCAGACAGCTGTTCTGAAAAAAGCGTCTTCACCCCTTTAATACAGCACCTTACTGCGCCCGGCAGCCTTTGTATCCGAGACCCGTGCCCACCAGAGACCCCTCATTACGTTCCCTCTCTTCCAGACACTCCCGCATTTGTGTCAACACCACTGGTGTCACTTTCATGATTCCTATGACGCACAGCATGGCATCGCTTCCCCGCAACACAGGGCCACACCATTACAGCGTCTGCGCGTAATATATGGGCGTAATATATGATTCCTCTTACATTAATCACATCTTTATGTGTCATCATAATTAATGACTTGGGCCGGAGCTGCAGCTGTACCCTCTGTTCTACAAGCTTGATGTCTTTAACATTACCATATATACACCCGCGCACACGCGGAGCACTGAGCTCTCCAACTCTTCACCTGCAGATGGTTTGTGATTGAGCTGTATCTCATTGGGGGATCTCTCAAAGCGGGACACTCGTGTCTCAAATGTTAATTAGGCCCCTTCAACAGTCTGATATCTTTAGTTTCTGTGTCCTGCACAAAAGAGGACTCGGCGTCTGCTGAGGACCTGCTTGCTGTCCTCCTCGTCTGGCCCGAGTAGAGAGACACAGACGGAGAGAGATAGGTGGAGTCCCAACCCTGAGATTGACGGTCAAATAGGTTTAATGATGTTTGATTCTGGATTTAGAGGCTGATCAGGGAAATAAAACTGGATCAGATAGATAGAGCTCGGGATTTAGACAAGAAGACAGAATGATGGACAGACGGAAAAGAAGGTGGAGATACAATATAGGAAGGAAGGAAGACAACATTGGGACTGACAGAAACATGGTTGGAGAGACAAGATGGCAACTAGACAGCAGGGTAGAGATATATGAATAGAAAAAGAGCAGACAGACAGACAGACAGACAGACATGCACACAGAGAGACGTGGACGGAGACACAGATGAATAAATAATTAAACAGATTGACTCCCATTCATTAATTCATTTTCTGAACCACTTAATCCTACTTAGGGTCACGGGGAGGCTGGTGCCCATCTCAGCCGACCCTAGGCGGGGACGGAGTACACCCAGGTCATCCCAGGGCCAGTACTCACACACTCATTCATACTCACACTCGCACCTAGGGATGATTTGGAACAGCCAATTAACCTAGTGTGGACGTTTTCGGGCTGTAGGAGGAAAGCCAAGTACTTGGGAGGAGCTTGACTCTGGACACTAAAAAAAGATAACGGAAAAATGAACGACTCACAGACGAATGAATAGCGAGACACAGATATACTAGTATAGGATGGATGGATGGACAGACGGCTGGATGAAGACAGAAAGACACGCAAAAAATACACTCCAACTCAAAGCAGAGGAGAAGGACATACAGGGGATGTAATAATAAAAAAAAAAACAGTCTGAGGACATGAGACAGATAGATGGACAAATAGACAGATAGACATATGTTAGAAGTGAGAGTGAGAGAGAGGAAGTTAGAGTGAGACAGTGGTGGGTGCGAGAGAAAGAAAGTTAATGGCCAGACAGATAAATGATGTGGCTAAAAGACCGCCAAATATATAGATCATGGAAACACAGACAGACAGACAGACAGACAGACAGACAGACTGTGGGGGGTATGTGGCTATTGTTTAGGTGTTACTTTGATGTGAGCGATGTGAGCGAGCTGAGGCACTAAGCTGAGGTGCGTCTCTGTCGCTCTGTGGTTTACATGCAGAGTTAATAAGGTCTTTAAATAGACGGCGCGGGGACGAGACTCCGGATCCTTTCAGCTCTTCTCTGCTGCACAAATTGCACTACTGAGCTTTAGAGAAATATCAAAGGAGACCACGGTTGAACCGAGCCTCTCGTTAGGCATTGCGTTATTTTACCTATCTGCGGTCTAATCTTAACCACTGTGCGTGCGTGTGTATGTGTGTGCGTGCATGTGTGTGCGTGCATGTGTGTGCGTGCATGTGTGCGCGTGCATGTGTGCGCGTGCATGTGTGCGTGTGTATGTGTGCGTGTGTGTGTGTGTGTGTGTGTGTGTGTGTGTGTGTGTGTTTCATTTACTACCTATAATGATGATTGTTGCCAGTAAAACCTTTTGAACACACACCCTCACTATTTATCACCAATATAACATTTTACATGTGCCCTGCGATGGCCTTGCATGCTGTCCAGGGTGTACTCAGGGTGGGGCCGGTGGTGTAGTGGTTAGGGTGCTGGGCTCATGATCTGGAGGTTGTGAGTTCGAATCCCAGTTAGACCCCCACTGTGCGAAGTTCCCCAAGGCAAGGTCCTAACCACAGGTGTGGCTCTGTCCACCTAAACGGTTACCAGTAAAATATACTGGGAAGGAACCCCGCGATGGACTAGCGTCCCATCCAGGACGAGTTGAACTCCTGGTTGCTTCATGCTACGGAAACCGGGGATAAGCACCGCCCTGATGAGCCACTGGGCTCGGGTGTAAAAAGCCCAACTGATTTTACCGACGTGCCTGCGATGTCCTGACATGCTGTCCAGTGTGTACTCTGTGCTCACACAGAGTAGGCTGAGATGGCGCCAGTCTTCCTGTGACCCTGATTAGGATTAAGTGGTTCAAAAAATGAATGAATGAATGAATGTTTACAACAAATTTACACAATTTCCTTCTGATTCTGATGTACATTCTAAAACCCAACACGTCTCTGCGCACACTTCACGTCTCCATTACGAATTAATCAGCCATGATGTTTTCTCGTTAGATTTTCATATTATCTCATGCTGTTGTTCCTGTTTCAGTCGAGTCATCACCATCAGTCGTGTGGGAACGGCCGTCGATGTTTGTGACAAAATACTGGCACAAACACTCGCTTGTTTATAACCAAATACTAATATGCTGAGGGCCAGTTTCTCGCAGTTTCTCGCTGCATTCAGAAATGCGCAGCAGTTCGAGGTCACCTATGTCTTCACCTTTGGTTTCTCTTCACGTTCATCATTGTTTGTTTGAGATCGTGGAGATAAATACAAACCTACTAGTGCGTGCTTTGCGTCTGCCGTGCGGTCTCATAGTGTGAATGAATGTGTGTTATGATAGACTGACGTCTCATATCGGGTGCATTCATTCCTTCCTTCCTTCCAATCAGGACCCCAGGTTGATTGAAGTCTTACTCAAGATCAAGGCTGAAGCTTTAGAATGGTTGAGCCGGCTGAGTGAAGCTTTGCATTGC
Source organism: Plotosus lineatus (assembly GCA_024760905.1). Lineage (NCBI taxonomy): Eukaryota > Metazoa > Chordata > Actinopteri > Siluriformes > Plotosidae > Plotosus > Plotosus lineatus. Next base: position 8,319,490 of record CM045733.1, read on the forward strand.
AGTGACTGCAGAGACCAAGACCAGCAGTGACTGACTGACTATTCTGTAGTTCGATGCCAATTGGCTGTTATCCGTTACAGTGCTGATTGCATGTCATCTATGACGATGCTGATTGGCTGTTAGGGATTAAGTTCAATTCAATTCAATTTTATATTTTCATTCTTTCATTTTCTGTCACCGCTTAATCCTAAATACGGTCACAGGGAAACTCGCCAGGCCTTCGCAGGGCAGAAACACGCTAACGGCTATGCAGATACTTTTGACCAAAGTCAGCAATGGTTCTTTTACATGAACCTCACACCATAGACAGTGAGAGACATGGCAGGCCTTGGATAACCCAGTTAGTGCACTGGGGGGGGGGGGACAGTGACAACCCGTGGAGAGTGGGGCTCGAACCCCCAAAACTTAGGATCAGTGATCCAGCGCCGTTTACCACCAGGCCACCACTGCCCTCAGGTTTATTTGTTGACATTATAGCAAAGGAGCTTTACACAGTATGGCCTTCCGAATT
>CM045733.1:8322500-8325000 GCA_024760905.1 Plotosus lineatus
CTCTCTCTCCCTCTCTTGCTCTCTCTCTCTCTTTCTCTCTTTCTCTCTGCATTAATGAATCCTCCCTGGCAGCAAGGCCAGAGTGATTAAGAGCTGTGTTTACTGCTGAGAGACATACACTGTCCTCTTTATTTTTACTTTTTTTTTTTTTCAGCATGCTTTTTTTCCATCCTCTCCAGTTTCTGCCCTTTTCAAAGAAAATTCCCACCCTGCGGCATATTAACAAGTGCCTATGCGGTGATTAATTCTGATATCTTGCGTGATTCCGTTGCTGATTTCTTGGTTCTTGCTGTATTTTTGTGACATCTGAGAATTTAGAGTGTTTGTGTCGTGCGCTGATGTCACATCAGCCCTGATGTTCCAGAATGCACTGCAGCTATATGACAGTTATGAAATGATGAGTGATGGCGCCGATGATGGTGTCGGCGTTGAAGTTGATCGCTGATGTACTTGAGTGGAGTGTACAGACGGGGAGGTGAGAGCCGGCAGAGGAAGGAACTAAAGCACCGCTGCATTACTCGGTTTAGATCGACGTGACGCGAGGACTATGCCGGATCGTACTGCTCTCAGTGCGGCGTCGTGGGTCATGTGGAAAAGCATTAAGCGTTTAAAAAAAAAAAAAAATGAAACTCAATGTTAGAAGCTTAAGAAGGATTAAATGTTAATTTTAAAGATGAATCTATAATTAATTTATGAATCAATTGTTAAAAACAATAAAAGTGTCTCGGCGTGTATATAAGCGTGTACTTGTGTGATAGCGGACCGGTTTGAAATGTGACATTTGTATGTATCAGTTCCGAGCGTCTGTGTGTTTGATGACTGTACGGGTGAGGTGATGAAAAAGGCACGTAATCCTTGTCTGTTTGAAAAGGTTGACGTTTCCCAGAGACACCTTGTGCTTTGTTTGTTTCCGTGTGAGTGCGCGTGTGTGTGGGTGCGTGTGTGTGTGATGGAGATAGCCTTTGTTTAATGAGCTTCAGTCGATGCCCCCCCCCCCCAACCCGGATTTCTAGGTATCAGACGGATACACCCGTCTCTGCCTGTGTCCCCGTTCCATATGTACAAATACTAATGAGGCCGTTGGTCATTATAGATGACAACAACATGCTGCTGTCGTCAAGCTGGACGTATTTTCTTAGCATAAACCAAGCGTCACATGTAATAAATATTCATAACACCTCACAGCTGTGCAATACAGGACCGAGTCACTGCTGTGGACTGAAACTGCACTCACGTCATAAGTGCAGATGTCCTGCTTTAATGATGTTGCCTTAATAATAAAATAAATATTATTTTAATTCAATTGGATTGGTAATGATGTTCGATTTGATCAGAACCAGATCCCTGGTTCAGTCAGGGTTAAATAACATTACAGATACCCAACACTAACTCACTTTCTAATGATACGTATAAAAAGTTTGGCTCCTGTTCAGTATATACACTCACTCACTCACTCACTCAGTCAATGCTGAAACGCTGACCTTACACGGGGAGGCTGAAGTCTATTTCACTCAACACTCGGTCGAGGTGGGACACACACCCTGAACAGCTCACCAAACCATCTGAGGGTAGAAAAAAACCATCCACATCTAAGGGAAATATGAGACCGCCAAGTCGCCTGATGTGTATGAGGCTGGACCATAGAAAGAAACCAGAGAACACAGAGGAAACCCACACAGGCAAAGGGGGAGCATGAAAGCTTACGAAGACCCCTTTGTCCGAAATCCCCGGATTACGAAAAACATTTTCTTGAGTTTCCATCCCCGAAATACGAAACAACCCGCTCTTACGAAAAGAAATTCAAAATTCAAACGCACCAATCAAAATTTCACACGACGCGCAAGTTGCTCCCCGCTGGCCTCCCAGATAGAGACAGAACGAAGCTTCACTCTTTAGTTTTTAGTTTAGTTTTTTAAGTTGTCTTAATTCAGTAAATGTTTAATAAATGCGGGCACATTTGAGCTCATCTGGAATTCCAATACCTCAAGGAATCAAATTAAAGTTGAGTTTGTCAAGCAGGAAATGCGCTTTGAATTCCACGTCTTGTGGGTGTGGCCCGCAGCGCGTGCAAGAGAGAAGGAGAGAGAGAGAGCGAGAGAGAGAGAAGTGTGTGTGTGTGTGTGTGTGTGTGTGTGTGTGTGTGTGTGTGTGTTAATAAAAATGTTTAATAATGGTTTAATTAATAAATATGTTAATAAAATGATTAATATCAAATATATCAAATAATATCAACATTAATTTCAAATAAGTCACTTATTTATACCGAGTTACTTTACATGAAGCTTAAAACAGCCAATCAACGCTTACAATATGTGAGGCGCTCAATACCGAAAGTAGCGTACTTGCAAAAGTAGTGTACTTGCTGTGGGTTATACAGACTTCTGGTCTTTCCAGTGCACAAGGGTGCCGTTGAACTCGTTTAGAACACAACCTGCACTGATGTGAATCCCTGCAAAGCGGAGAGTTCTTTCTTTTGTGTAAGTAAGTAAACTTTATTCAA
>CM045733.1:8332500-8360000 GCA_024760905.1 Plotosus lineatus
CACACACACACACACACACACACACACACACACACACACACACGTGAGCACCCATTCTCATGCGTACACCTCCTCATGCAGACAAATGTCTCCTCTCTCTCTCTTTCTCTCTCTCTCTCTCTCTCTCTCTCTCTCTCTGATCAATGTGCCTGTGTGTGCCTTGATATTTATTTTCCGGCTACTCGGACAGCGTTGTATCTTTGCACGGCCAGTAACTCACTCTGATTGGACAAACAGAGCCAACCATGCATCTCCTGAAGCTCCAACTCTCCAAACATACTCTTTCCACCTTTGTGCTATGGACACAGAGCAGTCATGACACCATCTAATACAACAAGTGATTTCAGAGAGAGGCTGAGACCCCCCGTTGCACTGCGCCTCGAGTTTCAGGATTATATCCAGTTTGGGATTATCCTCATAAATCAAAATGAGTTCTGATTCACACCGCTTCCTGCTTTTATGATTAGCAGATTTGTTCAATATTAGGGTCTCAAATGTAATTATTTATTTATTTTTTTGCGTTGGGTTTATTTTTCAGGATAATATTAATGATAATGCTAATACCAAACAGCTGGATACATTTTCATCATTTTCTAATTTTATTCACTGGCTTATTTCACCAGAAAATGTACAACTGCAAATGTTTAAAAACATGTAACGTAAATGCACATGGATTGGCAGACAGAATGATCTTGCACTGATTTTAAGAGATCAGGCTGCAAATATATAAACATCACTCGAAAAGGGGAAAAAATATATATGTATATAGTATTCTGATGGATGACATGTTGGCGCAATGGTTGGCACGTCCCGCTCACAGTGAGAAGGTCCCAGCTTTGGTTCCTGTGCTCAAGTATTTTTCTGAAGTTTTCACGTTCTCCCCATGCTTGCATGGGCTTCCTCTGGGTACTCTGGTTTCCTCCCACAGTCCAAAAACATGCACAGTAGACTGGTTGGGGGTTCCAAATCGCCACTAGGTGTGAGTATGGGTTGTTGTTGTTGTTGTGTGTGTGTGTGTGTGTGTGTGTGTGTGTGTGTTTTCCTGAGATGGCCTGGCGAGCTGGAACAGAAGGAGCCCAGAGTTGGCTGAGATGATTGCTGCCCTCTCCACATCGCTAATTAGAATGACTCTGTCTAGAAAATGAATAAATGATTACTGTTCTGATTTTGGTCTTCCATCATGTCATGCAGAAAGGTTGAGGTCACATGGATTTGCAAAGTGTTTTCCCAGTGAAAGAGAAAAATTTTCCACCAAACAGCGAACACAGTCGGGTTATAAGAGTATGAAAACATTTGAGGATTCTCGCTCAAATTCGCGTACTTAGAACTAGCTAACATGACTGCATTTCAGTCTATGAGACAGTTAGTCATGAATATACTCAAAGAAAAGCTAGCATGCAGCCTGCTGTTGTTGCTCCTTTCCTGTAACTTTAACTCTCCTTTTCTTACTTCCTTTCACTTTTTTTCGTAAACTTAGTATTTTATTGCTTATAAGTTGCTGCCCTCTCAATATGTGTGTTGAGAGAGGTTTTTTTTTTTTTTTTTTACTTTTCATCGCCTCGGAACTTTTACTTTCATGGACCGCGGTGCAGCAACTACACGAGTGCATTGTTTAGTCTAGGGGTCAGCTGATCACCCTGAAGCTGGCCAGATTGGTGGCCAAACCCACGGACTTACTGGCTGAAGTCTAGGAAAACCACACTGTGGATCCAGAGGTGGAGGATAGAACAGGAGAAGGAAGGAGGAGTGGAGACAGCAGAGGCTGACAGAGAGTAAAAGTTACAAACTGAGTCTCCCTTCTATTTTAATGAGGAACGTGAGCTCACTGGGGAATAAAATGGATGAGCTGACAAAACTAGCCCAGAGTCGGCGGGAATATCGGGAGTGTAGTTTAATGTGCTTCGTGGAGACGTGGTTGTATAAGGCTATTTCCCATCGTGAGCTTTCACATTGTTCAGAACGACAGACTGTACCACGAATGGTAAGCGGAAGGGGGCGGGAGGTCTTGCCATTCTCTGCTATAACTGGTGGTGTAACCCTGCAAACATAACCATCAAAGTGCCAAGTTGTGGAACCGACATTGAACTTTGGACATTGGAATCACACCATATTATTTTCCGAGCTAATTTTCCCATGTCATCTTTGGGGATGTTTATGTTCTTCTACCAATCACGCAGATGCTTGTGACACTGTTCATGATACCATAGCCTGGATACAGACTCAGTAACCAAGTACTTTCATTGTGACCCCAGATGACTTCAACCATGTCACCATACACTGATGAACTTGTTCAATATGTGGACTGTCCCACCAGAGAGGCAAACACTTTAGATCACCTGTATGCAAACCCTAAGAATATCTACACCCCCCCCCATCCCCCCACTGGGAAGATCAGTCCACAACTTAATTAAACTTTCTTTAAGCTTTGTGCCTGTTGTGAAGGAGCAGCTCACTTCGAGAAGAACTGTTGATCGGAGGAGGCCATGGAGGAACTCCAATTCACATTTCAAATGATGGATTGGTCCGTACTCTGTAATGGTGTTGGTGCAGAAATTTATGTGGCGTGAAATGTACTCTGGAAGCCTATCAATTTCATCACTGTGTAGCTTACAGAGCTGAACATGTCCCTCACTGACACCATTCATTCTCTCTCTCTGTTTATATACATATTACTAACTTCTCATTTCAGACATACATATAGAAACATTTTATATATTTTTAATATATATATAACACAGGGATACCTTGTCTAATGAGTGTTTTTTATATATATATATATGACAATGACAATGATGACAATGATGACATATATACATATACATATGTAAAAGTAATGAGTGTTATAATGATTTTTCCTTGATACGAGTGTCGAACCCACCAAAAATCAGCGCTGTCCAACAAGCAAAAATTAACTTTTACGAACTTTCCTCGAAATTTCTTTTCCGAGCCGATTAGCCTTGCATTCTTCTGTGTGTATCCCTCTTCACTCCGAGAACACCTTGTGCAGTGCTTTTCAATTATTTTCTCATACGCCAAAAAAAAAAAATATGTCATGCCCCCCCAGTGCCCCACGCACGGCTATAAATAGTGTTTACTGCATATCATATCGTTTGCTTGATGGTTTTTCTCTACACCATAATGCAGCAATGAGAGTGCCACTGCCAACTATTATAGTGGATGTGCAATTACACTTAGTTCTAGTACAGTATTGCAAAAAAGCATGTTCCTCAGGGTCCTATGTGCCCCCCCGCATCACACCATGCTCCTCACTATTTGAGAAGCACTCCCTTTGTATGAGCTCACCATGAGCCTTTCCTCACTGGCATTCGTTATGTGCACACACAAAAAATTCTCCTCCTCTTCTGTTACATACCACCTCCTGCCTGCCCACATGACATCTTCACTGCAGTTGATGATCGGAAGGGTTAGTTGACTTATTGTTTATTCTTGTTTTATTATTATTTATTATTAATTATTATTAACGTTAATATATTATTATTATTATTATTATTATTATTAAATATGTATTGTTTTTACATGTTTATCTTTAATATATTTGTCATTTCTTAAATTTTCTTTACCGAGTTTTTATTTTTATCTCGTTCTTACTTGTATGGAGCAACTGTGTGCACACTATTTCCTCCAGAATCAATAAAGTGTTCTTATTGTGATTCTGAAAACGGTGGTTGTTTTCCTCCTCTGCTGATTTCATCTGTTCACTTTCCGAACCACTTATTCCTATTAAGGTGGTGTGGCGGTTGGAGCATATCGCAGTCAACTCTGGGTGAAGACAGGGTACACTCTGAACAGCTCACATGTCCATTTTAGGGCAACACACACAACCGTACTCACTCACTCACTCACACACCTCGTGTTTGGAACAGACAATTATCCTGATGTGCAGGAAGGAAACTTGATTACACGGCGTAAACCCACACTTGCATGGTGAGCACATGTAAACGCCACACAGCAAAGCGTTCACCGTGTTAGCAGACATGGACGCTATTGTGAGGCGGACGTGTTAACCACTACACCACTGCGCTGCCCACATTTAAACGTTATAAATACAAATGTGTTAATGTGTTCGCCAAGACGCTTGATTGACAGTCACAGAAGGAGCCTTCAGTGTTCACACATTTTGTGTTTTGTGGGTTTTGTACTCATATGGCTGATATTTGGCTAATTATATCTAAATGAGCTACTTGGCTATGGAGAACAGATTAGCATTTGTGTTTGATGTGTAAATAGCACTATTGGCTACCAACCTCTCGGTGTTTGTTGTGTTTCTGGGTAATGCTGTATACATCCAGGTGCAAATAGCCCCATTGGCTATCCACCTCAGGTACAAATAGCTTTACTGGCTGTTGAAACTCTGAGTATAAATACCAACAACAAGTTGCTGAAAAACAGAAAGAAACCAAGCGAGCCAAAATGGGGAGGATCAAACCACCCTCATCCTCAATAATCCTTTCATCAGCAGTGTCCATATTAAGACATTGGGATATATTATGGTTAATAGGCATGGTGTACATCAACCCGTCTTCAGTCAAGACGAATAAACCTTTTTTTTTTTCCCCCCTCTGGAAGTAAAGTGTAACACGAGCAGAACAGTTGGTTGGTGCCAAAAGTAGGAATGTGAGAAGCCAATACACCAACTGGGGAGCATGGAGGCTCTGACTGTGTTCTGCACGCTCAAGTCTAACTAATTAGCTTGCACTTTGCTGCGCTGCGGTTGCCCTACTCTTGCTTGGAGAGGTAGATCCTTCCCTGCGGAGTACTACGTGTACCTGGAGCCGGCACATCCCTCTGCTCTGAGGAGCGCTGCAGTTTACCAGGATGTAGTGTGTGTTAGTGCAACAAACAAGCCAATTGCACACATGGAATTTTACATCCTGTACGTGTGTGTGTGTGTGTGTGTGTGTGTGTGTGTGTGTGGGGTGTGATTGTGTGTCCATGAAAGCTATTCCGAGGTTTGCAAATCGATTGTGCGCAGGCCAAGGCTCTTAGCATCACTTTTTCAGGCGTTTCCCCTGTAGAGTCGGTTTTCCATATTTATTAATGTTTAAACATCCCAGAGTCTCATGAGATCAATTAATAGTTTCGATAGCAGAACAAGCAGGCCTTGGCTGGCTGAATATTGAATCTTAGAGCGGTGGCTTGTCTTGATGGTTCATACTCCACTGCGCCACTGTGTCTGGTGTAATTTGGGAAGAAACCTCTATAAACAGTTTCATTGAAAAAGCCTCCGTGGCTAGGCTGCGAAGGCGTCGGGTAATAAATCAATCGTCCTCGAAAGGCTTGCAGGTAAACATTCTGATGTAATCGCCGTGTGCACTTGCTGGAAAGCCAATGTTCTAATAGGGAATCTGCTCTGCGCGCAGAGTCTCTGATGCTGACGCTAGACCTCAGAGCTAATTGGGAAGAGGGCTTGGTCATATATATATATATATATATATATAATGTGTGTGTGTGGGGGGGGTGCCTTTTGCAGTTTTTAACTCTTAAATGTCAGGAAATGTGAAATATCTTTTGAAATGATCTCTATAGAGCCCAGAAACACTTGTTCAATGTTATTATACATTTATTACATTATTTCCATTAAAACGTGAGTCTTGTATATAAGTTTATAATGGAAAATAAAAGTCAGGAGTTGTTTCATGAATAATAAAACACAACAGTTATTGTGTATTGCATAATTTACTAGAAATATAAGAGTAATGTGGTGCCGTGAGGTCCAATATGAACAAAATGAATGAAATTAACACAAAGGTTTAAACCTCAGCATTGCTCAGCCAGAATTATGTGTTGGTAGCCACAGTAGTTCCAGCCACGGGTCTTCTTATGCTTAAGCTATTATTATTATTATTATTATTATTATTATTATTATTATTATTATTATTCTTGGTGGTGTAGTGGTTAACACGTCCATCTCACAGCAAGAAGAATCTGGGTTTGATTCCCATCTCGGGTGTTTCTGTGTGGAGTTTGCATGTTCTGCCTGTGCTTGCGTGGGTTTCTTTCGGGTTCTCCGGTTTCCTCCCACAGTCCAAAAACATGCACAGTAGGTTAACTGGCTGTTTCAAATCACCCATAGGTGTGAGTATGAGTGTTGGCCCTGCGATGGCCTGGTGAGCTGTCCAGGGTGTACCCCGCCCTCACTCGGAGTTGGCTGAGATGGGTGCCGCCTACTCACAGCTTTTGCTCTCAAAGGCTTTTTTTTCATAATGTTTTTAAATTAGCGCAGTGCTTCTCAATTATTTTCTGTGACACTCCCTCTAGGAAGGAAAAAACCCATTTCAGCCCCCCCCAGCGCCCAGCGCGTGACTATAAATAGTATTATTTGTCTATAAAATTGTTATGAATACACTTCTGCATAAGATTGTTAAGAGTTAATTCACAGTAAAAATAAAAAAGCATTAAATAATAAAAAACCCCACTAAATTCTAGTACAGTAGGCAAAAAAGCATGTTCCCCAGGGTCATACGCGCTCCCCCTGGCATCACACCACGCCCTGTAAGTGGCGCGCCCCACTATTTGAGAAGCACTAAATTAGCGGCAGCCCTGGCAAATAATACACACGCATCATCACATTACTGACACGTGATTCAAATTTAGCCAATGGTTGAGAGCTTTTGTTTCTCCCTCCTGCTGACTGGTTGCAGATGATGTGTACACCTGTTTTTTTCTCCTTCGCGCACATTTTATCAACGGTGATTGCTTGAATTGTGAATTCACGTATTTTTAGTGTGTTTTTAATGATTTTAAGCGCTATGATGTCACTCAAACGCCCCACATCATCTCTAGCTTCTGGGAAGGAGCCTAAGCGCTTTATTTATTCATAAATATTATCACAGTACAAAATTAAAAAGTTTGTACTTAATCATTATGACATTTTACTGCATTATTACTGTATTAATGAATAAGACTGTCCATAGAATGTGCTTAACAAGCATATTTTAGCGTATGTAATATCATACATAGGGTTTTAAAGCTGCAGCAATAATTCACGGATTTCTGGAATCTGCTGATGAGTGAGGAAAGTGACCCCCGCAAATAATGGGAGCTTTCTGTATAGTGTATATATAGTTAGTGTATTAAATCGGGTTTTTTTAAGGTTATTTTACATCGGATACCCTTCCTAACACAACCCTTTTAGCATGCGGTAGAAACACGCTGATGGCTTTGCAACTCCTTTTTACGAAAGTCAGCAATGGTTCTTTTACATGAATCTCCCACCATAGACAGTGAGAGACATGGCCGGCCTTTGATAACCCAGTTAGCTGCACTGGGGGGACAGTGACAACTTGTGGAGAGTGGGACTGAAACCCCCAACCTTAGGATCAGCGATCCAGCACCCTTTACCATCAGGCACCACTGCCACAGCTCGTCTCTAGGCTATATATATATATATATATATATATATATATATATATATATATATGCTGTGTATATAATTAATATATATATATATATATATATATATATATATATATATATATATATATATATATTTTTTTTTCAGTTCTATATAATATAATTCAAGTAAATTTGGCGTAGCCTAGTCTAGAGACAAGCTAATTCGATTTAAGTCGTTTTCGACTTACGTCGTCTCTCCTGGAACCAATTAACGACGTAAGCCGAGGTATACCTGTATATAGTATTTACAGTTAGGAAACAGTCATGTTATGTATAAATATGTTATGTGAGCAGTTATGTACACATATGGGAAGTAAAGGTGAGAATAAATTAGCATTAATTTACATAGGAGCAATATGCAGTACACATGTTCTATATTACTATTCTGAAGAATAAAACACGCAGGTGTAGTGTTCAAATATACAGATGGATAGCTGCCATTTGCAAATATACAAGGTACTACTGTGTGTGAATATCCATACCGATGTCCTATTATGTAAGTGTGTGTGTGTGTGTGTATATATATATATATATATATATATATATATATATATATATATATATCCCCCCAGTGCAGCTAACTGGGTTATCAAAGGTGGGCCATGTCTCTCACTGTCTATGGTGAGAGGTTCATGTAAAAGAACCATTGCTGACTTTTGTAAAGAGTAGCTGCAAAGTCGTCAGCGTGTTTCTGTCCCTTGCTAAAAAAGGGTTGTGACAGGAAGGGCATCCGACGTAAAAACCTCTGCCAAATCAAACGTGCAAATCAGATGATTCACTGTGGCGACTCCCGAGTAAAAGGGAAAAAGCCGAAAGGAAGACAGACATATATATATATATATATATATATATATATATATATATATATATATATCACCTTACAAAATTAATCCGTTCCAGAGCCTTTTTCATCACCTGTATTTTATGATTACATGTAAGTAGAACCGCATTTTACATGTAAAATGCGTGATTCGTTCCAAGGCCTCCAATACTACCTTTTAAAAATGATAAAAGCATACATTTTAAGGTAATTACTTAGTGTTGACCATGTCTTCTTAGCAGAGTTATAATCTTACAAATGTTTATGCAAGATTAAAATCCTGAGCCAAAAAATAAAGTCGCAATGAGTACACTCGAAAAACTCATGAAACATGCTGCCGCTCAAAGAAGCTGCGTCATCCCTCCTAGCCAATGGGAGGCCCGTGGGGCGGGATGTTGGGAGATAGCCAATGGGAGGCCAGTGGGGTGGGATGTTGGGACATAGTCAATTGGAGAGCAATTCGTGCATTATTTGAACTTTTTTTTTTAATTGCCATGTCTTCTCAGCAGAGTTATAATCCTACAAATGGCAAAGTTAAAAGCTTGAGTCAAAAAATAAAGTTGCAATGAGCACATTCGAAAAACTCATGAAACAAGCTGCTGCTCAAGGGAGCTGCGTCATCTTTCTTAGCCAATGGGAGGCCAGCGGAGTGGGATGTTGGGAGATAGTCAATGGAGAGCGTTTGGCACATTTCGTAAATAGAACTTATTTCGTATATAGAGACAAAAAATTTTGGAAAACGTTTTTTTTCGTAACCTGGATTTTTTGTTTACTTGGACTATTGTAAGGTGAGGTACCACTGTATATCTAGCCACAGTATTGGACGAAAAGCGCAGTGAGTAACCTATAAGAGTGGAGCAGGTACACGTGCATGATTGATATGGTGGTATGAATGGCACTGATATGGTGTAGTGTGGATTGGTATGAAACGTTTATCATGGTTTGTGTTGCACACGATAACGAATCAACATCACTGATTGATAGAAATTCTGTGAATCGTTTACGAATGTATCGTTTGTTGTTTTCAGATTCATGCATTCTTTGGTGCATGACATATGGAACAAAATACCATCTGTTCATAATATTTTTACTTTAGTGTGCTATAAAATGACTTTTCAGTGTTGTGTAATGCTTGACTTGGGATCAGCAGAAATTTCCCCATACTTCACAGTTTTGTTGTGTTGTGTGCTTATCTGATTTATAACTCCATAGCTCTGGGGGTATTAAAAAAAAGAGGCACTTCTAGGCAATAACGGTTTTTTCCCTTTACTTCCTTCTTTCTTTTGAGTCTCTTGGTTTCTTCTCTTTCTCGCTCTTTTCTGATCTATTCATCATGCTCCTGCTGCAGTCAGAGAGGTGGGAAGCACTGAGGTGTGAGTGCCTTTAGATCAGTGACCCAGTAAATTCACACAGACGCCCGGCCTCCTCCATCCCGCCCCGGGGAACGCGACGAATCAGCCCAGGAGTGTGTTTATGTCAAAGCCAGATATGATTGGTTGGTGTCTGTGTGTGTGTGTGTGTGTGTGTGTGTGTGTGTGTGTGTGTGTGTGTTCGCGGGTTACCTGATTGAACTTTTCTTCTCATTCTGACACCACAAGGAATTGGAGGACGTTACTAGTGATGCAGGAAGACCACGGACTCAAATAAGCAGCTTTGCTCAATTGATTTGAATTATACAGGGTTGTCAGCGAGCGAGCAGCAGAGAAACAGTTCGGCAAATAACAAATTATGCCACGCCGCTCAGTAAAGGGGAATTGACGGAGTTCTTGGTTTAGATGAGAGGCCTGTCACGTGTGAGAGGCATAAATGAAAGCAATGCAAATGCACACTGATGGATAAAATACACCGTTTTTTTGTTTGTTTGTTTGTTTGTTTGTTTGTTTTTAACAGATTCAGATTAAATCAGACATTTTTGTTGTGTTTACAGTTTTAGTCAGGGTTCGATACCATCATCAGGTTGTTATTGTTGTGTGGGAGGGGAAGAAAACCCATCACCTCTTGATGGATGTTTTTATAAATATAATCCGATAGTTCAACCTTTTCATTCCAGAACTTTTCCGCCCACAGGACTGAAACCAGTTCGCTGCATTCAAATAACGCTTCATATCCCAGAATTCTCTATTCTTCTTGCTCAGAGGGAGATAATTACTTTCCCTCAATGTACCATAGTACAGTAAATGACCTATTAACATTATATTAATTCAATTGTGGTAAATGCCATTGTTTCTATAGTAACTAGATGAAGGTTATGATGACAAGTGGGTTGAGTAACCGTCAATCTGCCTAAGACCAGTTCTTCTTCTTCTTCTTCTTCTTCTTCTTCTTCTTATTACAGTGGTACCTTGACTTACCAATTTAAGGAGGGCCATTCGGAGGGCGAGCTCGTAAGCCGAAAAGTTTGTTAGATGAAACAATTATTCCCATAAGAAAATCTAATTAATCCGTTCCAACCCTCTCCCAAACTCCTATAACCTCCACAAACACATATATTTCACCTAATATATTAAAGATAAACATGTAACAACAATAAATATTTCATAATAATAATTAATAAAAATAATAAACAAAAAGTCTCCCCTTCCAATCATCAACTGCGGCGAAGATGTCACGTGGGCAGGCAGGAGGTGGTGTGGAACAGAGGAGTTTGAGGAGGAGAATTTTGTGCATGTGCACTCTATGAATGCCAGTGAAGAAAGGCTCGTGGTGAGCTCCCACAAGGCCAGTGCTTCTCAAATAGGCATGGTGAGATGCTGGGGGGTGGGGTGGGGTGGGGTGGGGTGATAATGACCTTGGGGAACATGCTTTTTTGCCATACTGTTCTAGGATTAAGTGGAATTGGGCATCCTCTACAGTAGGTGGCAGTGGTGCTCTCATTGTCACGCTATGGTGTAGCACCGAGAAAACAATATGAAGTGCAGTAAACACTATTTATAGTCATATATATGTGGGGAGGGTGTTTTTTTTTTTTTTTGTTTGTTTTTATATAGGGGGCATCACAGAAAATAATTGAGAAGCACTGCACAAGGCGTTCTCCGAGTAAGGAGGAATACACGTGGAAGAACACGAGGGTAATCGGCCTGGAAAAGTAATTTCTCCAGCAAACTAAACTAACTCTTTATTGTCAAAGTACATTACATACATTGAAATTTGCTTTGTGCGCTAGGCACCTGTCGCCACTGTGCAGTGCCAGTTATTGTGTTGTTCTATCCTTTTGATGCTGAGCGCCAAGCAGGAAGCAACAACTGCCAAATTTTAACTTCTTATGGTATGACGCGGCCAGATTTGAACTCTGACCTACCGGAGGATAAAGCGGACGCTCTACCAACTGAGCTAAATCCCCGGAAAAGTAATTTCTCCAGCAAGCTCATGAATCAAAATTTTGCTCGTTGGATGGGGCAGACTTTTGGTGAGATCGAAGCTGATATCATGGAAAATTGGCTATAGAAGACACTTGTAATTCAATCTTCCACTGTATTATTATTATTATTGTTATTATTATTATTATTATTATTTCATTTTTTTTTTATTATTGTTATTTTTATAGCTTCCCATAGTTATATTGAAAGTCTCCCCTAGTGGGTATCTGATAAACCTTCATTAATACATTATTTGAGCTTATTTACCTGAATTGATTTTTCCCCCTCCGACATGATGCCATGCACGGGTCACCTTCAAAACGGAATATTTGATTACTTGTACCACACCCCACTGCCAAAAACGAATGAAACCCATGCTTGTTCAAAATAGAAAACAACAACACGCAGAGAGCGCAAACCTCCACCAAGCCCAGCGATCCCCGAGATAAACCAAAATGTCAAAGTGTTTTTTTTCCAACAGTATTAAGAATAAAATATTTTAAAAATTCCATCATCTATAATTTGATTAGAATCATTTTCAAAATTTAATGGAGTCTTCCTTGTCTAAAGCCACGCCTCTGAAAGAAAGCTCATGAAAATCCACACAAGTTTTTGTATCATTCTTTTTGTAACACTCACACACACAAACCGAGGGTAAAACATAACCTCCTGGACGCAGGTAAAAGATACGGTGACGTAATAGGTGGTTATAGATATCGCAACCTATAAGAGAACAGAATCTTTGTAAATTGAACATAATAAGAGAATAGAAATAGATAAAATATATAAATTCTCACTCTTGAATGAATAAACAAGGGGATATTTTGTGAATAATTGTTGTAGTATTATAGAGGAATAACTTACTGAACAGTGATTCAGTAACAGTAACTCCGCTAATTAAGCTTATAGTAGCTACGGTAACGAGAATAAACAGCGATAACTCATAATTACATTCACTACATTATAGACACCTGACGATGCACTGGGCCCAGACGTGTGGCGGGGCTGTGAATGACGAGTGAGGCTTGCGAAGGCGTCCTTGATTGATCATGTGACTTGTTTACTTTAAACAAGCCCCGCCTCCACAGAGTAAGAAAACTCTCAGAGAACTCTGTTTCTAATTCTAAGGCTCCTTTAATACACACACACACACACACACACACACACACAGAGGCAAGCAGGTTGCTTAACCTTCAGTTGTGCTTTTTCTCCGCCTCTAACACCCCTGTTTCCATGGCAATAGGGCCAATGCAGTTTACTTCGACTGGAGTCACATCGTTCATCTGAGCAGCATCCTATGACTGCACGACCGGATACATATTCTCTCTCTCTCTCTCTCTCTCTCTCTCTCTCTCTCTCTCTCTCTCACTCACACACATACACTTTTACTTTTTTACACTCACACGCTTGCGCCTCCACATCACAGCAGCCGCCGCTCTCCTCGATGTGGCGGTGTACAGTGTGTGACAGAAGCACTATGTTTACAGGTGTACTGTGGAAGATAGCAGGTGACGGACTCCCGGAGTGTCTCCTGCCTCCCGAGATAAGACTGCTTTTCTGATTCTAACCAGGCCAGGAGCTTGTGTCCCAGAATTACCTGGAAGACAAGTTGGCAGCCATGTTTCTGCCATTCAAATTCGGTGAACATGCCTGTCATATATATTTTTATCACCGTGCCACTTTCCATCTGCACACACCGGTCCCTTCCTAATGACATCAGCACTTGTTTACCTCTGCTGGCACAGAAATGGAGAGCTTCTCTTTTTTTCTTCTTTTCTTACCTCGTCTTGTCTTGTCTGGTCTCCCACCATTTCCTCCCTCCTTTGAGCCAGAGGAAGTTTGTTAGCAGCACATCATCTTCTCTCCCCCTCTCTCCATCTCCGCCGTGTCCAGCCTGGCACAATGTTCTCCCCTTTCCTTTCCTTTTTTCCTTAAAATCCTCCTTCCTCTTTTTGAATCTCATCCAAGTGAGCCGTGGTACATATCTTACGCTGGCAATCCTACCGGCAATTATAACAATCACAGCCAGTTTTAGCACAGTCCACGCACACACACACACACACACACTCTCTCACACACACCACACACACATACACACACACACACACACACACACACACACACACACACACACACACACACTCTCTCACACACACCACACACACACTCACACACACACTCTCACACACACACACACTCTCTCACACACACACACACTCTCTCACACACACCACACACACTCTCACACACACACCACACACACTCTCACACACACACACACACACACATCCATACACACACACTCTCACACTCTCTCTCTCTCACACACACACACACACACACACACACACACACACACACACACACACTGTGTAGTGCGGTGGATTCTCAGTGGCAGAGTTTTATTTCCTGGAAGACTGAAGCTCGCAGCGTTTAATTAGAACTAAGCAGGCAGGCTCTGTTTAATCTGCACTCGCCAACACTCATTTACTTCCTTTACCCTCTTCTACTGAAGTGCATCTGCTGCATGGCGATCTCTCTCTCTCTCTCTCTCTCTCTCTCTCTCTCTCTCTCCTCTCTTCATCTCTTTCTCTCCCCCTCTCTATCTCTTTCTCTCTCCCCTCTCTCTATCTCTTTCTCTCTCTCTGTTTCTTTCTCTTCAAATATATCTCTCTTTATCTCTCTATTTCTTTCTCTCTCTTTTCTCTCTCCTACTCTCTCTCTGTTTCTTTCTCTTCATCTCTCTCTCTCCTGCTCCCCCGTTCCTTTCTCTTTCTCTCTCTCTCTCTCTCTCTATCTCTCTGTTTCTTTCTCTTTATCTCTCTCTATTTCTTTCTCTTTTTCTCTCCTGCTCTCTCTCTCTCTCTCCCTCGCTCTCTATCACTCTCTTTTACTCTCTCTATCTGTGTCACTCTCTGTCACACACACACACACACACACACACACTCCCTCTTTATCTATTACTCTCTCTTTCTCTCTATCACTCTCTCTCTCTCTCACTCACTCTCCCTCTTGCACCTGCTCTCTCTCTCTCTCGCGCTCTTGCCCTTCATCACTCTCTCTCTCTGTTTCTTTCTCTATCAGTCCCTCTCTCACTTCGTCTTTCTCTCTCTCTTGCTCTCTTTCATTCTCTCTATCACTATCTGCATCACAAACACACTCTATTTCTCTCTCTATCTATCACTTATTGTCTTTATCTTTCTCATTCTCTCTATCTCTCTCCCTCTTTCTCTGTTACTCTCTATCACTACCTGTATCACACACACACACACACACACACACACACACACACACACACACACACACAACCCCCCCCCCCTCTCTCTCTCTCTCTCGCTCCCTCTCTCTAAGGTGACTTAACACCTGCAGAGAGCTGCTTTTTTTTTTTTACATTGAAAATGGCCATTTTGCCTCGTAATGGACTGATTGTTTGGTGATGCAGGCAGCATGGTGGTGTATTGGTGGTGGCACCTCCAGCTCACACCAAGAAGGTCCTTGGTTCAAGTCCTGGGTCCAGATGTTCCTGTGTGGCGTTTACATGTTCTCCCCCTGCTTATGTGGACGTCCTTTGGATAGTCCGGATTCCTCCCACAGTCCAAAGACATGCACATTAGGCTAATTGGCTGTTCCAAATTGCCCTGTCAAGCCAGAGTGCAGTAACTGCAATATATTCAACCATCGTTTCTAACTCCTGGTCGCCAGCTTTGCATAAACAGGCAAATGCTAAAAGATTTTATTTTCTTGAAATCATTTTCCATGGAAACAGATGAACTCTGAGGTCATTTTTTTGAACAGTGATTTTACAGGGTACTCCGGTCTGGCTTGTCGGGGAAGAAGAAAGGTCAGAAGGAGTTGCACTGCGTGTTTGTGGACTTAGAGAAAGCACAAAAGTGCCAACGGAGCTGGTGTGTGTACTGTATGTAGAATCAGGAGTTGCAAAGAAGTGTGTGAGGGTGGTGCGGGGTATGCACGAGGACAGTGTGACACTGGTGAAGTATGAGGCAGGAATGATTGACTGGTTCAAGGTGGAGGTGGGACTGCGTCAATGATCAGCACTGAACCCTTTCTTGTTTGCAATAGTCATGGACAGGTTGACTAACAAGGTCGAACATGAGTCTTCATGGACTACGATGTTTACAGATGACATTGTGATCTGTAGTCATGGCAGGGAACAGGCAGGGATGAGTCTGGAGAGATGAAGGCACATGCGAAAGAGAGAAGGAGTAAAATGTTGGCGGAGAAAGACAGGGTACATATACATGAAGGACATACCTTGCAGCTGCACTCTTCCATCACCTGCAATGAGAATAAACAAAATACTTGGGGTTAAGTATTCATGGTAACAGAGAGTGTGGTAGAGTGGAGAAGAAGAGCGTGCAGGTAGGGTGGAATAGCTGGAGAAGGGTGGATGGAGTGACGTGTTAGAAAGGTATCAGCGAGAGTGAAGCGAAATGTTTAATACGGCAGTATTCCAGCCAACTATGCTGGACAAGAATGGACTGAATTCGACAAAAACATATTAGAGGAACAGCACAGATAGAGGAGGGATGGATAGTATATTGGTGGAACAATGTTGAGGATTGGTAGGAGAAATAGTGGAAGGCCATAGAGAGGATTTATGGATGTAGGGAGGAAGGACCTGCAGGTGATTGGTGTGATGGAGAGGGATGGAGAGGACAGAGCAAGACGGAGAAGGATGATCTGCTGTGGAGACTCCTGAGGAGAGCAGGTGAAAGAAGAAGAAGAAGCGTAGTAGTACATTTACACATGTTATACTGTGTACATTTAGTTGGGCAATGCAACTTTTAGCTGAAATGGAAGTAAAAAATTAGGTCCAGCCCCTCTCGAGATGGGTGGTTCCAGAGCCTATGTGTTGAGCTGAGATTGACTACATCTAGTCGGTATCTCTCGACCTCATGCACCAGCTCAGGCTCCTTCCCCACCAGAGAGGTGACATTCCAAGTCCCAAGAGTCAGAGTCAGTAGCCAAGGATCAGTCTGACAGAACCCATGCCCTCAGCTGCCACCCAAATCACAATGCACCCGACCCCGAAATCCCCTCTCACAAGCGGTGGGCCATAGGAGGTCAGACCCATGTCTCCTTTTCGAGCTGGGTCTGGCCGGACTCCATGGGCAGAAGCCCGACCACCAGGCGCTCGTCTTTGAGCCCCACTCCAGTTCTGACTCTAGGGGGAACCCTGGTGACCCGTGTCTGGGCAAGGGAAACAGTGTTCTTTCCGTTTTATTGATAGGGGTCTCTTGAACCACACTTTGTGTGGACCTCTACTTTGGACCTATTTGCCTTTGATGACCCTGCCAGAGGTGTGATGCCCCCGACATCATAGCAGCTAGGATCATTGGGACATATAAACTCCTCCACCTCGATAAGGTGGCAATTCAACAAAGAGAAGAAAAAGAAGATGAAGATGATGTTACGAACATAAGAGTCTTGTGCTCAGCATCGGTGGTTTGGGACGTCCTAACCACAGAAACTCTTCCGACCAGTTGAGGTTATATTTATGCTACCAAATGTTCAAAAGACACAACAATATCACTGCTAGTCATTCAATACATCTCAATTCTAGTTGATAGTCTCACTGCTGTCACATGCATTAAATCAGAACTTACTCCATTTGAACCCTTATTTCTTCATTTTGTTGAAGTATTCTGGTCAGAATAATGGTGGATCCACCACCTATCCTGGAACCACTGAGCATAAGTTGGAAATTTACTATATGTGAAAGGCTCCACCGAATTTAGGTGCTTGTGAGACAAAGCGCGGCGTATCCGAACTTCCGATCTTTCAAGTGAGCAAGTGAAGGTTGAGTACTAAACAAGTATTGAACACGCACTTGCTCACTTGAAAGATCGGAATCCAGATAAGCCTCGCTTTGTTTCACAAGCACCGTACGTCACTTGCGACAAGCGCCTACATTCAGTGGAGCGCCTCACATATTAATAAATGTAGGGTAAGTTTTGGGGAGTTCAGGGTGGGAATTCATGGTCCTGGAGATGTGACACTTCAAAGCTCCAGATTTGTTTCTAATCCTTCACAAAATTTACCAAATACCGTAGACCAAAACTTGAAAGATTATATGAAGAAATTCTCGCGATCTGCACAGTCCAGCAGGATTAGACAACGCTTTCGTGTTTGGCACCTGCCAGTGGTAATTTTAGTTCAGCTTTGCCAGTATTAATTGAGGTGATAAAAAGAAGGAAGAAGGGCAGAAACAGGACTTCTGACACATTTTAGAAGCTCAAGGAAGTTAAGTGTGATGCCAGTGCGTGTTCCCACTGGAACAGGGCGCTCGGATTACACAGACATGTGAATGACGACAATCTTGTCAATTCTCAGCCAAATCTCTCACCGCCTGAATGGTTTGTCTGGGCGTTTGCATTCGGCATTAATAGGCTTTAATGGATCTGAAGAGGCCTTTAAGCAGAAGGGCTTGTTTAAGAATCTGCTCAAGGGCAGCATCCAGCTGCTTGCTTTCTCTCTTTTGACACAAATGTGTTTACCCCTAAAGCCTTGTCCTCGCTTGTGCCTTTTCTCTCTCTCTCGCTCTCTCTCTCTCTCTCGCACTCGCACTCGCTCACATGAATACAAGATGAGATTTCATACCTCACTGACCTCGGGGACTTTTTACAAATTCATCAATCATTGTCTCCCTTTCTGTTTCTTACGCAGAGCAGATGTTTTGGGGTGCCTTTTTTTTTTTTTGGTTTTGTTTTGTTTTGTTTTGGGTTTTTTTCATGGCCACCTTCCTCTGACCCTTTTCATAGATCTTGGCCAGCAAGCAGAAAGAAGGATGGTGAAAAAAATAGCAAGAGAAAGCGAGAGCACAAAAGAGCAAGAGGGTGCACGAACGAACTACCGGGTCATGAAGAGTGGGGCATTGATCAGCCAACAGCTCGGACTGCGTTGAATTATAAAAGTGCGAGCCATGGCTTGGAGGTTGTTAAACACCGTCAGATCAGCTCCGATCACTTGTCAGCGTCCAGTGCAGCCAGGGGCAGAGTGTGTGTGTGTGTGTGTGTGTGTGTGTGTGTGTGTGTGTGTGTGTATGTGTGTGTGTGTGTGTGTGTGTGTGTGTGTGTACGTGCCCACACATGCTCATTCTTCTGTTTCTGACATGCACTACAGTTTAAAAGAGAATATGAGATCAACTGAAGAACTCGGGCGTATGTTCTCCATGCATCTTTTTCATCAGGCTTCAACTGAAGAATGAACTTGGTAGTAATTCCCTCTCGGAGTTGGCGGGAGGAAATACGCTGCTGAGCTGAGGCTTTTTTCTTGTGCTGTGGAGTCTTGTCCAATACAAACATCATGCTCAAGTTGGAAAATGAACTAGATGTCTCACTTTCAGTTGAGGATTATAACAAATAAAGGAATTAAACACTTGGAGTTGTGCTATTTGAGAGAAATAATCACTGACACAACCCCTGAACGTGAAGAGGATTATAGGATTCGTCTTTCGCGACAACAGTTTTCTGTCAATTATAATATTCATAAATCCTTCATTCACTCATTTTCTGAACCGCTTCATCCTAATTAGAGTCACTGGGAGGCTGGTGCCCATCTCAGCTGACTGTGGGCGAGGGCACAGTACACCCTGGACAGCTTGCCAGGCCATCGCAGGGTAGAAGAACACTTGACGGCTGTGCGGCTCCTCTTCTCGAAAGTCAGCAATGGCTCTTTTACATGAACCTCACACCATAGAATCTAGACGGTATCATAGACAGTGAGAGACACGGCCGGCCTTTGATAACCGTTAGCACCACTGGGGGGACAGTGACAACCCGTTGAGAGTGGGACTCAAACCCCATCCTTAGGATCGGTAATCCAGCTCCTTACCACCGAAACCCCAACCTTGGGATCAGTGAGCCAGTGCCTTACCCCAGGCTGCCACTGCCTTTTATATATATATATATATATATATATATATATATATATATATATATATATATATATATATATATATATATATATATATATATATATATATATATATATATATATATATATATATATATATAAGATCACATGGGTAGGGCTTAGCATGTCCATCTTGAGCAAGAAATCCTGGGCTTGATTCCTGGGCTCATGTGTTGCCACTCGGTATAAAGTTCTGATGTCATTTGTATGATATCGCCTGATAATGGCCTCCATTTGATAAATTTTTAGGTCAGGAGTGAGCACGAGGGGTTTGTGACCAAAATCATCGACCATGTTGCTGACAGTCAGTGTCTGTCACCTCAGATCATCGGCCTGCTGTGGGTAATCATCCTGTTTTCGTAACCTGTTTCCAAATGTGGGAAGATTACACACAATATTCTACTGAACGGTCATAGCCGCCAACTATCCGCGATTATATTGCTGACAGTCTGAGACCGTTGTGGTTGATCACAGCTAGTCGCTGATAATTGTCGACTTAGTTGCAGCGTCTCAGACCTAGTTGCTGACCGTCAGAGCTTTTCATTCAATAATTGTTTTGTTTGAGTAATTTAGGACATCACACACGCACAGTGGAGGCAACTCAAACAATCACGGGGAGTTGCCAAATAAGGTCGGGTGGCGGTACAGTGGTGGTGCAGTGGTGTAGTGGTTAGCACGTCCGTCTCACAGCATCTCTTGTGTTCGATTCCCAGCTCAGGCGTTTCTGTGTGGAGCTTCTCCACATTGCCCCTAGGTGTGAAATGGGAGTATGAATGGTTATGGGATTGGTGAGCTGGTGTCTGGTGAGCTGTCCAGGGTGTACCTCGGCCACGCCTGGATTAATGCCTGGAGTTTAGTTGAGATGGGCGCCAGCATCCCTGAACCTCCAAGTAGGATTAAGCGGTTCAGAAAATGATTGAATGAATGAATACTTTTACCCAGTATCGGCTGAAATAGGTTCCAGCGACCCTAGTGGTATAAAGTGGTTCATTTATAAGAGTGAGTGGATGATATGAAACAATGGCGATGGTCAGTAAGTTGAAAAAAAAAAGGTCTTTAGATACTGATCTCAGCTTGGTCTTCCTCCTCTATAGATTCCCTTTCAAATGCCTACAAATCCCAGAGTCTTGGTCTTGATGCAGACTTGAGAATTTAAAGTGTTTATCATGACTATGTAATCTTTCCTTCGTTTTATTTAAACTGTATCTCGATTACGCTCAGGCAGATCAAAGAGTCTGCCTTTCAGAATGTTCCTTTTCAATATAAGTGCGGTAAGTCCTTGACTTACTCTGACATACGACGTCTCGAAGTTACGACACTCGTCCTATAAGTCCTTAAAAATTGTCGGTACGACTTTCGACATTTGCATCATATGTACGAATTAGTTTGGCACGGTGGAAGAATACGTCATGTGTGCGGAGCCCAACCGATGATTCTCTGCGGATTCTCCGGCTTCTTCTTCCTAATAAGACCATCTCTCCTTCCAGGGCAACACCCCTTCCAGTGTGCAAGCCACCCCCACGAGTAAAATTAAGGAATTGTTCTCTCTCGCTCTATTTTTTTTTGTTTGTTTGTTTCCTTTTTTTATTTTGTTTTTGGAATTCGGAACTTTTCCTCACTGATGGCCATTAGCATAGTCCAGCAGTGTGTTCTGACTTATGACAAAAGCCCGATTTATACCCCACGACGTAGAAATGGAACCCTATTGTAAGTTGAAGATGCATTCTATGTGATTGTCTTCACTCTGATTGGCTGAAGTATTTAACTGTTATTTACTTACATAGATTTTTTTTATCCAATAAGCATGAAGCTATTTACATGTTTAAATTGAAAGAAAGACTTCCCACAATCAGGCTGTTTTTAAAAATTAATACTGTTCTAAAATGGTATAATAATTAACAAAACGATTTTAATAATAATAATAATAATAATAATAATAATAATAATAATAATAAAATGGGACTTTGCAAAGGCTTCAAAGAGAAGTCGCATCAAAGAAATGAAACTCGTTGAGTTTATGAGGTTAAAAACATACCAAAATGAAAAAAAAAAAACCAAAGAAATAAAACATACTCCATTAATATACATTTCTCGTACTCAAGGCTGCTGTACAAAAATAAAAATAAAGAACTTGTAAAGAGGAGTCGAGTATTTTATGAAAAGATGCATTTTAGAATTTTTCCCATCAAACCCCACAGCCCGTGAAACGCTGATCTTCTCTCTGATCTCTATTCATATCTCACATTGCTTATACCCCCCCCTCCCCATGAATAGAAATCTCGAGGAATGGGTTTGAAATGAGGTCTCCAGCCACCGAGCCCATGAGTCGCGTGAAAAGCGTGTGAATTGACAGCGAATGAGTTTCACTATAAGTCTGCGTTACCGTAAATAAGCACGACCGCGCGCTTTAAGATGGTTTTAAGATGGATTAGCGATGCTGGGGATCTCTGGGAGAACAGAAGGTATGTGAAAGAGAACGTCGACTCCCGTGGTCCAGCTCTGTGCATTATGTTCGTGGTAGAATAAAAGAAAAGGGGGCGTGTTCATATTCACACGCACTCGAGCCCACAGTCTTCTTCTAATGTATTGTCTCCGGATGCAGCAGAATGACGTATTGATTCGATCAATCAATGAAGTAAAAGCCGTAAGTGCTGCTCACTGCTGTAATGGTGGCACTTAAGGAGGATGGAGCATCATTCCTGAACGAATACATCACCCCATCACCCATCCGAGAGAAAGAGAGAGAGAGAGAGAGAGAGAGAGAGAGCATGTGAAGTATCATTAAGGCTGACTCTGCTGTGTGTCTGCCTCTTTTCCTCTTTTGTGTTTTTAATGATTAATGTGTGGCTGAGCAGGGGGTCCTCTCATTACCCCGCCCCTCTCCTTCCCTCTCTATCCATCCTTCCACCCCTCTCCTTCCCTCTCTATCCATACTTCCATCCCTTTACTTCTGCCCATAATTCATCAAGCAATCCCTTTTATTGTAGGAGTGTCAACACTTGTTTAAAAGAGTGCTGTCTTCACATCAGATACCGGAACCTGCTTCCCTCCATCATTCTATCATTCCTTTCCTCCTCCCTTTATCTGAGTGGCTTTCTTTCTTTCTTTCTTTCTTTTTTTTTCTTTCTTCATTTGCAATTCATTCAACCCTTCCCTCTCAACATTTTTCCTTCGCTGTGTTGTTACTACAGTTTTCTTTCTTTCTTTCTTTCTTTCTTTCTTTCTTTCTTTCTTTCTTTCTTCATTTACAATTCATTCATCCCTTCCCTCTCGACAGTCTTCCTTCGCTGTGTTGTTACTACAGTTGCCTTTCTTTCTTTCTTTTGTTTGTTTTGTTTGTTTGTTTGTTTGTTTCTTTCTTAACATCTTTCTTTTCTTTCTTCATTTCCAATTCATTCATCCCTTCCCTCCCGACATTCTTCCTTCGCTGTGTTGTTACTACAGTTGCCTTTCTTTCTTTCTTTCTTTTGTTTGTTTGTTTGTTTCTTTCTTTCTTTCCATCTTTCTTTTCTTTCTTCATTTCCAATTCAATCATCCCTTCCCTCTCAGCATTCTTCCTTCGCTGTGTTGTTACTAGTTGTCTTTCTTTCTTTCTTTCTTTCTATCTTTCTTTCTTTCTTTCTTTTCTTTCTTCATTTCCAATTCAATCACCCCTTCCCTCTCAGCATTCTTCCTTCGCTGTGTTGTTACTAGTTGTCTTTCTTTCTTTCTTTCTTTCTTTCTTTCTTTCTTTCTTTCAATCTTTCTTTCTTTCTTTCTTTCTTTTCTTTCTTCATTTCCACTTCAATCATCCCTTCCCTCTCAGCATTCTTCCTTCGCTGTGTTGTTACTAGTTGTCTTTCTTTCTTTCTTTCTTTCTATCTTTCTTTCTTTCTTTCTTTTCTTTCTTCATTTCCAATTCAATCACCCCTTCCCTCTCAGCATTCTTCCTTCGCTGTGTTGTTACTAGTTGTCTTTCTTTCTTTCTTTCTTTCTTTCTTTCTTTCTTTCTTTCTTTCAATCTTTCTTTCTTTCTTTCTTTCTTTTCTTTCTTCATTTCCAATTCAATCATCCCTTCCCTCTCAGCATTCTTCCTTCGCTGTGTTGTTACTAGTTGTCTTTCTTTCTTTCTTTCTTTCTTTCTTTCTTTCTTTCTTTCTTTCTTTCTTTCTTTCTTTCTTTTCTTTCTTCATTTGCAATTCCTTCATCCCTTCCCTCCCGACATTCTTCCTTCGCTGTGTTGTTCCTACAGTCGTATTTCTTTCTTTCTTTCTGTAGTTTGCTCTTTTCTTTATTCCCTTCTGTCTATCTGTAACAGCTTCTTCCCACCAACGATTCTTTTCCTTTCTTTCTTTTTCTTTCCTTTATCTTCCTTCCCTCCATCCTTCTGTCACTCCAATCAATTCCTCTCTTTTTCTTCTTCTTGCATTCTCTCTTCTGCAGTTTGCTCCTTCCTGTCTTTCTTCATTCATTCCTTCTTCCCCTCTGTCGTTCCTTCTGTTGTTTCTACAGTTCTTTTCTTTCTTTATTTCTTTTTATTTTATTCTTCTGAAGGTCTCTCTTTTCTTCCTTCCTTTTGCCCGTGTCTATTTTAATTTTTTTCTCTTTTCTTATTTCTTTGTTCCGTCACTCCGACCGAAAAGTTTTCATTTTTTTGTTTGTCCTTTCTTTTTCATTCTTCCCTCATTTCTTCCCTCCCTCCATCCTCCCTTTTGTGTTGTTCCGACAGCCCCCCTTTTCTTTCTTTCTTTCTTTCTTTCTTTCTTTCTTTCATTCTTTCTTTCTTCTGTCGTCTGCTCTTCCTTACTTCTGTGCAGTTATATCTTCTTCCTACCAACAATTTATTTTTTAAATTTTCATTCTTTCTTTTTTGTCCTTCTTTTCTTGCTTCTCTCTGCATGTTCCTCCTACCATTTCTTGTTCTTCTTTCATTTTTTCTTCTGAGTTTTGCTCTTTCCTTCCCTCCCTCTATTGTTTTTTCTATGTTGTTCCTACCGTCAGTTATTTTCCTTCTTTCTTTCTTTCTTTCTCTCTCTCTCTCTCTCTCTCTCTCTCTCTCTCTCTCTCTCTCTCTCTCTCTTTCTGTCTGTCTGTCTGTAGTTTGCTCTTTTCCCTCTCCCTTCTGTCTATCCATAATATAGCTTGTACTGAAAAAACATATTTTCCTTTCTTTCTTTTTCTTTCCTTTTTCTTCCTTCTCTCCATTCTTCTGTCACTCCAACCAATTCCTCTAACATTTATTTCATTATTTTAACCTCTCTCCACTTGAAGCTTTTTATGTTACTTCATTTTATATTTCATTTATATCTTTAATCTTATTTTTTTCCAGAATGAAAATGGAATCCTGCTACAAAACAGTATTTACATTTATTGTGTGTGTGTGTGTGTGTGTGTGTGTGTGTGTGTGTGTGTGTGTGTGTGTGTGTGTGTGTGTCCAGTGATTTTTTTAATATATTATTTTTGCAATGGTAGGTGTGGGGTTTTTTTTGTTTGTTTTTTTTGCCCCCGTGGTAACTGAGCTGCTCTTCTGCTCTCACGGCTCACAGGAGCTCAGTGATTCAAGGAGCTATTTTGGCTCATCAAACATTCATCAGTTCAAAGCACGATCTTCAAGAAACGACTCAGCCATTTGTCTGTGTGTGTGTGTGTGTGTGTGTGTGTGTGTGTGTGTGTGTGTGTGTGTGTGTGTGTCTGTCGGTGTCCTTTCTACTGGAAAGCCTTAACCTTTTGCTGCGATCCTCTAAGAGAAGGATCAGCTTCCTGACATGGTTTGTCAGTCGGTCTTTATTGGCTTCAATAAGGGCTGAGCTGCTTTTACAAAAGCGCAATAGAGAGCTCGCCTACAGGTGAAAAACTTCCATTCAGAAAGGATGGCTGAAATAAAGGCATTCAGCCTGCGGTGGGGGGAAGATCCGATTTAAAAAAAAAAAAAAAAAAAAAAAAAACCCAGTAGGGTAAGTTTGAAGCAGAAATCTTTAACCGCAAACCTGCACGGGGCTCGCGCATCATCCCCGATGTCCTGATTTGTTCTTGGTCTCATACATGTTTAAAGCAGGCCGCTTGTACATAGATGCCAAAGTATTGACCTTCTTGATGAGCTCTGCTCCGCAGGGAGGAGAGCTGGAGCTCTTGAGTGTCTCCCCCAGGCAAACACGTACACTCAAACACATATAAGAACAAAACCTGGCAGTCGGATCAAATGAGATGGGCTTGGATGGGGCGGGAGATTATATTGAACGGCTTTAAGTGCCGTTTCATGGCTCCATGCATTCGGCTTTAAGTGCGCGGCGCGATCCTCCGGGACACCGCCTACGACCCTACGGCAGATTTTTACAGAAGCAGCCTAGCGAACTCGGGCATCACGTCGAGGTCAGGCCCCGGACTCTTGAGGTTAAGTATGTTATGACTGATGAAGTGGCTTAATAGTGCACGTCTGCTCCGTTATCGATTAACGCCATGGATTATGCATGCATTTCCCCATTTGTGTCCACACAAACGATGGTGTGCATTAAGATGATGAATGTGGAGAAGCATAAATTCTGGTTCAGTTGCCTTTCTGTTGCACCTCTATTGCATTATACATAAGAAATGCGTGGCCTGGTTCCGACCAACGGGGAAAACTTCCAGTCGTCCACGTTACACGTACAGGCTTTCCACTAAGCTGTGATTTATTACGATGATTATAATTATTATTTTTAATGAACCTTTAAGCAGAATGAAATCTGATTGTGATCATCCCTGTCGAGATATGACTTTCATTCAGTGTGGAGCGTATTAGGATCAAATACTCGTATAAAGGATAATTACGGCTTTCTAACGATATTACTACAGCCAGGATATAAAGAAAAAACCCGATGAAAAGAAAGCACTTTCATTACAAATGTCATCATATTAACTTACTCAAAGGGAGCCGATTTTTCATGTTTCTACTTTTTTAATTCAGATGCAAAAGAATAACAACCAAATAAATAAACACATAAATGGGGTTTTGAAAAATGTATAATAATTCAATGTGTGAATGTTTGAATTTCTGTTTATTTTGAAACGTTTTTGTTTACGAAGCTACATACAAAACTTCATAGATACCATTGAACTATAGGTATACCTCGGTGTACGTCATTGATTGGTTCCAGGAGAGACAGCGTAAGTCGAAAACGACATAACTCGAATTAGCTTGTCTCTAGGCTAGCCCAGGCTAGGCTACGCCAAGTTTACTTGTATAATATTGTATATATATATTTTTCTTCTTTTCCTTTCGGATTTTCTCTTGCAGGGATCAGCAGAGCGAATCATCTGCCTTCATCTTCATGGAAGTCATATTAATGATTCGCACGTTTTATTTGGTTCATAGGTTTTTACGTCGGATGCCCTTCCGGACACAACCCTTTAGCAAGGGGCAGAAACACGCTGATGGCTTTGCGGCTTCTCTTTACGAAAGTCAGCAATGGTTCTTTTACATCAACCTCTCACCATAGACAGTGAGAGACATGGCCCGCCTTTGAAAACCCAGTTAGCTGCAGTGGGGGGGACAGGGACAACATTGTGGAGAGTGGGACCCAAACCCCCAACCTTAGGATCAGCGATCCAGGGCCCTTTACCACCAAGCCACCACTGCCTAGGCTAGGCTACGCCAAATGTACTTGTACAATATATATACAGTGGTACCTCACCTTATGAAAGACCGAACAAACAAAAAATCCAGGTTACGAAATGCATTTACCTAAAATTTCCTTCTCTGGATACAAAACAAATTTACGTTACGAAACACGCCATCTCAAAAATTCAAACAATGCGTGAGTTGCTCTCCCATTGGCTATCTCCTAACATCCCGCCATGCTGGCCTCCCATTGGCTATCTCCCAACATCCTACCCTTCTGGCCTCCCATCGGCTATCTCCCAGCAGCCCACCCTGCTGGCCTCCCATTGGCTATCTCCCAACATCCCGCCCCACTGGCCTCCCAGATTAGCTATTATGGAGCGGCATCTCCATAATA
>CM045733.1:8370000-8382500 GCA_024760905.1 Plotosus lineatus
AAAACAAACAAACAAAAAACCACCCAAAAGCTCCCATCAAAACTACTTACATTTTTACGTGAGGTGCACATCTGTATGTGTGTATATTTATGTTTTAGTTATATCTTATGTATTATTTTTGAATGTTTATTTGTTATTATAAGCATTTATAGCATTGAATATTTATTTATTGATATTATATGCACATATACATGTACGTCAATCAGGTGAGGGTTGGGGGAGTTGATCCGACTTTGTGGAATTCGGCGGTCGCGGGGGGATCTCGGTCCCGATTAACTGCGGAAAGTGAGGGATCCCTGTATTCCTGTCTTTGGCCTGTGGGAGGAAACTGACATACCCAGAGGAAGCCTATGCAAGGTCAGGAAGAACATGCAACCATGAGACTGGGACTCGATCCCACGACTTGTTGCTCTGAGGCGAAGATGATGATCACTACACCACCACATGATGTGTATAGATAAATATAAAAGGCCTCCAGCCAGCTGTTCCTGAAATATGTAGGCTGGTGTGATTAATGGACTCGCTCCGATGCGTGGCTGTAGTGCCCCAGGTGTAGCCAGCCGAGAATTCCTTCGCACAGTTCGGTCATAATTCGTCCTGCACCTTCAGCACTAACCATAATAATATAAGGTGGCTAAAACAAGTCAATTGATCACTTGCATTGCATCAGAATGGAACCCTTTGCAGTGGTGTGCTGTAGAACGAACCAAAGTTCCCCCTCCACCCACACAGTGAGCTACAGCAGCCTCTCAACATGCGGTGCCTGGTGGGAATCTCTCCGGGGAAGTTTTCAACAGTTTAAAATGTCAGAATTCATATGCTTTATACACTAATAAAGGAAGCAGTGAAATGATAGGGCTTGGAGATATGATGTATATGTGGTAAAATATTTGTAGATATTGTAAAGAAAATTTCTGAATCCGTCTTTCGAGATTATAATTTTATTTTGTACATCGCAACTTTTTTTATTTTTTCCATTAAGTATTCACTACACGGGAACAGCATGATAAAGGACAAACTCGGCATAATGTTTAAATCTAAAAATAAACAAAATTTTTGCGAAAGAAATTTGGCAGCGGCAAAGTTGCAGAATCAAAACTTAAACGTGTAAGTCTAAAGGCGTTGTTCAATGTTTACGGGGATAGTCTGTCCATCCTGGTCCACCTCCCAGTGCACTGTCTGAAGTTATTTGTTGAGGGCGACCAATCAGAGACGAACATTCACAGAGCCTAGTCAGAGCATAAATGAGAGGAGGAAGCCAAACAGGTCATCAAGTCTCAAAATGAGTGTTTGAGGAAGAGGTGCCTCGGGAAGCATATTGTTGAAAGATTCATTTGGATTCGGACTTGTAGTTTGGTGCTCGTCTGCTGAAATGAAAAATTATAGTCTGAGAATAGGAATAATACATGCCCTTTAAAATCTGTGACTTTATCAAAAATGTAAAAGAAAAATCCATTAAAAAAAATAAAGTATGATAATGAGACAGTTTTAGGAGAAGGGGATATATATATAATAAATATAAATATAAAAATGTAATTTGTCACATTCTAACAAGACAGTTTTTATTCCTTTTTGATTTCAGACAAAACTGACTGAGTTGATTACCTTAAATTTATATTTATCAAAAAACTCATCGATCATCTGAACAACTGCCGAGAGTCTCTCATTAATAAATCTTTCATTTACAGGAAAGACAGTTTGAGTCTCTCTCTCTCTCTCTCTCTCTCTCTCTCTCTCCCCCTCCCCCCTCTCTCTAGTGTACTTGCAAAAGTAGTGTACTTGCTGTGGGTTATACGGACTTCCAGTCTTTCAAGTGCGCAAGGGTGCCGTTGAACTCGTTTAGAACACAGCCTGCACTGATGTTAATCAACAGCAAAGCGGAGCGCTCTTTCCTGGATTCATTGTACAACTCTCTTTGCTTAACTGAGTATGCATGGTAGATTGTGCCGATCTGTGTATGAGACTTGCACCCATGCTAGTAGGCTTACGCTTCTGACCAACCATATTTGCTGAGGGTTACAAAAGTTCGCAAAACAGTGTAAACACAAAGATCACAGAGACAACGTCTTAACACAAGGGTAACATGCTATATAACTGATATATATATATATATATATATATATATATATATATATATATATATATTATATAAAATGATATACTGTATAACTGAAATGGAAAGAAGGAGGGGCACATTCAGTCTCTATTATAAACAATGGACGCAGCGTCATTACGGCAGTGTATTATGTAGGTACGTCTAAACTCAAAGAAAAAAGAAAACCTAAAATTGGAAAAACGTAAAACCGATGAACGTAACTCGGGGAGCGTATGTATGAATATATATACTGTGTATATATGTGTATATATATATATATATATATATATATATGTGTGTGTGTATGTGTGTGTGTATATATATATATATATATATAAATATATATATATATATATATATATATATATATATATATTCTTTTCTTTCAGCTTTTTCCCATTCACGAGAGTCGCCACAGCGAATCATCTGATTCGCACATTTGATTTGGCATAGGTTTTTACGTCGGATGCCCTTCCTGAGCATATATGAGTGATTGACGATATATACACACATACTATTTGTGCACTAAGTGTACTGTGTACTTGCTATTTGTAAGTGTACTTATAATTTGAGCACTTATAGCAAGGGACAGAAACATGCTGACGGCTTTGCAGCTTCTCTTTACGAAAGTCAGCAATGGTTCTTTTACATGAACCTCTCACTATAGACAGTGAGAGACATGGCCCGCCTTTGATAACCCAGTTAGCTGCACTGGGATATATATATATATTTCCCTCTCCCCTCTCTCAAGCTCTCTTTCTTCTCTCGTTCTCTCTCAATCTCTCTCTCCTCCTTCTCTCAATCTCTCTCAATCTGTCCCTCTCTGTCTCAGTCTCTCCCTCTCTCTCCCTCAATTTCTCGCAATCTCTCTCTCGCTGTCTCAATCCCCCTCTCTCTCCCTCTTCCCCACCCTCTCTCCGTCAATCTCTCTCTCAACCTCTCTCCCTATGTCTCAATCTCTCTTTATCTATCTCTCTTAATGCCTCTCTCTCTCTCTCTCTCTCTCTCTCTCTCTCTCTCTCTCTCTCTCTCTCTCTCTCTCTCTCTCTCTTGTCTCTGGTAATTATTTGATAATGATTTAGTTGAGAAGTGCTGCAGTGTTCCTTTGACGTTAGTAATTCCTGGTGTCTCGATTGCACAGATAGCGAGATGGTTATATTTCATGTATTGTGTTCTTATATCATGTGAGGCTTTCTCAAAAAAAAAAAAAAAGAAGAAGTGAGGGTGACAAGTGTGGCTTTAAATATACTTTATGGAAATTGTGTTTTGCCCCCTGGCCCTGGCACGGGTTTGGCTCTGCACTGATCAATAAATAATGGCGCTGGAGTGGAGGTAACAGATTGTGGGAGAGCGGAGGGAAGAGAGCAGACAGGCGAGCTTTCAGACACAGTAGGAGCTGTCACTGACCTGCCTGACTCTGTGTGTGTGTGTGTGTGTGTGTGTGTGTGAGAGAGCGAGAGAGAGAGAGAGAGAGAGAGAGAGAGAGAGAGAGAGAGAGAATTGCTGGGGGAAATTGAGCCAATGAGGAAATGAGATAGAGAGTGGGAGTAAGTCAAGAGAGAGAGAGAGAGAGAGAAATTAAGAAGATGAATGTCCCAATTAAAACGAAGGAAGTAATAGCAAGGAATCCTGTTGTGTTGCAAACTGAAAAAGAGGTGAAGCAAGCAAAAAGAAAAGAAAAGAAAAATGACAGACGCACTGAAGGATGCTCAGCGCTCCACATGCACTGAAGGAGTTCTTCTCAAATTCAGAAGAGAAGGAGAAGGTGGAGTGTGTGTGTGTTGGGGGGGGGGGAACGGGACAAAAGACAGAACTAAAGAAAGAGAAGAGAGTAAGAGAGCGGAAAAATGAAGTCCCCGGCCTCTTTAAAACGTCTCTGACAGAATGTTTACCTGTCAAACCCATCTTACAAACCCTTGACATGCCTGCTGCTGCCTCGTCTGAACACTCACCACTGTTATTACTGCCAATTATATCCAATTACCAGCGCTTCAGACGCAATCATTCCGCATACCAAAGTAGTAAAGGGAATTCGACAGGTAGCATCTATGCACGCTTTAAACGTTCTTCTTTCTCGTTTTGGTGGTCGTTTAATACCTGCATGACAGCTCGCTGATGTCCTCAGATGTAGCTTTGCCTAATGACCAGGTCCATCTGCTCAGTGTTGAGACAGAACCCCACATAACACTGCATCTTTCTGTTTTTCCTGCTATCACTAACACTATATTCGAAGGTGTTCCATCATGAACCTTCTTAACACATTCATGAGCCTTGCATGAAAGACTTCGGTTTATCTGACCATGAAATTATCCAGTAAAGCCCTGGACATGCTGCCAATCCTATAAGGCACGAACACAGAGAGACGGGCACCAATTCACACTCACATTCACACCTTCTGTCCTTAAAACCCCATGAATAATTATTAATTATTCAATGGACCATACATACAACCCAGTAGGTCACCTTAATAAGAGCTGGTGAAGAGCACTTAATTGGTCAGTGAATGCATTAAAAACCTCGACGTTGTCATTTAAACTCTTAGAAAGAAATCCATGAATATCCAGACTTATCCAGTGAACTTTTGAAAGAACCAATGAATCTCCCTTAATTATCCTCCAAATGCTTAAAAAGTACCTATGGAGAACCATTTGTTATCCTGTGATGGCATTAAAACTTCATAGTTATCCAATTATTTCTTAGAATAACCACTGAAGGACTTTCAAGTACCCAGTGGGCCTTTAAAAGAAGCTTTAGGTATCCAGTGATTACATTAAAATACGACAATTATCCAGTGATCTTCTAAAAGAACCATTGAAGAACCTTTAATTATCCAATAAACCTACTGAATGATCCATTGATTATACTTAATTATCCAGTGGACCTTTGAAATAACTTGAAGAACCCTTAATTACCCAATGAATTTTTAAAAGAAACCATGAATTTAAAAAAACCTCATAATTATTCACTGAATTTGAAATGAACCGTAAGAAGAACCCTTATTTATCCAGTAAATCTATTAAAATTTCATAGTTCTGAAACGAACGGGATCCCTCGATTAGCTAATCATAGATTATCATCATTTTCCAGTAAGTTCTTGAAAGAATTACAAAGAAAGCCGTTAATATCCACGAAATGCCTTTAAAAAAAATCTATGAATTATTGTTAGTTATTTAGTAAATGCATTAAAATCCAGTAATCATCCATGTCGACCCATAAATAATTTTTGGGTTATCCAGTGAACCTATAAAACCATTCATGAATAACTTAATTAAAATTTCAAAAAAGAAAAATCTTGAAGAACCCCTGAAGAAACATAAATTATTGAGTAAACCTTTGAAAGAACCCTTAGCTATCCAATGACACGGCTTAATTATCCACTGGAACCCATGAAGAGCCCTTAACTATCCAATGGCACTGCTTAATTATCCAATGGAACCCATGAAGAACCCTTAACTATCCAATGGCGCACTTAATTATCCAATGGAACCCATGAAGAACCCTTAACTTTCCAATGGAACCCATGAAGAACCCTTAACTATCCAATGGCACACCTTAATTAGCCAATGGAACCCATGAAGAACCTGTAACTATCCAATAGAACCCATGAATAACCCTTAACTATCCAATGGTACCCCTTAATTATCCAATGGAACCCATGAATAACCCTTAACTATCCAATGGCACCCCTTAATTATCCAATGGAACCCATGAAGAACCCTTAACTATCCAATGGCACCCCATAATTATCCAGTGGCATCCATGAAGAACCTTAACTATCCAATGGAACCCACGAAGAACCATTAACTATCGAATGGAACCCATGAAGAACCCTTAATTATCCAATGGAACCCATGAAGAACCGTTAGCGATCAAATGGAACCCATGAATGACTGTTAACTATCCAATGGAACCCATGAAGAAGCATTAACTATCCAATGACACCCCTTAATTATCCAGTGGCATCCATGAAGAACCCTTAACTATCCAATGGAACCCATGAAGAACCCTTAACTATCCAATGGCATCCTTGAATTTGTATTTATTTTTTTACTTATTCAGTGAATGCATAAAAAACATTAATTCCATGGAGCTCTTAAAAGAACTACTGAAGAGCACAATATTATCCATTGGACCCTTAAAAGAATTCATGAAGAACAATTTTAAATTAAAGGGGACTGTTATAGCAAATGGTATTTACAGTGAAAAATGTATTTTGCAGTAGGTCTCTCTCTCTCTCTCTCTCTCTCTCTCTCAGGATGTATAGATTTCTTTCTCTAAACTGCTGAGTCTATCATCTACGCGCTTCATTTCTTTGAAGAGTTGTGCATTGGTGTTCGGTGATATTGTCCTATAGTGGGATCTCCAGGGAGAATGCTGTGAACGCTGATCAATGAACCAGTCTCGGGTCACTGTCCTCCAGCGTAGATGGGGCAATCGATTTGTTGTTGCCATAAAATTGGCTTATTCTCTTTATTTTCTCATGCTGGCATCGCGTATCAATGTAGGTTACTTTTTGTGGCTGCCTGCCGTGACCCTGTGTAATCAAATATATCGAGATTGCTTGGGAAGATTGACCTGACGTATTAGTCTATATCTGGATCTGGAGGACATGATAGTGGTTTTAAACAAGCTCGAAATAAACACAGGAACCGAGATTTATAGAGATGTCTGGGATTGTGTAGAGAAGATGTAGTGTAGAATTTTTACATGAACATTCACACTCACACTTTGCGATTTGGAACAGCCAATTAGCTTCATGAGGAGACCAGGGTACGCCGAGGAAACCATCGCAAGCACAGGGATACCATGAAAACCCCCACGTCGAAATTCGGACCCAGACCCACCGCCTTCTGGCTGTGAGGCGGATGCGTTAACCACTATGTTTGCCACACCCCCCCATCCACAGACATCCAGAGTCCTTTGGATCTCGTCAGGCACACACCTGCTCCACGTCCTGTTTAAAACGTACACACACGCCACATGCTGTAAACCCTCCTGATGTACTGCTTCCTTGTGCCTTGAACACAAATCCTGTTTCGAGCGATACGACTGCTGTGTACCGTCACATATAATCCACATAAAAACCGTTGCTCCTCTGCTCCGCGCTAGCCGTCTTAAATAATACACTCCATCTGCACGTGTTAGACACACCACATAAACATCGCGTCTACATCAAAGTCTGCTGTGCTTATATTAAACGCTACGAAGGTCGAGACAGAGCAATGTTTTGAAATCGGATTGCAGGGTTAGAGCCGGGTCAGATTGCTTTTAAGGGTTTGGAGATGAAGTCTCAGTACCTCGAGGGGTTCTGATGGATAAATGTTGATGAAAGCGTGTTCCGGAACGGTGTCCATTCAGAGGACACGTTCAGATTAAGGGAGAGTAGAAACAGGTTACAGGGTCTCAGTACTCGCTGGTGTAGTGGTCAGCACATTAAAACCTGGCACCCATCTCAACCGCCTTTGGGTGAGGGCAGCAATGTACACCCTGGACAGCTCGCCAGGCCATCGTATGGCCTGCACACACACACACACACACACACACACACACACACACACACACACACACACACACACACTCAACCATGCATATTTACACTCACACCTAGGGGTGATTTGAAACAGCCAATCAGCATACGGTGCATTTTTTTTTTTTTTTTTTTTTTTTGGACGGTTACAGGACACCAGAGTACTGGAATGGAGTTTATATGCTTTGCGCCGTGCTTCATGGGTTTCCTCCAGGTACTCCGGTTTACCCCAGCAGTCCGCAAACATGCACATCGCTAATATGCTAATCGGCCGTTTTGGATCGGCCCTAGCCGACAGTGTGAGTGTTATGTGTGTGTTAGCCCCTTGATATCCTGACGTGCTGTCCTGGGTGTGCCCCACCTTCTCCCAGCTCCAGCTGAAATGGACTCCAGCCTCTCTGTGAGCCTAAGAGGATTAAACAGTTCAGCTCACGAGTAAGTGAGAGAGCGAGAGAACTTTTCCAACCAAAATTATTCCTTTTCAATAAAACAGGGCTATGGATAAATATTCATTGTTCATTTTCTGTAACCGCTTAATCCTAATTAGGGTAACGGGGAGGCTGGCGCCCATCCCAGCCGACTCCAGGCGAGGGCAGAGTACTCCCTGGACGGCTCGCCAGGCTGCTGCAGGTCAAAAACACACCGACGGCTGTGCAGCTCCTCTTGTCGAAAGTCAGCAATGGTTCTTTTACGTGAACCTCACACCATAGACAGTGAGAGACATGGCCGGCCTGTGATAACCCAGTTAGCGGCACCCATCCCTAGGATCAGCGATCCAGTACCTTTACCACCAGGCCACCACTGCCCCGGATAAATAATTCCTCGTTGTATTCCTTGAGCAAAGTTTTAATACTGTAGGCCTAAAATAGGACAAAAAAAGTCCTTTGGGCTTCTACACCCGAGCCTAGTGGCTCATCAGGGCGGTGCTTATCCCCGGTTTCTGTAGCATGAAGCGACCAGGAGTTCAACTCTTCCTGGATGGGACGCTAGTCCATCGCAGGTTTCCTTCCCAGTATATTTTACTGGTACCCATTTGGGTGGACAGAGCCACACCTGTGGTGAAGACCTTGCTCAGGGGTCTTAGCACATTGGAGGTCTAACTGGGATTCGAACACACAACCTCCCGATCATGAGCCCCGCACTCATAACCGATACGCCACCGGCCCCACTTATAAAGATTAGGACCAGATGGCTATAAATTCAGCATTGTACTGAAACAAGTGGAGCTGAACGTCGATCAGTGGAGCTGATTAAAGATCCAGTACTTCATTGGTAAGGTAAAGGATCTCGACTCAAAGCTCTGACCGCACCGCCTTCCATAAAACTGCTCTCTTTAATGTTTGATACTAAAACTGCACTGCGGAGTTGTGTCCAGGAAACGCCTCGCCTACACTCCATCCTCGCGTGGCAGTAATAGTCTCTTTTCCCCAAAGGTTCGTACTTGTGCCATGTTAGAACAGAGGCCGGTAAAGCTGTCGCCGGTTCCCGTAAAAACAGCAATTACCATCCATAGAAGGTCTCATTATCGCGGGATTCGATTAATACAGCTTGTATTGTTATGAAAGGAAGACGCAGGGTCGTAGTTGTGAACGGAAATAAAAAACCTGGCTGAAATGTGCAGGTTTCTGATTAAAAAAAAAAAAAAAAAAAACACACACACACACACAAATTCCACACGCAACAAACCAATAACGGTTTTGTACCAATTACCCAGCACCATGCACCATATGAGCTGATTTGTTTGGCGATGGCCCTCCTGAGACTACTGCCCAACAAACAAGCGGCTATATTGTTATATGAGGAGGAAGGGAGAAGAAAAAGAGAGGAAAGAGAATGATTTGGTCAGTGATGCCAAGTTTTGAAAAAAAAACAAAAAACAAAAGGGGGGTAAAGTGATTGAGGAGGTGGTGGAGATGGACAGGGAGGAGTCCCCTGAGGCCTGGGGCTGAATAATGAATCGTACCAGTCTGAGCTGAGCTGCTGTGATGCTGTAGTATGGGAGATGATGCAGGTCTGATGTTACCCAGGAAACAGCATGAAGATCAACGCGTGATGGGGCGTATGCATGCTGGCCGTTCGGTGCTCCGTCCGTGTCTTGCGCTGGATCTCCGCTGATGAAGAAACAACCGAGATATCGAAATAAATAAAGTGTACATTCTGACGGCAGGGTGGCGCAGAGGATAGCGCAGCAAGAAGGCCTGGGTTCGATGCCCTGGGCGTTTTTGTGTGCAAACTCTCCAGGGTGTAGCCCGTCTTCACCTGGAGTCGGCTGAGATGGGCGCCCGCCTCCCTGTGATCCGAATCGGGATTGAGGAGCCTATAACATGAATAAATGAATGGATATATCCTTGTAGGATCGGGGGAGGGCTGCCAACACTGGGTGAAGGCAGGGTACACACCCTGAACAACTTGTTGGACCATTGTAGGGTCAACATACACATAACAGTAAACACGCACACACACACACACACACATAGTGGTTATTAAAAGGGTTTGCTGTATTTATTTAAATATATAATTATAATTTATGCTAATTTCCTGTCTTGCGCACATCGGGGTTGGCCGTCTTCCTACCTTCCTGAGTGAGAGCGATTAGCCGACACTAATCCCAGATCGCATGTAGTGAAAGTCGTTATGTTGTGTAATTGGTTGTGATATGCCAACTGCACATGTGACTTCCGTGTTTGATGTGATTATGTACTGACTATTCGACTGTGTGTGGGGCCGGTGGCGTAGTGGTTAGGGTGCTGAGCTCATGATCAGGAGGTTGTGTGTTTCAATCTCAGTTTGACCCCCACTGTGCTAAGACCCCTGGGCAAGGTCTCAACCACAAGTGTGCCTCTGTCCATCCAGCAGTATAGATGGGAACCAGTAAAAATATACTGGGAAGGTAACCTGAGATGGACTAGCGCCCCCATCCAGGAGAAGTTGAACTCCTGGTCACTTCACGCTACAGAAACCAGGGATAAGCACCGCCCTGATCAGTCACTAGACTCTGGTGTACAAAGTCCACAACAGGACTTTTTTTTTTTATTTTTAATTTTTTTATTCGACTGTGTAATGTCGGTTTTGATGAAGGTCTGTATATAATTCGAGAACATCGTATAATTTGTACATAAAACAGGTAGGTGGCACAGTGACACATGTCTGCCCTACAGTACGAAGGTCCTGGGTTTGATTCCCGGGCTTGAGCATTTCTGTGCTATGTTGTCCCGTTCTTGTGTGGGCTCCCTCTGGGTACTGCGGTTTCCTCCCACAGTCCAA
Source organism: Plotosus lineatus (assembly GCA_024760905.1). NCBI lineage: Eukaryota > Metazoa > Chordata > Actinopteri > Siluriformes > Plotosidae > Plotosus > Plotosus lineatus. The sequence continues at coordinate 8,380,887 of CM045733.1, forward strand.
AACCCTGGACAATAGGACAACTGGCTGTTTCAAATCGTCTCTAGGTGTCAGTGTGAATGTGAATGATTGTGTACGTGTGTGTCGGCCCTGCAATGGCCTAGCAAGCTGGTTAAAGTGTACCCTGCCCTCGATGAGAGTGGACTGAGACCCTAATTAGGATTAAGCAGCTTAGCCATGTGACATGCACTACTAGCCATCCGCCTCTTTTTGAGCTGCGGCGCCAAGGTGGTCTAACACACTGTCCACTCATACACGTGAGCTCGCAGACACCCATGGTCAGCTGGCGATTGCTGTGAGTGACAGGGAAGTAGACGTATGCAATCCTGCCTCCCACGAGAGCTCGACCAATCAGCTCCCAGCCACGGATGGCTGTGCGTTTTAAACCGGATTCAAAGTTGCGATCTCTTTGGTAATAGTCACGCACCTTGTCGATGCACTGCTCGAGAGCCCCAGTTACGCAGTTACGCAGTTCTGGGTTGGTGGATGTCACTCAATTGAACAGTTAGCGATAATAATCGCGACTTTTTGCAAATAGCTGGTAATGATTGAGTGTGTCGTTGAAAGATTGTAGGCGCGACGTGGATGGTTTTACGAGGGAACCTTGACAATAATTGTAGACATGAAATCGTGTTGCATTGGAGAACCTCTGACATCATGTAGTTGCATCATGCAATATGCTGTTTGTGTTTTTGTGACGGAGTGACAGACAGTGAGGTTGCCTGAGTCCGATGACAGTGTCCAGCTCTATAGCAGGAATCCAGTTTGCTTCTGGACCCGGTGAACAGTAACTAGGTGATGACACCTGTCACTGCCTGTTGTCTCTCTTCTCGTCTCTCTCTTTTCTTCCTCCCTCTATCACTTCTGGCTGCGATGACGGTTAAGCCGCCTGCACGCATCTGTGTGCCAAGCACGGGCAGCATCTGCTGTCTGCTCTCAGCCTCGTTCCCCTGGCAGCCCTGGACTCGCTGCTCCGTCGGAGCCATTTTTGGGTCGTGAGCAATAAACATGCATCCAGAGTGGCTGGTAATTACTGAATCCCTCCGGCTGTTGGCAAGGCATCACTGAAATGACAAAAAAAAAAAAAAAAAAAAAAAAAAAAAAAAACGGACATATTGACAGTTTTAAAAGGTGTCCGTTTGAATTGCAGAGAGGTTTTATCTGGAATGTACAATGCAAGGGAGGCTGGTGGAAATGAAATGTCGCGGGGAAAAAAAACAAACAACACTTATGCTAAATGATGATGAATATCAAAATCCACTGTAATCGCTACGGTTAGTGTAAATGGCTCCTGTGTACCGCAACACCACTACAGTGGTGCTGTGGCGATTAAAGGGGCGGGATCATGGTGCTATTGAACATGAGAATATTTTTAAAACATTCCAACAGCACAGCCCTGAAAATAAATTGTTTATCTTCTTTTCAGTGGTGTTTGCAAACTTATTTCTCCGCAAGATTAAAAGGCATTCACTAAACGAGAACGTTTTCTGCGCCGGTGTACACGCTTGATATGTTTTCCTCGCCATTTTCGTAAGTTTTTTCGGTAGGCCATGTGTGCACGTGAGCATGTTTTTGATTTTGGTATATACTGATCGCTTGCTACTTCATGCTTCTGTT
>CM045733.1:8390000-8400000 GCA_024760905.1 Plotosus lineatus
CCCTTGTGTCCACTTTAATGTTCAGCCGGGCTCTTTGTCTGTGCTGTTAGAGAACTCGGCCTCGAATGCGATCCTATTGTGTTCCTGAGCACTACAACCGGAGTACTGACCCTGAAAGAGCCCTCTTCACTTCTATCAACACAATTAGAAGCTCTTGGAACTGGAGTACAATCTCACCCTGAACACACACACACACACACACACACACACACACACACACACACACACACGCACGCACGCACATTAAAAGTTGTATTAAAGTCTCTTTTCCCACTCTGACCCAACCATAAAACAACACCGTTACTCCAGGACGGCTCTGTGAGAATAGTGGAATGCGTGGAGTGATGCGTGTTGAGAATGTAACGGGTTATAAACGCAACGCGTTGGAGCTGTTCTTCATCCTTCAGGATTTATTACCTAATTAACGATTTATTAATCCGTTAAAAAAACATATCTGCGCAACAAGGGCCAAAGTTTATTTTGTGACACTGAGTCTGTTGAAAAGCTCTTAAATAATGTGAGGGCGGCTCGCCATTAAAATTGCGTGTAGTACAATCAATAAGCTGAAGAGACTGGAGCGGGTGTCCGCGTCTCGGTGCATCACGTCAAACATGAAACCAGGACATGATGTTTAAGCTTTATTCGTAGTGGTGGCCCGGTGGTAAAGGTGCTGGATCACTGATCCTAAGGCCGGGGGTTCAAGCCCCACTGTCAACAGGTTGTCACTGCTGTCCCTCCAGTGCCGCTAACTGGGTTATCAAAGGCGGGCCGTGTCTCTCGCTGCTGTCTATGGTGAGAGGTTCATGTCAAAGAACCATTGCTGACTTTCGTAAAGAGGAGCTGCAAAGTCGTCAGCGTGTTTCTGCCCTACGATGGCCTGGCGAGCTCTTCAGTGTGTACTCTGCCCTCACCCAGAGTCGGCTGACATGAGCGCCAACCTCCCCGCGACCCTGATTAGAATTAAGCGGTTCAGAAAATGAATGAATGAATTAGGTCTGCTTGTTGAAGCATTTTAAATGATGATGTCTACACAGGAAATGAGGATGGTATGACCTGGGTTGTGGTGTTGTGGTTAGGGTGTTGGGCTCATGATCGGGAGGTCGTGTGTTCAAATCCCAGTTAGACCCCACTGTGCTAAGACCCCTGGGTATCGTTTTAACCACAAGTGTGCCTCTGTTCACCCAGCAGTATAAATGGGCACCAGTACAAATATACTGGGAAGGCAACCTGCGACGGACTAGCGCCCCATCCAGGAGGAGTTGAACTCCTAGTCGCGTCACGCTACGGAATCCGGGGATAAGCACCAACCTGATGAGCCGCTATGGCTCGGGCGTAAAAAGCCCAACGGATTTTATACTTTTTTTTTTTTTTTTTTATGACCTGGGCTGAAAAGGCAGCGGTGGCTTGGTGGTTAATGTGAATAGTTACTAATCCAAAAGGTCAGTGGTTCAATCCCCACTATCACTACTGCTGGGGCCCCTGAGCAAGGCCCTTAACCCTAAATTGTATAAAAAAAGAAATGATAATTGTAAGTTGCTCTGGATAAGCGTGATTGCCAAATGATGTAAATGCAAGGAATATGTGAACCAATCAGAAGTGCTTGGCTTTTTTGGGTTTGCATCTATAGGAGCAGTCTCAGAAATGCTTGAGGCAGGAATAAGCATACGTCCGGTGGGAAACCATTTTTAAATACCAAGGAATGTTTGGATTAGCTGAACATGGGTAATAAAATAATCGGTAATGGCAGTTGTTCCCCAACACAAACAAGGACGGGGATCGAGATCTGGAAAGGGATGCAGGGTACCAAGGGTTTTGTTTTCAGTCACTTTATTGAGTCATTGTTGGTATGTATGTGTGTTGCATTCTTCTCGGACTGAGTAAACATCTGTGACATGCAAACTGTTCCTCTTCATCGGGAATTAGACCGTTTTGGCTCCTGAGTGACGCATCGACAAGGTGCGTGACTATTAACCCAGAGATTACAAGTTTGAATCCGGTTTCGTCCCACAGCCATCCATGACCGGGAGCTGATTGGCTGAGCTCTTACGGGAGGGAGGGACGGCATACGCTCACTTCCCTGTCACTCACAGCAATTGCCAGCCAATCACGGGCATCTGTGAACTCATTCATACAAGGGGGCGGATAGTGCTTTTCCTGAGAGTGTGTTAGACCGCCCAGAATTCTGCATGGCCACCACAGGTCAAAGAGATGCGGAGTGGCTAGCATTGCATGTCCCGGATGGGGCGGGTGCATACTTTCGCCCTTTTCTGATTGGTGATGGTTGTGACAGAGGAAAGGCAAAATGATGGGTGGGAATTGGATGCGAGTAAGTTAGGGTGGGAAATTCCCAAAAAAAAAAAAAAAAAAAAGTTGTTGACAATTCTCCAACAATAAGCGCTAAATTTTTAGCATAAATTAAGCAGTGAAATAAAATAAAATATGGTTAGCTAGGATCCATGCTAATGTCACAATGTACTTCATATTTAATTATATTTTCCAAAGTAACTACCATAGTAATAAACATTGGAGTATCATTGAAAATGCTAAAGTCAAACGAGCTCGTATTCCGTCACATGACCTTTCGGACATTGTACAGTTCAACTTATCCATTAAGCTAAACAACGGCTGCCGATCTCTGATGCTAATGCTACATCAGAAGTTGCGCAACACACTCAGAAACAAAAAAAAAGCACTATCCATTCATCTTCAGTACACCCTGAACAGTTCACCAGACTATTAAAGGGCCAACATACACAACCAAACATTCACACTCACGCCGAGGGGCAATTGGGAACAGTCCGTTAGTCCAATCTGCACGTCTTTTTGACTGTCGGAAGAAACCAGAATATCCGGAGAAACCCCACACGAGCGCCGGAAGACCATGCAAACGCTACACAGAAACACCTGAGCACCATAGTCCAAATTTCATTGGTTACCTGAGGGACTTAAAATGTGAATTTTTAAAGTATAAGGTTTCAAATGCAAGTTTTTCTTAAAATATCTTGCTGCGAACGAAGCTTTATTTATGTGTTTTTACTTTACATATCCATTTTAAATGTATTATCAGGAGGAAACAAATGGCACCCCACTCTAGAAGCAACCAGGTGGAGAGGACTAAATATTGCTCTGTATGGAATAATAATGAGAAGAAAACATAAGAACACGGCCCCCAGGAATATAGCGCCATAACTTAATTACCAGCGTACTTCCACTATTTTCTCTCCATTTGAAAATTATGCTAATATCGCTGCCGTACGTGCATTAATGACAAATAATGTGCTCAGTCTGCTAATGAACATAATTAGTTGAATTGTGTTAAACTCAGTGATGCTCAATGCCATGTTCACCCCCTGGAGCTATGCCTCACTGTGTCCTTGCTGTTTAGAGTAAAATATTTAACGGCAAGAAACTGTCTTTTATGTTTGAGGAGTCTTAATTGGTGTAAATTAAGAATAGTCAAAAAATTATGAGTACAATTTAGCATTAAAAAAGTTCAGGGTGGGGAGTGTAAATTTTTAACACAGTAGAAAATCTGCATTTTTTTTTTTTTTTTTTTTTTTTTTTTTTTAGCAAACATTGTACGTTTAGCAGTTTTATACAGTAATAGGTCATAGAAGTGAAGTTTTCAGTTGAGCAGCGAGTACGCTAAAGCTAGTGAAGTGCGCTAAAATTAGCGCTTAAATGTTGGCTGGACGTTTGTGATCGTTATATAGAAATTAGATAATAGTATAAAAAACTGTATATATTTACAAGCCAGGTAGCTAAAAGTAGCAGAAATATCCTGCTTTTAAATTCGCAAATAACTAAATTCTTCACACATGATTATTTGTTAATTTTTGTGAACATGCATCGATTGAGGTTTATATTTCTGTTTCAGAAACATGGGGTTGAACTGATATTAAGATTATTGAGATAGTAATAACTTTCACTTTAGGCTATATATATATATATATATATATATATATATACAGTAGGCCCCTGTTTTTTTTTGTGATGGTTCGGTTCCGGCCCTTCCCGCAGATCAAGAAATACCGCTAGTTATTGACGCGGTTTTAAAACCCTATGTATGATATTACATGCGCTAAAATCTGCTTGTTCAACCCATTCAATAGCCAGTCGTACTCATTAATACAGTAATAATGCAGTAAAATGTAGTAATGATTTCATAAAAACTTTTTTAAATCAGAAGCTAGAGAAGATACAGGGCGTTTGAGTGACATCATCGCGCTTAAATAATCACTAAAACAAACGAAAAAATTTTACTTTGTAATTCAAGCGATCACATTGATAACTTGTGCGTGAAGGAGAAAAAAAGAGGTGTACACATCATCTTCAACCAATCAGCAGGAGGGAGAAACAAAAGCTCTCAGCCATTGGATAAATTTGAATCACATGCTGGTTACTTCCAGGTTTGTCACCAATCTGCAAGTATGCGTGGGCATGATTGCTGAACCATGAATGTGTATATATATATATATATATATATATATATATATATATATATATATATATATACTAGTATACATATACATATACATATATATGTACAGTAAAACCTCCGCTGACGAACGCTTAAGCTCACGAACTTTTCGCCTCAAGAACATTAAATTCGCGAGCATATAGTCTCTGCTGACGAACTAGTTTTCGGCGGACGAATCAAACCACGCGGTCGAACAGCGCCACGGTGGCGGCCACGAGAAGCTGACGCACGCTCATGGCGTCCCAGTTCGTCACCCCCTTTCTTTGAATGCGGAAGTGGTTTGTGTTTGATAGACATTTTGGACCATATTGAGTGTACTTTTGCTATTATGGGACCGAAAAAGACCCCACCACAGGCGAAGATCATTGAAAAACACGAACGAGGTGTGCGTTTGTGTGACTCAGCGTCCCAGTACCAGTACGCTAAGTCTACCACCATCCTTAAGAACAAGGAAGCTATTAAGGGTGCGTGTGTGGCTCAGGGTGTTTCCAAACAGTAGGCGTTTCCAAACACTCCTTCCAAACAGTAAGTCCCTCCCACTCCCCACTATTATATATATTGAGAGGTCGCTGGAGAAGGAGGGGAGGCTGTGAGAGCTGCTGGGGAATCAGGATTATCCAATGGGGTCGTAGGGTTAGCAAGCAACAATCTACACCATGACGTGGCTCGAGACAAAATGGACGATGCTGATGACCGCGTAGCACCGCGTAACACTGCATAGCTGTGTATTTATACGGACTCCGCGTCAAAGACTAGTACGCATCGTAGGAGCTTACGTTAGCGCACTGGGATGATGGTGACAACCCCCTTGACAGCGGGGCTTGACCCCCCCATCTTTTAGATCAGTGATCCAGCACCTTTATCACTGAGTGGCGCGCATACAGTTTCCTCAGGGATCAATAAAGTATTCTGATTCTGATTGATTGAATAGCTCTACATTCATCATCTTTATTTACTTATTTATTTTTAAATGATAGTGCACTATGCAACCGCTAATAGCAATAGCTTAGCATGACCAGAGTACTGAACAGGTGGCAGAAGAGTGTGGGGGCGTGTCTTATTTGCATATCATGCATATTAATAGTACTGTGCATACTTTATGAGGGTAAAGGTGCTGTTTGGTAGCTTCCTGGGCAGTAAATAAAGCGTATTTAATGGTTTTCTCACCTGTGGAGATTATGTTCATGGCTTAAATGACACATTCAGGAATATTTTGTACAGACATGCTAATTATCTGATCTTCTGTGACTTTTATACAGTTCAGTAGTTTCATGCATATTCTACATTTTGTAGCGTTACCACCTGGACGTCAAGTAGACTTTATCAGGATTTTAGGTCACGACACTCGATTAACTAAAAAAAAAGCCCATGATGCTGAAATGCAAGGGAATAACATCGCATGGAAACGTATTCCCTCGTTTGGAAGTAAATGAGCGGTAGAGCTACTGGTTGCTTTCAGAATTGAACAAAGTTTTTTGTGTGATACTGATCAGGGTGAAAATGAAAGTCGAAGATAAAATGAATAAACGTGCTGATGGAAGAATATAAAACATATAAAATAACCCATGGTGAAGCATGGTGGTGGTAGCCTCAGGTTGAGAGTGTTCCTCGGGCTGATTGATATCCTGGGTGGTATGGTGGTGTACTGATTAGTCCAGTTGCCTCCTAGAAAGAAGGTTATAGGTTTGAATCTGGGGCTCGGGTGTTTCCGTGTGGAGTTTGAATGTTCTCCTTGTTCCTGGTGTGGGTTTTCTCCGCGTACTCTGGTTAATTCCTACAGTCCAAAGATATGCACATTAAGCTACATTACCCCTAGTTATAAGTGTATGTGGGTGCGTGTGGGTGATGGGGGGTGGAGGGGGGGTTGTGCACTCTGCACTGGTTTGGTGAGCTGTTTAGAGGGTACCCTATCTTCATCCACTGTTGGCTGAGATAGGCTTCAACCTCTCTGTGACTGCAGTAGTAAGATTAACTGGTTTGACAAAAAATAAAGAAATTATTTACACAGCTGGTCAACGGTGGCACTGTGGCGTTGTGGTTCGCACGTCCACCTCACAAGAAGGTCCTGGGTTTGAGTCCCAGTTTGGGTGTTTCTGTGTGGAGTTTGTATATTCTCCCCGTATTTATGTGGGTTTCCTCCGGGTTCTCCAGTTTCCTCCCACAGTCCAAAACCATGCACAGTAGATTAATTGGCTGTTCCAAATCTCCCCTAAGTGTGAATGGTTGCGTTGGTGTTGGCCCTGCAACGGCCTGCCGAGCTGCCCAGGGTGTACCCCGCCCTCGCCGGAATCGGCTGAGATGGGCGCCAGCCTCCCTGCGTCCCTAATTAGGATTAAGCGGTTCAGAAAAAGAATGAAGGATGAACAGCTGGGTAACTGAGGGTGAAGGGGTTGTGGTGGTATTGGGGATTGAACCCACACCCTTCAGATTAGTAGGCCATCGCTTTAACCCGTGAGCCACCACTGAGTATTTAGTTCTCTCTTTATTACATTTCACTGTAAGTATGGAATATTATAAAGAATAAAAATGTTTCCTTCAAACACGCCGGCGTCTGAGAACGAGGTTCCGCCACGTTTTCATGTTTCCATGGTTTCCTCTTCAGTTCTACTCGACTTGGTTTCTTTCCGTGTGTGCAGCAGAGGGCCAGGTAACATCGAGCGTCTCCGGCTCAGTAGAGAGGAACAGGGGCTCAGCCGGCGATCGGTGTTTCTCTGAATTATTCCGACACCAATGCTTTCCTCCGGTTATGGATATCTAAAGATGGAATAAAACCCGTCTGACCTTTTGCGTTCTTCTTTCGTGAATCACGAGCGACAGCATTAAGCGCTTCGGGGAATTTTGGTAATGTGTGCTGTCTGTGCTTACAATAAAAAACAAAGTTATTTCTCGCCTCCTTTTTTCCCTTCGTGCAGAACGTCGAACTGAAAAGATGAAAAGCACTTAATCTGTCAGGCGACGTCAAGAGACCGGATGAGTTGTGATGTGTCAGAGGGGGTTCGACTGGGCATGTGCATTTAGACGTGTATTCAGGGGAAAGGGGGTCGGCTTTTCTACACTCTCTCCCTCTCTCTTTTCCTCTGTCACTCTTTCTTTCATCACCTCAGCTTCCAGGGTGCCTGCCTTCCACCTGAGGAACACACACACACACACACACACACACACACACACAAGCACACAAGCACTCAAACACACACACACACACACACTCAAACACACACAAACAAAAAACACATACACAAGCACTCAAACACACACACATACACACACACTAAAAACACACACACACACACGTGTATACACACACACACACACACACACACAAACAAAAACACATACACAAGCACTCAAACACACACACATACACACACACTAAAAAAACACACACGTGTATACACACACACACACACACACACACACACACATACACACACACACACTAAAAACACACACACACACACACACACTCAAACACGCACAAACAAAAAAAAACCACATACACTAAAACACACACACACACACACACACACACACACACAGCACACAAACCCCTTCCTTTGGTTTAATGAACACAACAGAAGTATTCTGCCCCTGAGCTCTCTCTCTCTCTCTCTCTCTCTCTCTCTCTCTCCCTCTCTCTCTCTCTCTCTCTCTCTCTCTCTCTCTCTCTCTCTCTCTCTCTCTCTCTCTCTCTCTGTGTATATATATATATATATATATATATATATATATATATATATATATATATATATATATTTAATTTTGTGTCTCTCTGTCTCTTTCTCTTTCTCTTTCTCTCTCTCTCTCTCTCTCTCACACTCTCTTTTTCTTACTCTGTGCATGTCTCTCTCTCCAGTCTGGTTCTCTCTCTTACTCTCTGTATGTATATCTTTCTATCCATCTCTCTGTCTTTGTCTCTATCCCTCTGTATATTTGCCTCCCTGTCTATTTCTCTCTCTCTCACTTTCTCTATCTGTCTCCCTGTTTATCTCTGTCTTACTCTCATACTCTCTCTCCCTCTCTCTCTCTCTCTCTCTCTCTCATACTCTCTCTCTAGCTCTCGCTCTCTCTCTCTCTCTAGTTCTCTCCCTGTCTGTCTCTGTCTATTTTTCTTCGACTCTCTCTGTCTCTGTCTTACTCTCTTTCTGTGTGTCTGTCTGTCTCTCCTCTTTCTGTCTCTCCCTGTTTCTCTCTTTCTGCCCCCCACACACACACACACACACGAACACCCCCCACCCTCAGCGTGCCCTCCACTCATCCAGCGCACTTCCTGCCCATTTCCACGCAGCACCTCCCCATGCTCTGCTTGATGCGGAACGAATGCAAATTCAGGTATATGAGCTGCACCCAGCAATAAATAAATAAATAAATCCTGCCTGGTATCCCAGCATGCCGCAGTGCACCGAGCTGCTAAACTACCTGCATGATCTGCCAGTCCACGGGAGCTCTAGCAAAGCAGAAGAGGAGCCTGAGCTGAACATGTGATTATCTCCTGAGGGGTATTTTTTTTTTTATTTATTTATTTTTTTTTTGGATCTCATTTCCAAATTGTTTTAACATCACTGATGCCGGTGGTTTTACTGCAAGCGTATGCAAATTTTGCCATAATTGGTCCCGCAACATTTACAGTTTCAGTTAAATGTCAGAATAAACTTATCCAAACCGAAACGCTCAAGTTTGCCCCCGTCGTGCTTGACCTCACTGACCCCGCTGTGCCATCCTATGCCGTTGTATCTGAAGAAGCTGCGGGCTGCGCGGTTCACGGTATATGTACCATCTGCTCCATTCGAACGCGACTGATGCTCCTTCTGCTGACTCACAGTCTGCTCATGGCGGCGAACACTCGCTGGGGACAAATGCTTTATTATAACCTGCTGATTGAAGCCACTGGGGATTGATGAAGATAGTACGACCAAAAAAAAAAAAAAAAAAAAGTCCCCACCTCCAAAACTTCTCGTGCCATTAATAAAAAAATAAATAAAAACAATGACACAGATTTGAAACTGGAGACTCCTTACACCAGAGCTCAGTAAAGTGCCATTCATTCATTTATTCACTAAATCAAATCCTACTAGGGTCACAGAGAGGCCACAGACTATCTCAGTCGACTCTAGGTGAACGTGGCATGCACCCTGTCCATCACAGGGCCAGCGCGCGCACACACACACACACACACACACACACACACACACACACACACACACACACACATTCACTGTCATTCACAAATTACTCTAATGTGGGCAGTACAGTGGTGTAGTGGTTAGCACGTCTGTCCCCAGCAAGAAGGGCTTGGGTTCGAGTCCCAGGCAAACTTTACATGTTCTCCGTGTACTTGCGTTGATTTTCTCTGGGTAGTCTGGTCTCCTGCTACAGTCCAAAGCCCTGCATAACATTCTAACTAGCTGTTCAAATTGCCTCAGATGTGAGTGTGTGTGTGTGTGTGTGTGTGTGTGTGTGAGTGTGTTGGTGCTGGCCCTGGTAAGCTGTTCAGGGTGCCTTTCCCAGGTTTTGGCTGAGATC
>CM045733.1:8415000-8425000 GCA_024760905.1 Plotosus lineatus
TTCTACTCTTTATTTGCTCGCTCCTTCCTTCCTCCTTTCATCCTTATTTCTTCAACACCATCACCGTTTTCCTCCACTGAATTTCCCTTTCTCACGTTCCCTTTGTTCTTCTCCATCACCTCCTTCTTTCATCCCTCTCTCTCTCGCTCTCTCTCTCTCTCGCTCTCTCTCTTGCTCTCTCGCTCTCCACCCCCCCTCTCTCTCGCTGTCTCGCTCTCCATCCCTCTATCTCTCTCTCTCTCTCTCTCTCTCTCTCTCTCTCTCTCTCACACTCTTCATCTCTCCCCCTCGCTCTCGCTCTCCCCCTCTCTCTTTCTCTCCCCCTCCCCATCCTTCCTATTCCCTGAGTCATGTTTCCCTCCACCCTGAAGCTTTCTTGTGGAGTGTGCCACACACACACACACACACACACACACACACACACACACACACACACACACACTCTCTCTCTCTCTCTCTCTCTCTCTCCCCTTTGGCAAAGCTTCACAGGAAACCTGCGCCGAGCTCCAGCGTTCAGCCACACTTCCCTTCGCATCACTGATTATGTAACCAATACTTACCTGATCTTCTCGCCCACTCGTGGAGATCGTTACAATTTTAGTATGTGTGCCGCCGTAGTGAACACGCCCGCTCTGCCCCCCTCTCTCTCTCTCTGATAGGACACTCCTACTTTATCTCCTCAATTAATTATGCTTTAAATCTGTATTTTTTTTTCATTCTTTTGATTTCTCTCTCTCTCTCTCTCTCTCTCTCTCTCTCTCTCTCTCTCTCTCGTGTGCTCGTTATCTGTGGCATCCCGCTTGTGTTTGGGTTTTTAAAGGTAATTTTAATAAATTGTGTAAATCATGATTGAATCCTCTCCCCACCTGTTCCCTTTGTTCGAGCTCCTCGGAAACAGACTGACTCGTGGCTTATCAGCGCCTGCACACTCTGTAATTACATCCTGATTGATCGTATCGCGTGTAAAGGTGTGGCTCTACCTCCGCGCTTGTTTTCGCCTGCTTCTTGTGTGCACTTTTAAATCCAGAGAAAGATTCTCAAAGCCGTGCTTGATAACGGCAGCGTAGTTTTGTAGTAAAAGTTAAGAAGATTATTGTTGAATCAGATTCAGAACTGAAGATGAAGAGAAATCTTTGCTGCTGATTACAAGGTCGAGGTTGTTTGCATAACAAAAGATATTTAAATATGCAGAAAGTACTGTATTTAATTTACGAGTCCGTATTATTAGCCCCGCCTAAAATTTGTCACGTGATGCTATTTTCAGACTGTCATCAACTATGAGGCAGGCGTGGTGTAGTGGTGGCGTACTGGTTAAATTGATAGGTTACTGAGCCAAAGGTCAGCGGTCCAATCCCTACTGTTGGGCCCTTAAGTAAGGCCCCTAACCCTCAATTGTTTGGTTGTATTAAAACAATGATAATTGTAAGTCACTCTGTGTGAGTGTCTGCCAAATGATGTAAATGTAAACAATGGTGATGATTTTTTATTTTTTTTTGATATACAGGGATCCCTCACTTTCCGTGGTTAATGGAGACCGTGACACCCAACACCCCCCCCACAACCACTGATTTCCGCGAAGTAGGATCGACCCCGCTGAGTGACATGTATATGTGTATGTCTGTCTTCCTTTCGGCTTTTTCCCTTTTACTCGGGAGTCGCCACAGCGAATCATGTGATTCTCACGTTTGATTTGGCAGAGGTTTTTACGTCAGATGCCCTTCCTGTCACAATCCTTTTTAGCAAGGGACAGAAACACGCTGACGACTTTGCAGCTCCTCTTTACCAAAGTCAGCAATGGTTCTTTTACATCAACCTCTCACCATAGACAGTGAGAGACATGGCCCGCCTTTGATAACCCAGTTAGCTGCACTGGGGGGGGGCAGTGACAATCCTGTGGCGAGTGGGACTCGAACCCCCAACCTTTGGATCAGCGATCCAGCGCCCTATACCACTAGACCACCACTGCCCCTTGACATGTATATGTGTATATTATATCAATAAATACATATTCAATGCTATAAATGCTGATAATAACAATTAAACATTAAAAAATAATGCAAAGATGTAAATAAATATGAATACACACACACACACATACAGACGCGCATGCGGACGCACAGATGTCCACCTCACATGAAAATGTAAGTGGTTTGGTTGGGGGGTTTTGGGTTATTTTTTGTTTTTGTTTGTTTTTGGGGTTTTTTTTGTATAATTGACCTTATTTTGCAGCATTTTCCTTCACTTCTTCACGATTTTTCCTTAATTTCCTTATTTTTTGATGAATATTTATGAAAAACCCGTGATGCACTGAAGCCGCAGAAACTGAAGCCCGAAGTGGCGAGGGATCCCTGTCTTGTATTGATCCCATAAGGGGAATTATTTCCTCTGTACTTAACCCATTCAAAGTGAGCGCGCACACACACACACACACACACACACACACACACACACACACACACACACACTCGGTGCAGTGGGACGCCCTACACACACACACACTCGGCACAGTGGGACGCCACACACACACTCCGCGCAGTGGGACGCCCTACACACACACACACACACACACACACACACACACACACACACACACATTGGGGTGCCCGGAGAGCAGTTGGTGGTTAGGTGCCTTGCTCAAGGGCACTTCAGGCTTTGATGAGGACGCGAGGTAGGCCAACTGGCCCCTGGGAATTTACGGCATCATAAAGAAAAGAGTGATGAAGACAGTCAGACATAGAGTGAAAGGGTGAATTTGATGTTTACCTATAAAGCTGGGGGGCGGGTCCTACTTCACAGGTGTGCACGGCGTCTTTTCACATGCTTGTTTGTTTGTTATGAAGAAATATTGACGTTATTCGATATGAATAAATGATCGTAGCATCGTGACTCACTGAGTTGTTTACAGACCTGCTGAAATGCATTCATTGCTGCTATCTTCATGAACTTTCTTCAGATCTCAACTTTATTTATCTGCAGGTGCAACTGTGTGTGTTTTTATCCCTGATCATTATTATTATATTCAAAACTTTCTGCTGGAATAAACCATTAAATGCTATCACCTGTTCAGGTTGTGGGCCGGTGGTGTAGTGGTTGGGGTGCTGTGCTCATGATCGGGAGGTTGTGTGTTCGAATCCCAGTTAGACTCCCACTGTGCTAAGACCCCTGGGCAAGGTCTTAACCACAAGTGTGGCTCTGTTCACCCAGCAGTATAAATGGGTACCAGGAAAAATATACTGGGAAGGGAACCTGCGATGTACTAGCATCCCATCCAGGAGGAGTTGAACTTCTGGGCGCTTCACGCTATGGAAACTGAGGATAAGCACCGGCCTGATGAGGCTCGGGTGTAAAAATCCAACATTTTTTTTACCTGTTCAGGTTGTTGTTGGAAGTCCTTTGGAATTGCCTCCAGTTTCTACAGATAATTGATGGTACACATGGTTCTTGGTTCACATAATCAACATGATTCTCACTCAGTGCTTCTCAATTATTTTCTGTGGCGCCCCCCCCAGGGAGAACCCCCCCCCCCAACCACCACCATGCATATAGTTCAACTTACAATAAAGAAAAACTTCATGAACATTGTATTTTAATCTGTAATAGAAAAGATTTAAAGTGCACCTATGTGCCTGAATTAAAAAAAAAAAACCATTCTGATTTAAACTCATTCAACTTATTTATCTTAATATCTCCGTCTCTCTCCACCTTTCTCTTCGTTCCTGTCAGAAAATTTTCCGTTTTGTTTCTTGAAGGGTTGTTTACTGCACTTCATATCGTTTGCTCGTATTAAAAACAGCTACTGTACATCATAGCGCGTCAATGAGCGTGCCACTGCCAACTAGTGGAGTGGAGGTGCAATTACACTCAATTCTCATACACTATTCCAGAAAAGCATGTTCCCCAGGGTCGTGCTTCCCCCGGCATCATACCATGGGGGGGAGCGCCCTACAATTTGAGAAGCACTGTTCCAACCTAAAATATCAATCAAAGTCAAGTATGCTGGATCTCTGGAGGTTCTGTGTCTTGAGTGTTCCTCCTTCACATTATTTACAATGTTGGAGGAATAATAAAGGTGTAGAAGGATGTAGGCTTGAGGGTACCACCCTGCGCCATGAGCAGCGGGGAAGATTCCCCCCCCCGAAGCCTGGTGGCTGGGGAAATATGAACGAAATGCGGGATAGCATATTCGAAAAGTTCCACGGAGACCAAAAGTCCATCCCTTATTCTTCTTCTCATTTTTCTTCTTCTTCTTTTACTTCTTGCTCAGCATGCCGATGAGCATCGACACCAAAAAGCTCCCAATTTATCTCAGTCTCCACTACTTTTTTTTTTTTTTCATTTCGCCTTTGTCCTCTATCCTGATTTTCCCCACCCGCTTGTTCTTGTTCTCTCATTTTTTTTTTTTTTACTCCTTCACTGCCTTGTTTTCTTTCCCCTGCATCAGAGCTGGTGGCCTCTCACCGTTTTTCAATTATTGTGCGGTGTACAGGGAGTGGAGGGGTGCCAGGGCTCCTGTGGGACACTTTGCTGCCGCCTGGCTTGCTCTCTTTCTCTCTCTCTCTCTCTCTCTCTCTCTCTCTCTCTCTCTTTTTTGTGCCACAGTTTGGCCGGGGAAAGGAAGTCGCCTCCGCTATACGGCTGTTAATCAAGCAGGCAAGGCTGATAGAGTGCACTTGGCTGCTGGAGTGTGTAAGATTACAGAGAAAGGTGTGTGTTTAGATACGTTTACCTCCAAGACAATAGTGACTAGACTCTGTGTTTACACACTATATTCTCAATCATCTTCCCATCAGACTCCACAATGACCCATAATGAGCTGAGGTCTGGCCAGCTGCTGAATACCAGCCGCAACCAATCATGTCTGAGCCTCGGGCGCTGTGGCACTATGCAAAAAAAACAGTGCCCCTATTGCACGCACACTTTCTCTCCTCAGCATCCCCTCTCTCTCTCTCTCTCTCTCTCTCTCTCTCTCTCTCTCGCACACACACTACTATTCACTGTGCTTCAGTCACACTCATTTGACCAGCGGCTCTGACTTTTGCCTATCAATGACCCTTTTTCATCCTCACTCCCTGCTGGCACAAAGAGACCTCGTCTTCCAGACCCTTCACTTCGTTCTAAGCCTCAATTCACTCATGATTCGGTGCTCATAGGGTGCCAGTTAAGGTTGTTAACCGCCTTTAGGGTTGAGATTATCCATGCATTTTTCTTGCTGTTTTTTAGGCACGGTTCAAAGCAGCGAATTCCAGCGGAATCTTCGGAATTCGAGGCATCTTTTGTTGGCGTGATTCGGAACCTTGCCCTTGTTGACCTCGTCTGGTGAGCGGCGCGTCTTCAACGCCTGATGCGTCGGAGGGGCCTCTTGCAATCGGGACTTATTTAGCATCATTGGTAGCATCTGTCCTTGAAGGATGTGCGATGTGTCATCCGAGCTACCAGAGCAGATTTGTTCTCCCGGCTTTGTGGCGTTCCCTTTGAAAGGCTGTTTTGCCCGGAGGCGCATGGTCATGCGTGCGTCTTTGCTCGGGTATTCATGCATGTGCTCATTCACGGTGTGACGATGTTCTTTATTCAGTGCTTCACAGAATACACATGGCCGATTATTATCATCTCAAAGTACTTTATTTAGTGTTTCATGACATGCTTTCACAGGCCTCTTTCTGGACAGTTTTTCTCTCCCAGCTGCACTGATTTGCATCACAACGCTGGTCTGGATAATGATACGTTTATTCGGGAGGTGTGTGGGAGGTGTCTGGATGGTGTCTGGGTTTTTAAAGCAAATAGCCTAAATATTATTAATAGTGTTTTCAAACATGATATAATCATCCATAAAGAGCGAAATTTGGTTTAAAGTTTCAGAGGAGCTTGAGGAAGCCAGGTGGGAGGTGGCGACAGGACGAGACAACTCTCTTCACGGGCAGGACAACCTGAAAAACAAACTGAGCGACTTAGTGTCCAACAAGATTTCGAAAAGTCCATGTTTATGCCACAGTTATCCGCGACCGGGGATCCATGGGAGATAATCAGCCGAGCTCTCACACGAGGGCGGAATGGCGTATGCTCCCTTGTCACTCACAGGATCACCAGCCAATCCAGGGGCATCTGTGAGCTTGTTTGTACAAAAGGGGTGGATAGCATTTTGCCTCAAAGTTTGTGTGCCCACCTGTAAATACTCAGCAGTTCATAAAGAGGCGGGTGGCAACATTTCACATCATATAGCTGACATCCCTTCCTGGTTGGTGTTGGTCATATGAAATGGTGGGGTACCACTCAACTAGTGGGAATTGGATACGATTAAAATTATGGTGGTGGTGGGGTGGTGGTGCTGGGGGGGGGAGGGGGTTTTCATGTTGTAATCCAGTTTTTATCCTGTTCATACTGGGCCTGAAATACTCGAATCCTGTTGACTTGCATGTTGGATATTAGTTTGGACTTACATGGCATATTTTAGGCAATGCTTTGACTACTAAATTTGCTTAAAGATCATGGCACACCTCCTTTAATGGTTTCCATTCACGTCCCAGGAATATTAAATAAACATGAAATACAGCAGGGTGCATTGGTTAGCACGTCCGCCTCACAGCAAGAGCGCTCTAGGTTCCAGGCCCAGGCTCATGTGTTTCTGGGTAGAGTTTATATGTTCTCCCCATGCTTGCACGATGGGGTCCAATGCGGAGACAAATCCATGACCTCTTGATCATGAGCCCAGCATCCTATCCAGTACTCCACCGGCCCCACTATTCACAAAGGAATGAACACAGTCCGATTTCTCCGCTGATATGCATCTAGTTTTCTGCTCTGTTTAAAAATACCTTCATCACTGACATCTTGCGTGATGGGAGTTTCTCATCATTATTGAAGTTGGAAGCTTTTATATGAGTGTCTTTTATAATGAATTTTCCATGATACGAGCTTCGATCCCACGAAATTTTTTTTGATTTAGGGGCTCTGCTGGGGAAATGACTTTTCGGGGCTGATTAGCTTCGTATTTTTCTGCACTCCGAGAACGTCTTGTGCAGTGCTTCTCAATTATTTTCTGTGGTGCCCCCTATAGGAAGAAAACACAAACCATTTCATGCCCTCCCCCAGCGCCCTGCACATGACTATAAATAGTGTTTACTGCACTTGATATCGTTTGCTCGGTGCTTTTTCCCTACACCATAGGGAGCACAGTGAGAGCGCCACTGCCACCTAATGTAACGGATGCACAATTACACTTAATTCTAGTACAATATGGCAAAAAAGCCTGTTCTCCAGGGTCATACACCCCCCCAAGCATCACACCATGCCCCCCTTGACATCTTTGCCCCAGTCGATGATCGTAAGGGTTTGTTGACTTATTGTTTATTCTTGTTTTATTATATATTGTTAATTATTATTAATGTTAATGTACATGTATTGATATTATTATTATTATTATTATTATTATTATTATTATTATTATTATTATTATTATTAAATATTTATTGTTTTTACATGTTTATCTTTAATATATTAGGTCAAATATACGTGTTTGTGTCAGGTTATATGAGTTTGGGAGGGAGTTGGAACGGATTAATTGGTTTTCTATTATTTCTTATAATTCGGAACGAATTATATTCATAAGTCAAGGTGCCACTCTGTATATATATATATATATATATATATATATATATATATAAAATTGCCTGGGATTTCCATCTGATCTGTTTACCTTCAAGTTACTTGAGCTGCTCCCTTCACTGAAGTGGTTTGAGAATATTCTGTTTACTATAAATATGGTGTGCAATTCTATTCCTTCCATGATATAAACATATAAAGACGTTCCTTTGTAGCACTTACCATCAGTCTCAGCTTCGAGATTTGTTTTCCTAGAGGAGCCGTAAATCGCTTTATTCCTCAGGCTCTCGTGGCAACGTGCCCCCCCCCACTCCACCCCTCTCTCTCTCTCTGCCCACCCACCTCTGTGGGGGTTCCCTAATAAAGAATGTATCAGCTTTTGGGCACAAGACGCCACTGCATTATTAATTTTGCACGCCGCCTGTCTCGTCTGCCAGTGCCGCGCAGCCATGTGCCACTGGATAAAGCTGCTTATTAAATTGATAAGGTTTAATCCCAGGTCTGGTGCTGGTGAGTGCTGATGTAAAGGAGAAACGGAGTTTTATCGAAGTTTGGATCGTAAACAAGGAGTTAACCATGAAGTCTAAGTGCAAGGCTGGAAATGTTTCCCGAGGTAATGGGACCGAAATGTATGATACTATTGGCCAGATTTCACAATGCAGTGGTTTAAATAGACAGAGTAATCAAGAGATAAAGGGTGATAGGGGCAGAACCAAAACCAAACCAAAAACACATGTCACAATGAAAGTTCTAGTCGTGCGCGTCATGCTGGGAAATCTGCGGACTGGGGATTTGTGACAGTTAGCAAATATGGATGGGGCGATTTTTTTTTTTTTTTTTTTATATCATATGCCAGAAATCTAATTAACTGAATGTCGCCCCGATGAGCAATGCAGAGCAGTGGGTGTGTTGGAGTGTGTGGCGATTGTAATGTTTGAAGCCCATGAAGCCGGGATATTAACATTACTTTTAGGAGGATTCACATTCAAAATTGGCTTCGCTTCAAGATTCATGGTTGACACTGGGGAAGGAAATTCTAAATATGGCTTCTTCTGTATTAAAGAAATGACTCGTAAAAAATTACTATCATTTCCTCTACACTTTATCAATGCCAAGACCCATATTATCGATGATTTAACCCACCACACAACCAGTAGTTTATTACTGTGTTAGATTCATTCATTTATTCATTTCTGAAGCAGCTTATTCATAATTCGGGTAGCAGTGAGGCTGCGACCCATCTCAGCCATATCTGGGTGAGGGCGGGGTACATCCTGAAAATGCGAACTCCTTACAGAAATGGCCGAGCGACGGCCTCGAACCCAGGACTTTCTTGTTGTGAGGCAGACGTGTGCCACCCCCGCTACAATATATTTTAAGATCACCTAATGAAATGGTCCCAGTCAGATTTATTTATTTATTTATTTTATTTTATTTTTTACAGGAAGACTCTTAATCTACACATTTAGTAGAGCGGGACGTGTCAGTGTGGGTGAACAAGGTCAAATGGAGATTGGGGAAAAGTGCCTCCATATGCTTGTGTTTCAAACAGCAGTAACCCTTAGCTATCAGACTGAACATCTGTTACATAACGGGAACGTGGTCATTAATTATATTTAAAAAGCTGAATTCCTGTGGAGATCATGAGCGTCGTACTGCAGAACAACAAGCGAACGTCGCCTTGAGATGTGTACTACAGATATGCCTCATGGGTTCCATGGATAGTCGCTTTAAAGCCATTGCATTTTTTGAAGAGGTTCTACTTGGATCTTCTCTAACTGGGTCCTGCGTATCATTAAATGACAAGCGGTGTGATGTTCCGCCTCACAGCAAGAGGGTCCTGGGTGTGACTTCTGAGATTGTTGAGAAGGTTTCAGTGTCTTCTTCTTTTCCTTTCGGCTGTTCCCTTCAGTGGTCGCCACAGCGAATCATCTGCCTCCATCTCACCCTATCCGCTGCATCTTCTTCTCTTACACCAACTACATTCATGTCCTCCTTCACCACATCCATGAATCTTCTCTTTGGTCTTCCTCTAGGCCGTCTGCCTGGTAGTTCCAACCTCAGCATCCTACTACCAATATACTCACTATCCCTCCTCTGTACATGTCCAAACCATCTCAATCTAGCCTCTCTGACTTTGTCTCCAAAAGGTCTTTACATGTGCTGTCCCTCTGATGTGCTCATTCCTGATCCTATCCATCCTCGTTACTCCCAAAGAGAACCTCAACGTACATGTCACAGGCAATTGCCATCACAAAAACCCACTGCACACGTCCACTACGTCACACCACCAAGATCCCTCAAGATCATCACGAATCCACCAAGATCATCACGAATCCACCAAGATCATCACGAATCCACCAAGATCATCACGAATCCACCAAGGTCATCACGAATCCACCAA